>JANAVB010014200.1:2026245-2390427 GCA_029216955.1 Iris pallida | reverse complement strand
TAACTCGTGTCGTCACGTTTCTTAACAATCCTTATCGAATGGCTTTATCGTTCGATGGTATCGAACCATGCTCGTACCTTTCCAAGTTCCGCGTCGCATACATTTGGTCGATTTTTATTGAATAACTTTTCATTCATTCTAGAGTTGATGGTACTTATTCAATTCAAATATATCTTCGACTTTGTTGCTATTGCGCCTTGTTATGGGGATGTGATAGTCACACGAGGCACGTCGAAATTCATCAAACGCGAGGGTCGTAGGCTGAGGCAAACTCACTCATTCGTTCATGCGCATCTCAACATCCACTTGCAGCTGCATTCGAGTTCATCATATCGCTGAGTTTGGATCGTGCACGCATTCAAGGCGTCCCCCGAATACATACATTTCAACCAAGCTTAGCGACTAGCGAAGTCGGACAAGCTACTCGTGATAGTTTCGATTTGCCGATCGTTTTGCTAACTTCGATTTAAAATCGAACTCATGTGTATATCACATATCGTTTATCTCGGTTCTCGAGATGATTCGATTCGCTTCTCAGGCGCTCTTGTCAACGAAATCAATACGATTTCTTCTTAGCGGAGTCGACCAATTCTAAGTAATTCCCGTCCGATTCGAGACCAAGTATTGCACTATCATCGAGTACGTCTTCCGACCAATGATTCAATTCGTTATTCCAACTTTACTTGCACATCATCCATTCCTATCTTTCCCTTCGTTTGGGGCCATCCTCGTTGTCGTTCACGCACCTCCTAATTTCCCATTCTATTCTAAGTCTTGTTGCCCCAAGTCTATCGTCCGTCCACAGACGATACTCTAATATCAATCGCACAGGTTCAATCACTCGGTATAGGGTCGTCCGCCTATCCGCTAGGCTATTTCTTTTCGAGGCTAAGTAATGTCAGGATTGGAATCACAGTTCCCCAACGATAATGCCAACACTGACCCCAATCCTAGGGTCAAACCAAAGTCGGTAGTACGGGAGTTTTTTACCCAAGCTCGCGTCACTCAGATTTCTAAACATCGAGCACGATCACCTATTCGCATCAATGTATTCGTTGCGCATATTCGAATCAATTCAAATCACCCAATCGACATACTTCACATATCCATTCTAACCAATTCATGTATTCGATCACGAGGTCATCCAGCTCGACAATATATTGCGTCCCAATCTCACGCGAGTCCGATTATTCACGGTGGTTCATGAATCACCATGCAACGCTCCCGTGGAATAAATTCTCATCGGGGCGTAACTCTTGTTTGAGTTTAGACTAACTCATTCTCGATACGCGGATTGGACCTACTCAATCCTCAAGTTTAATCATCAAGCACACCAAGTCATTCTCGAGTTTACCTTCGCGTCAAACCACAAGTCGAAACAATCAAATTGCCACGCCATCCAAGTTCAATCACTCCCGCTGTATGAATCACCATATCAGCGCTCACCGGAGGGATCGTCCTAATCTGGCATGACGCATGTGCAAGACTGGAGTTGCGCTCGCATAAGACATGAACGTCAACGTTGTGGTTGTCAACGAAGCAAACCCAAGCATTCTCATTTTCATCCAAGCCAAATCAATTCGACATCTGACCGTCATACGTTCAACTAGAAAATTCTCGAGCCAAGTCTATCTTTTCCTCGACACATTTTTAACATCCCAAGTATAGCATCCAACGGAACGATGACATTTGCACGATCGTCATTCGCCGAGTCAGAGTACCCCCGAGTTATCGCATATCGATCTTTGATACGCCTCAATACCATCGACGATATGCGTAACCTGACGATCTTCTTTTGCAACCGATTTCGAGTCGTGCGTTGATGCTGTTGTCCGAGTTGGATATTCTACAATTTTATTTAATATTCAAGATCAAGTTCAACTGCTATTCCTCAAGCTAGTTTTAAGATCGTTGTTCAAACTCAAGTCACAATTCATCTGATTCAATCCGAAATCGTACGCGCGATCATCTAAGTTTCCTCGACCAAGACCATTCATTTTCATTCATCGTTCCGAACCATTTTCTAACTCGCATTGCCCAATAACAAGTTGTCCAGCGATATCTCGTTTGGGACTTTTGAAGTCACGACCAACTAAGCGTGACGCGTTCTAAGGCTTTGCGTGATCGCATCGCCTCGCCGACATACTCGTACGATCCGTAAATCCTTTAGTCTCGCTCGAACAATTTCTATGACGTCCATACACCACTCAGGGTTCGAGCCACTCGACTAGTCGTCGACACTCATTCTTATTTTTCTTCGAACCTATCGCATACACCACTCGGATTCAAGCCATACGATCTAGTCCTCAATCACGTTCGTGTCATGCGCTAAGACATCCTTCAGATTTGTTTGACGCATCTCTAACGTAATCGCTCACGTCGCCTCGACGTATTAAGTCGTTCGCACAAATCCTTAAAATCTAAGCCAATCTTTCGTGCATGCCTAAGCGTTAGTTTGATAGCGTTCCTATCGATATACACTCTAAGTGTAGCTTCGTTTCCGACCGAGCGGTACTTGATATCGCTCGCACTCGATTGCACCAAAAGTCGAGGTACGCGACACGCGGCACAACATAACCAAAGGTCGTGTGCATAGCTATCCCGTGCGGACTATATTCGAGTTCGCATGCTCACTTATTCTCGTTCGAGCGATAATCGATCTCACTCGCAACTCGTTTGCACCAGAAGGTCTAGGTGCGCGATACTCTGCACAACTTAGCCAAAAGGCTGCGTGCATAACCAACCCGTTCGAACTATACTTCGGTCTCGCGTGCTCGTTCTCAATTGTCGGCGTAAGGCTATTCAAGCACATCTTGCATTTTTGCTAACTCTTAGCATCGGTTCCTTCCAACTCAAGTACGTCGTGGTTCGGCACAAAGGCCTTCGCCTATCGATCCCTTCAACCGAGTACTTCTACGAGCTTTTGAAAATATTAGACTTATTGTATGGAACATCCCAAGGCACAACGAGAGAGAACGTACCCATCTTTTGTTTCCAACCGAGCTTTCAAAACTGAGAAAATCGAATAAAGTCCAAGGACGTAAAGCCGTGCTCTGATACCAAATGTCACGCCCCGCTCCCGCAGGAGCGATCGTCCTCGCTAAGGCGTAATGCCGCACGGGCCTAGGTTGCGCCCGTGCAAGGCTAAGTCCAGAAACGGCCGATTTGAGCTAGGCCACAGAGTCGCACAGAGTGTCCCCATTTACAGCGGAAAGTAAATGAACACAAATTGAAATGAATTCAAACTCTTTATTGACTTTCAAGAAGTTTACAAGCGGCGCTAGGCCGAGTTTACAAGTCTCTCAAGCTCTCTCTCTGAAACATAAAATGCGTGCCAAATGGCTTACAAGATGGAATGATTCATGGCGATGTTCCAATACATTATGTCCTGTATATGGTGCTCCAGCTCCTTGCAACGCTCCAAGGCTCGAGAGATAGCTCCGCGCCTTAGCACGTTCGAGGGAAGCTCGGCACCCGCCAACGTTTCCTGCTTCCTGCAAGCAGATTGTGGGGTTATCAGTACATTGTTATGTACTGGTGGGGAGGCTAGCTCGCCCACAATGCCATCATTACCAAACACGTTCCATTTACTTTTGTGCATCTCTATCATTCATTGTCTTTCTAATCTTGCCTTAGGATCAATTTCATGGCATATGTCATAACCTATTCCGTGTTGCCAAATTCAAGTGTCGTATGGAAATACATACACGACTTACCCATACTTACCGTCCGGCCTTCCCTGTCCAAAGTAAACCAAGTTAGACAACAGTTCATATATTTTAACTTAACATGATACACGTAAGCATTCACTGTACAGGGCGTGTTCTTGCCTCAGATTCTAGCGCGTCGTAGGCGTGTGTTCTTTTAACTCGTTTGGATGAAGTACTCTTTGTCATTTGGTGTGATACATTTTTAAACCGTTCAGTAGGCACTTGTTCATTTAACTTAGACTACTTTGATTTCAATACAAGGACTTGCATGTGGATAGCCACCAGCAAAGCCCACTTAATCTATATGCACCGATCGCTGGCATGACAAGCCATTTTGGACATTTCTCCTTGGTATTTCTCAACTTAGCATAGGGTGATGGCTGGTACACCCCGTTAAGTCTCTTGAAATACCCTGCACTTACGTCTCCCTGTGCCCAAGCCCGCACCAGGCAGCCCGTAAGCCCCGACTTTTGATTCCGCCTAGGCCGGCCACGGTATACTCCACACAACGCCCGTACCGCAGAATCCTTCCACTACCACGGCCACGGTATACTCCACACAACGTCCGTGTCGTTTGTCCACGACCATTTCGTATTATCTTGTCATTTAACTTAACGGCTATCTCCGAGCCGTAGGCTAACCCTTAGCCATAATGCGTTATCGACCAGGTTGGCGTCCGTGCAGCGCGGGTAGCGAGCCCCGTTGCACGTGCCCGTCACACCTGTCGCTAACCATTCTTTCTTTCTTATCTTTCATTCATTCTTTCTTTTCTTTCTTTTACTTGTCCGTTTGTTCATCGATTCATTCACGTATTCATTCTTTCATTCGTTGATTCATTCATTCACTTATTCGTTCATTCATTTATTCATACATTTTGCAACTCCTCGTGCGGGAGTCGCCTTGGCGACCCATCGGTCCCATAGTCTTTCAATGTTGCTAACTCTACTCGGAACGACTATGTCGATAGTCTTCCCGTTTCATTGTTGTAACCCATTCATTGTTTGATTGTTGAACGCATAGGGAACTTGAACGTAAGCTTGTGCCGTAGCACGAGCGTGGAGCGCGGTACGAGAGTTCTCATATTTTCCATATTTCTTTCTATATTCTATACAAGCATACAGATGGGATTATTCCCTTAGCTAGTTGCGTTGAGTCATTTATTAGCATGCACGGGTTATCGCCTAGCAATTTTCGTGATAGTGTCCGCATTGTTATGTGTCTAGGCTAAGCAAAGACGGGTTCATCGGAGCCACCCACCTTAGCGATGTTCGCATCGGCCGAGCGATACTCCGAGCGCGCCTTGAAAGTCTAAGTCTGGATTCATCTTGACGGGCCAATGTAAGCCTTGCATCAATTCTTCATCTGGTCGTTGCCAACTCTTCGGGTCGACGGCTCGTTTGAGTCATTGAACTTGCCGTTTGAATCGGCGTTCCGCTAGGGCGGAGCGGGTCATTACACCAGCAGATCTCCAGATAGAGACAGCATAGCCGATGTGAGATATTGCTCGCACCTGGTATCAGTCAGACCCCAGGGTGGGGTAGTTGGGCAGACTTGGAAGGAGTTCAAGGGCTTCTTCAAGAAGAAGTTCTTTCCAGATTCAGCGCTTCGAGCCTTGGAGTTGCAGTTCGAGAGCTTGGTCCAGGGGAGCCTGTCAGTGGGGGAGTACGCGGGGGAGTTCAGCCGCATCGGCAGATTCGTTGAGGGCTTGAGCGAGACGGCAAAGGCCCAGAGGTTCCGGAAGGGTCTGGTCAAGGAGGTCAAGTCCTTGACCAAGGCAATAGGGATGCCACTTTTGAGGAGATATTGACGGAAGCCTTATTGGCAGAGGATGATCTTGAGCTTAGGCTCAAGAGGAGGCGAGACCCAGTTGGGGGAAGCAGCAGCGAAGGCCAGGCCAAGAGGCCTCACTTTTAGCACCAACAGCCGAGACAGTTCCAGCTACAGTCGATCCAGCAGTGACCAGTTCACCAGCAGCAGCAGCCGAGACAGCACCAGCAGGGCCAGAGACAGTTATCACTTGTGCTTACTGCAAGAAGCCCGCACACATCGCCAATGAGTGCCGGAAGAGGCTGGGCCAGTGCCTAGTGTGTGGTTCAGCAGACCACCAGATGAGGGAGTGCCGCATGGGACGATCAGCTCAGAGAGCAGCAGTCAGAGCTCCAGTAGGCCAGCAGAGGGGACCAGCCCTACCGACACAGTAGCAGAGGTTCGTCCAGTACCAGCAGCAGGCCAGGGGAGGCCAGCAGGGACGAGCTTTTGCCATGGCGGCTGGAGATACAGAGGTAATAAGAGAGCTAATCGCAAGTTCGGTTCTTCTCGACTCCAGTCCAGCTTTTGCATTATTCGATTCCGGTGCTTCGCATAGCTTCATATCAGTATCTTTTACGATTATACACGGTATCATAGCTGAATCGTTGCCTAGGACTTACAAGATCACGACCGGGGGTGGCATTATCCTCGTGAGTGATGTTTATAAGGGTCGGAGTGTAGTTTTGGGAGGCCGTGAGTTGGAGGTGAGCCTGCTCGTAATGCCATTGCCGAACTACGATATAGTACTCGGTATGGATTGGTTGAGCAGGCACCACGCCAGCATTAATTATAGAGGGGTAGTGTTCTCTTCAGAGCGTCGGGGGAGCCAGAGTTCGAGTACTCCAGACGTCAGGCAGAGCAGAGCAGCAGAGTCTTCTGCGGAGTCTCGGTTGAGGAGCAGACGATTCCACACCCCTTGATAGCAGAGTATATGGATGTTTTCCCAGAGGAGTTGCCTGGATTGCCACCAGACAGAGACATTGAGTTCTCGATAGACTTGGTTCCAGGAGCGGAACCCATCTGTCAGTATGTCTATCGGGTGAACAATAGTGAGTTGGTGGAGCTGAAGAAGCAGGTGGATGAGCTGCAGGACAAGGGCTTCATCCGTTCGAGTTCGTTGCCATGGGGTGCACCAGTGTTGTTTGTGCCGAAGAAGAATGGGTCAGTACGGATGTTATTGACTATAGGGCACTCAACAACCTCACGATCAAGAACGATACCCACTGCCGCGGATCGACGATCTTTTCGACCAGTTGAGCGGAGCTCGGGTATTTTCCAAGATTGATCTGAGGTCGGGATATCACCAGATGAAGGTGAAGGGGGAGGATATTCCCAAGACCGCTTTCAGGATGCGGTACGGGCAGTTTGAGTTTTTGGTTATGCCGTTTGGGCTAACTAATGCACCAGTAGTGTTTATGAACCTAATAAACAAGTGTTCTACCAGTACCTGGATCAGTTTGTGGTGGTGTTCATTGACGACATTTTGATATATTCTAAGACTGAGGAGGACACGAGGAGCATCTGAGGATAGTGCTGGAGATTCTCAGGAAGGAGCAGCTTTATGGAAAGCTCTCCAAGTGTGAGTTCTTCTTAGACCGGGTGGACTTCTTGGGGCATGTGGTGACTGGAGACGGTATCTCAGTTGACCCCAAGAAGATTGTAGCAGTTGAGGCATGGGCAGCGCCGACTTCAGTTGCAGAGATCAGGAGTTTCCTGGGGCTGGCAGGATATTATCGAGATTTGTGCAGGATTTCTCCCGGATTGCAGAGCCGTTGACTCGGTTGACCCGGAAGGATGATGAGTTTGTTTGGTCAGAGGAGTGTCAGGCAGCTTTTGATGAGTTGAAGAAGTGGCTTACGACAGCTCCGATTCTGACATTGCCTTCAGGATCAGGTGGATTCACTATTTATAGTGACGCTTCAGGGAAGGGGCTGGGTTGTGTGTTGCAGCAGCATGGGAAGGTGATTGCCTATACTTCCAGGCAATTACGTTCCAATGAGAAGAACTACCCTACCCATGACCTGGAGCTGGCAGCGGTGATATTTGCTCTTAAATTGTGGAAGCATTATCTGTATGGGGAGAGGGTAGAGATTTTTACAGATCATAAGAGCTTAAAGTATGTGTTCACTCAGAAGGAGCTGAACATGAGGCAGCACAGATGGCTAGAGTTGATGAAGGACTTTGACATCCTACTTCAGTATCACCCAGGGAAGGCCAACGTGGTTGCCGAGGCCTTGAGTAGGTATCCGACATCTATGGTTTGACCATGGACCGTCACTTGCTTGCTGATTTGGAGAGCCTAGGATTGAGGTGATCGTGCCCGGAGTACAGATACAGATGTGGGGCATATAGATACATTCGGACTTGATGGAGAGGATCAAGGCGACACAGTTTGAGGATGTTGCTCTGCGGTGTCTCCGAGAGCAGGTTCGAACAGGATTGCTGGATGGCGAGTTTTCTCTTGCAGAGGATGGTGCCTTGAGGCACGGTTCTAGGTTATGTGCGCCCAGCGGAGAGCTCTGGGAGCAGGTTTTGCAGGAGGCCCACAGATCTCAGTACTCTATATACCCTGGTGCCAACAAGATGTACCGATCTGAGGGAGCATGTTTGGTGGTCCGGGATGAAGCGGGAGGTAGCTCGCTTCGTAGCTAGGTGTTTGGTCTGTCAGCAGGTCAAGGTAGAGAGGCAGAGGCCCGGTGGATGTTGTAGTCGCTGTCCATTCCCGAGTGGAAATGGGAGCATATCACTATGGATTTCGTATCCGATTGCCGCGTACACCAGGAGGAAAGACGCAATTTGGGTCATCATTGACAGGTTGACCAAATTGATCCACTTCTTGCCATTCAAGGTGGGTACGTCTACAGAGAGGCTGGCAAGATGTATATGCGGCAGATAGTCAGGATTCACGGAGTTCCGGTCAGAATTATCTCAGATCGGGATAGTCGCTTTACTTCCCATTTCTGGAGGAGTCTGCAGACCACTTGGGCACTCAGCTCAAGTTTAGTACTGCATACCACCCCCAGACGGACGGACAGTCAGAGAGGACTATTCAGACACTTGAGGATATGCTGCGGACGTGCGTCCTGGACTTTGGAGGTTCCTGGGAGGATCATCTACATTTGGTGGAGGTTGCTTACAACAACAGTTTCAGGCCAGCATTGATATGTCATCTTTCGAGGCTCTGTACGGGCGTAGGTGTCGTACACCCTTATCTTGGATGATATGGTGAGCGAGCTTTACTGGGACCAGAGATGGTTGTTGACGCAGCCGAGAAGGTGAAGCTCATCAGGGACAGACTTCACGTGGCACAGGACAGACATCGGCACTGGGCCGATAGCCACCGGAGGCCATTGGAGTTTGAGATACAGATTAGAGTAGGATTAGATTTAGGTTTGTTTGTTTGTGATTTTGATCATGTTTATTTATCATAATTAATTGAGACCTTGCTTGTGATTAGGTTGGAGACCAGGTTTTCTTAAGCATATCTCCGACTCGTGGTACGATACGTTTTGGTGGGGCGTGTAACGCCCCAGTCCCAAATATGTAGGACTAGAACGTAATCATGCCAGCTGTATACATACGAAGTATATGGACCCTCGTATATATACATAAGCTGTAAAATGCAGTAACCAAGGTACTAAATCTCATCCACAAAGATAAATATGATATAAAAGTAACTATGAATTTGTCATGTACACAATAGTTGGGCGGAGACAAAGTCCACTACCAACCAATTATATATGGAAATATACAAGGAAAGAATTTAGCAAGCGAGAGCAATGGCGAGTCCAAGAGCAATCACCACGAAGGAAGGAATGGCCTTAGCTAGAGCACCTGCAAGAAATCACGAAACACACACCTGGCGAGATAACCAGGTCCTCATGGATACATCAACATGCCATATAATCTGAATATAAAATATGCCACAATCAAAGAAAGTGACAAGACACTATAAGGTAATCTAACCAAACTAAAGTGAACATGCAGTGAGAACAAACCTTTCGTCGCATGGACCCTGGCTATAAATAGGATCGACATAGTTCCCATACAGGCACCAAGGGCCTACGTCCATAACGTCCGAAGATCGTTAGAGGGCATCATATGCAAGGGGGCTACGTCCATAACACTCTGGAAAACGTCAAGGACACCTGGAGCCTGCGTCTCCGGCGGAGCGCACAGGTAATAAGGAAAGTGCATAGAAGCCCATACGTCAGGTATGTCCTCCCCATCCAATGCACCTATCATGTCGCATCCACGACCATGTAACACTACTAACCGCCAAGTCTTCTAACATACAACTATTGACAGTTAGACCTAACGCACGTCCTGTACGCATCATGATCAGCAAATACGCAAGTCCGTAGACTATATGCTACTCATAACTCACACATCTCGTGGCACAACAGTATCAAAGTCTATGCAATGCACTAAGCTAGTGGTAGTCCCTTAACTCTAAGTCCATATGCAATCAAAGGTAAATAAGGTACAACTAATATCACTGAGCAGGCAGTAATCAAGAACTAGAAATAAATGAACAGTGATATGTAATAAATAAAATACAACTAATTTATAAACAGTAATTTGTGGCAAGGTATCTTGCCTGGTGGTTCGCCTGATGTTGGTGCAAATGTTTCGACAAGTTCTGAGGTGTCCATAGCCTTGGCTGATACGGAGAGTCTGGTTCCCCAAGGAGATATGAGTATCGGATTAGTCATGGTTAATGGTGATAATTGGGAAGTTTGGTGTAAGCGAATACTTATACTACTTTTAGAAAATTATTTTATAAATTTTACATAAATACTTAAAATATATAATTTGGAGAAATATATTTTATTAGTCAAATATATGTCTAGATAATACTTGTAAATAATTTGGAACCCACTTTGATCAAATATCTCATAGCCCATAATATAAATATTTAAACCCCTTTACTAAAATATTTGATATATATATTTTACCTATATAAATCCCATGATACCAAAATATCTAAACTTATGTATACAAATAATATATGATAATCATAACAATAATGATGAAAATTAATAGATATTAATTAGTGATAATAATAATGATAATAATGATAAATATGATGATAATAATAATAAAAATAATAATCAGTAATAATAATAAACATAACTTATTCCTTTTTAAATAATAATAATAATAATATATAATAATGGTGATCATAACCCACAGAAACAAAACTTCCCCCCCCCCAAATATCGTGAGGGAGAGAGAAAGAGAGATGGAAGGAAGAGCAGGGAAGGGTTCTCACCGGAGAAGGGCGGCGCGAGGCTGTCGGCGTGCTGGCGCCGGGGAGAGGAGCGGCGGCGCGCCTGGCTCTGAGAGAGGAGGGAGGTCGTAGGTTTCTAGAGGGCGGTCGGGATGCCGGAGGAGGCGCGATGGGGTTGGGGAACGCGTCAACGGCGACCGTGGCTCGCCGGGACTGGGCACTCGGCGGAGGCGCCCGACGGTAGAGGATGTCGACGGAGGCGGATCCGGTGGTCGTCTCCGGAGGAGGTCGGGGCAAGGAGGCCTCGCGAAGGGGCGAGATCTGGGGTAGGTTTAGGCGCTGGAGGCGGCGACCTTGCGGCGGAGGCCGGCCGGTCAGTTGGTCATCACGCCACGGCTGGCCACGGCTCGGCGAATGGGCGCGAGAAGTCGGATCTGGCTGCGGGCGGAGCTTCCGGCAGGTGGCGGCTGAGGATAGGTAAGGTTTTCCTCCTCCTCCTAATTCTGGTGGTGGCGGTACTGATGTCCGCCGAGGGAAGTGGTCGTGAATGATGATGCGGCGGTGGTGAGGGTGTCTCATGGGCGGCGACAGTGGTCGTCGGATGATGGCGAGGTGGTTTGTGGAGGCGAGACAACGGCGATGGTGGCGATGTCCTTGGTGTTGAGGATGGTGGCAGCGGAAGCGAGGGTTGACTGTGGAGGTGGTGTCGGGATGATGGCGGAGTTGGTGTTGTTGTTGCGGTTGTTGTGGCGAGGGTGACGAAGATGGTGGTCTGGTGGTGGAACAGGGATGATGGTGTTGGCGTAGGTTTTCGGTGGTTGTCGTAGGATTAGATTGTTAAAAGTCGCCGTGTCGGGATGAGTCTGACATGGCTGGGTTGGACGTCCGGTTTGTCGGACAGGATGAAAACATATTGTATTTGTAAAGGGGGAAAAGTATAGTGGATGGAGGCACAGACACGGTGCACATTGGGTTGTGGAGAAAAATTGCTGGAGGAGTACCTGCCTATTTATAGGATGTGAGAATTCCCAGTTGGATAGGGATTAGTATTCGTTTAAACCCCGATGGATAATTCCATCCTTTTATTTAAATCGATTTAAATCCAAAGCAATCCAGATAACTTCCCTTTAAATTAAATGCATGTTTAAAAAAAAATCCTTTCCACATTTAAATTATAAAAAATAACTCAAATATTCAATAAACAAAATCTTAAAATATTATTTCCATAACTATTAAAATATAGCATTTAATTCATTTTGAAAATCCAGAATATTACTTAAATATTAAATTATAAAATAGCTTTTGTAAATGGCAAAAATAGATTAATAACAAATTTTAAATTTCGCAAATATCTAGAATATCTCTTATATAAACAAAATTTTCAAATCATATTTTTTTTTAAATGACGAATAAAATAACTCTTTTTGAAATTAAAATATTTATCATATGTACTTTTCCTATAAAATAAAATTTATAAAAAAAATGTTTTTCTAAATATGTACCTCGACGCATATTCGCACTCGTCGAGCAAATACGAAATACAAATCTCCCTTGCCACGCAAAAAATGCGAACTTGTATGCGACGTACGAAGTACAAAATTGATACGAAAAATATTTTTAAAAAATCGTAGTAGAAATTTAGGGGGTTTACATCCTACCCAACTTAAAAGAATTTCGTCCTCGAAATTTAGGAAAAATTAGGGTAGGTAGGGCGAAGGGGATGAAAAGTGTTTATTTGAATAGATATACGAGATCACGAGAATGCAAACGTAATATTCGCCGAGGAGGCGAGTGACATTTCAATGGCAACGTGTCATTCGATCGACTAGAATAAATTTCGATGGTTTTAGATTTCGATCATGACAATCAATCAATGACTAAGCTCAATCAACCTTAATATTAACCTAAGGAAGACAACCTCATAGGTAGGTAATAATCTTCTTAATCCTTTGATTTCAATATTCATGTAATTCTATCTTATCATAAATCGATCTTTCCATTAATTTCTTTCGTACCACGTCTCGTTACCAAAAACCAATATGAGTATAATTTTATTCTACTTCTTCCTCTAGCTCGTCATATAATTTTCAAATAGTCCTCAAATTTTGAATTCCATAATTTCCATTTATACTAGCTCACTTATATATATCTTTAAAATTTTCCTCCAAAATTAAAAATTTTAAATCTTCAACCAATTTGGCCCAGGTAGAAATTGAAAATCTTTTTACTGCAAATTCGTATTTATTGGCCAATGTACCATGCATCCATAGATGACAAAAATAAAAGTTCGTCTTCAATGTTCGATAATCTTGAAACTAACAGTATACCTTCAATCTTCTATCATATTGAAAGCTTCCTAAAATATTTATTGGTCTCTCTCAAAATTTGAATTCGACAATATCAGTTTCTTGATGGTAGAAATAAAACTCATCTTAACTTCATAGTCATATTCATCTTAGAACTTTAATAAAAAATATAGAGGTTTCTTTCCTCAACAATTGGTCATCCTTGAAAGCTAATATCTTAATAACACTCTATGCTATCGAAGGCAACGTCAACATTGTCCCTATCAAAAATTTGCATCCATAAATTTAATATATAAATTTGGACTCTTTAAACCACCAACACTTTAGAAGATTCTTCACTCGATATTTAGTTACCTCAAAACCAGTTTTTTGAAATTCGAGAAGTCTATTGACTCTTGAGTGTTTCTTCAAAACACCGTATATCATTCCTTATTTCATGTATTTGGATTTATCGTACACTTATTTATGTCCCATCTACACCTCAAAATCTTGTAATTATCTTAACCACTATATTATTTATCCATGATGTGGGGTTCTCCAATCTAGTTTCTACTAACTCAATATTGTCATGATCAAATTTCATTTTGCATAATGGAATCATACGAGAAACAAGGTTGCATAAACAATGGAGAAATCATAGTGAAATATAAGTAAAGCAATTTAATTGGAAGGGAGAAAAGTAAATGTTGCTAATATTGCATGAAGAGCAAAATGTGGTATGGGTCTAAGTAAATCAAGATAATACAAAATAAAATGACAAGAATTAGGCAGTCAAGATAAAACGCACGGTTATGCATTTAACGGCTTTAGTAGATCTCAATCGGGCCGAAGATTTGAGTCGAGATTGAGTCCAAAAGTATATCGGTACCATGGTATAGGTTATAGTTGAGTCTTTATGGCCCGAAAGTCGTACCATAAAATGGAATACAAGGGGACGTGTTTAGTGGGACATGATATACCTACATGAAGGTGAGCTCGTCTAGGTCTTGCATGTGAAATTTGTTGGAAGAAAAGGTCTAGTATTGTGCTCCACATATCAAAGTCACGATAGGGAACGCCGAATGATCAAAATAGAAAGTGGGTTTTCATAAGATACTAATTAATGCAAAAATTTAAAAGGTTAAAGCACGAAATAAGATAATTAGAAAATCTCGTCGATCAAGTTAAGATAATTAGAGACACAGTTTCTAGAAAGAAAAAGTCTCATAGATAAGGGTATGGTCAAGGGAACAACTCTAATCATTTCTAAGTTTCAAACAATTAGATGGTCACAAATAATGATCTAGATTTGAGGGAAGGTCGGGTGAGTCAAAGATATGTTTATCGTTTGGTCGATGACTAACTACACTTGTGTATATGCAATATCATAATCATAGGTGTCATGGCATTCTAATGTAGAATACTTCTATCTCACTAGGGTGACCTTGTTTGCTTCTTGGTCCTCTACCAATATATGATCTAATCCAAAATCTTTTAGTTCCTCAAAAGTTTCTCAATAAATTTCCAAGATACTCCGCCAAAATTTCCAGTTATCTTAGACTGTCAACTTTAATCAAAATTTTAAATTTCTAAACAATCTCAAAATAACCCTTGTGTATCACAAATTGAATTTTTTTTCTCCAAAATCTTAAACTCAACATTTAATAAGTTTATCCGTCGAATTTCACACTACAAAATGAAACATTTAAAATAACTCCCGAATTTAATTCTATATCCTTCAATGTGTATATCTAGCTTCCAATAAGTCACAACTACTCCCTTTTTTTTTCCAAAATTTAAATATCCATAATCAATTTAAACTCGAAATCTAAATAACTTTATATATCATAGATCATATGAGCAATATTTAAATTTTTCCTTCAAGTCGATTTCATATCTTCCAAAAATTTTCAAACAAAACTTTTACCATTGTCTCTTCAAGCTCAAAATTAATACTTATAATTCGTAAATAGTAGAATCAATTTAAAACCTCAAGCTCTCTAACAAACTGTAAATCATAAATCCTTCATATTCTCTAGTCATTACAAAATCATAACTTATAATTTAAAACACTGTAATAAATTCGAGATAAACTTTAACATATTCAAATCAAACTTGAACTTAATCGTAAATCATGTTCACAATTTAAAGATGTTTTCCAAACCGATAAACTATTTGTTACCAATTAACTAACCAACAAAACTTGAATAAAATGTTACCAATTAACTAACCAAAAAACTATTTGTTACAATAACGGCACTATCGGTGCTTTCGAATCGGAATATCAGATTTTTTGGTGTCGAAAAACAAATAATTATTACTAAATTATCAGATTTTTCGGTACTATCGGTACCCCTGACCAAGCCCCCCCCCCCCCCCCCCCCCCCCCCCCCCCACCCCTTACCCCACCCCTTACACCACCCCTAACCCTAACCCCAACCCTATTCCTATCCCAAACCCCTCTCCCACCAGCCCCCCTCCCCTCCCCAGCCCCCTCCTCACACCCCCTGCTCCCCTCCCCCACCAACCACCCCTAACCCTAACCCTCCCCTTCCCCCAGCCCCCCTCCTCACCCCCAGCCGCACTCACCCCCCCCCCCCATCCCTCCCCTCCCTCCTCCACACACACACACCCCTAACCCGAACCCTAACCCTCCGTTCCCCCCAGCCCCCTTCTCACTCCCAGCTGCCCTACCCCCCCCCAACCCCCACTCACCATCTAACCACCCGCATCCCTCCCTGCCCCTCACCCCCCCCATCGGACCATTCCTCACCCCCAACCATCCGTACCCCCCCCAACCACCAACAACCAAAATAGAGAGAAAGAGGGGAGAGTCACGTACCGGAGAGGGAAGAGAGTCGCCGGAGAGAGTAAGAGTCGTCGGAGAAAGTGAGAGCGCCAGAAAGAATGAGAGCACCGAAGAGGGGAAGAGAGAGTGAGAGAGTAAAATGGGAGAAAATGAATCATTGGGGAAATTTAATTAGAATTTAGCGACGTTCAATTTAACGTCGCTAAATTAGTCGCTATTAGCGACGTCATAGCGACGTTTTGCAACGACTAGCTCATGTAACTAATATACGTCGTTGTCACGTCACTATTTTCGTCGCTAGTAGCGACTATTAGCGACGTTTCAATTAAATGTCGCTAATGTGCACAATTTAGCAACGTTATACGAGCGTCGCTAATGGAGCAGATTTAGTAGTGTTTGCATAACGATGTAAATTCATGAGACCTGTACTCTCCACCTCGATCACTTCTTATTCTCTTGAGTTGTTGTCCAGTCTGCCGCTCAGCTTCGGCCTTGAACTCCTTGAACTTCTCGAATGCTTCGTCTTTGGCCTTCAGCAAGTAGACGAATGCGTACTTTGAGAAGTCGTCGATGAAGGTTATGAAATACTTCATCCCGGCCTTTGTAGAGAATTATTTGTAGTCACATATATCGGAATGTACCAACTCCAGAAGATTTGTACTTCGATTAACCCAGGAAAGGGTTTCCTTGTGATCTTCGTTTGAGCACAAACTTCACATTTCTCTACATTACCCCCACATTTGGAGATAAGTCCTAGACTAGACAGTCTGTTTATTCATTTACAATGAACATGTCCTAGCCTATTATGTCACAACTCAAAAGTATAAGTAGAAGGAGTGATTGCATTAATTACATTAAACTGATTTACAAGCTGAATTTTGAACATTCCTTCAGTACAAAAGCTTTTCCGAAATATGTTCCATTTATGGACATCACCTTCTGGCCAGCATTAATGTCCATCCTGAGGTCTGTGTTGCAGAGTAGGCCTCCCAAGATCAGGTTCTTCGCGATAGCAGGTACATGCTTCACACCTTGAAGCATCAGAGACTTTTCCGAAGTCAGCTTCAAAACCACCGTCCCGATCCTGAGCACTTCAGCTTGTGCCTGGTTTGTCACCATAACCACTTCAGAAGTTGGTATATGGTGATAAATCACTCCTTGCTGGAGCAGACATGGCAGGTGGACCAGTATCTACCCACCAGACAGAGTCAGCCCCCACCTCATCGACATACGCAATCATTACAACAACATCAGTGATAGTAGAAACATTACTAGGCTCTGCTTGCTCTGATTGCTTGGTCTTTGCTTTGTATTCACTCTTGAAGTGGCCCTTCTTGCCACACTTGAAATAAGACATCTAAGACTTTGCCTTCTTTTGCTTGAAAGAAGTCTCCTTCACGTTCAGATTGTTAGGGTCCTTCTTCTTGATGTGGGAAGCCGCATGCTTTTTCCTTGGTTCCTTGGTATGAACCAAATTGGTGTTAGCCACTTGCTTGGACAGTGCGTCCACCTTCAATTGAGCCCGCATCTGGTCCTCAACATAGACTTCCTGCAGGAGATCTTTCAGACTAACCTCAAACTTCTTCCTATGCATGTTTGCATAGAACTTGCTCCATCCAGCGGGGAGCTTAGAAACGATCCCTCCAACAATAAACTTGTCGGGGAGGGGCATCGCCTCATCTTCCAACTTCTGTTGCAGCTTCACGAACTCCTTCACCTACACAACATTGGCTTCTCGTCTTCAAATAACCACTTGTGATATTTTTAACCAAAAATATCTTGTTGCGGTTCTTATCACCTTTGTACAATTTTTTCAGAGACTCCCAAATCTCTCTGGCAACAGTTTTCTTTGAATATGATTCTGCAAGGGAATCTTTCATAGCATTTAGGATCATAAGCCTAAATGATATTGTCCCTTCTCCACTTGGTCTGGTTCTTAGTAGCCGCAGAAATTGTGGCTACAGATCCAGTTTTTGGAACAGTAGGTTCCTCCTCAAACAGCACATGTCAACATCAGAGAACTGAATATTGAGAAAAAAATTTATTTTTCAGATTTGATAGTGCTCACCATCAAATTGCTCTAACTTTAAGAAGTTATGATTGACTAGCGAAGCACGAAAGTTTTCCTTCTTTCAATTTAAGCTTGAGATTGTTAGTCCCTGGACACAATTTTCGATGAAAAACTGAGAAAACAAAACGATTGTAAAAATAATGTTTCTAGCAACACTTCAAAGAAGGTGCTTGACAGAGATCCTTAGAGGATTCGGGATAACGAAAATTTAAAAAAAAATTATTATAGCAGCAAACGAGAGTAGTACTTCTAAAAAGAAGTATCCAATCTAATTGCTAGCAGCAGCAGCAGCGATGATAGGCGATGGATGGAAGAACAGCCTGTTGGGGTGAATCACCGTTGCTCAAAGCTTAATTCGCCCCACACGAACAGCTTCCAGGAACCAGCAAGTTCGACGGAGAACTTTGGAACACTCCGCTCTTCTGACTCCTCGGATGGCGCACGAACTCCTGTGCAAAATAACGCTGGTGCAACGCTTCTCTTATCTGTCAAAGTCTGTAGGAATTCGTAAGGCATTCTGAACACTTGTCTTGTTCTTATCTACATGCACTGTGAGAGAGAAAGACCTTATATAGGCCTGCGCTACAACTGCCCAGCTAGCAGAACGTTCGGAACGTGTGAAAAACTGCTCTGAACGTGCTGTAACCGCTCAGATCATGCACAGACACGATCTGAGTCAACTGGCGCACAGCACGCACCACTTGCGCCACCCGCACAACTTGCGCACCGTGCGCACCATGCACACCGCACGTACAACGCCACCTGCGCCAACAAAACGCCACATTACGCCTCATGAGCCCACATGAATGCTTCATTGTTGATTTGGCCTTTTTTCCCACAAGAAAAATACCCCCTTGGCACACCCATGTGCACCTCCACACCACTTGTGCATATCTAAACAAGCATAGCTTATATATAGAGATACATTTATTTTGGCCTAGCCGATGTGGGACTAAAGTTTTCCAATGCAAAGGCCAAAATCCCAACAGTTTCTTCTGCTCATCACAATGGAATTGGAATCGATTCAACGGCAGTACATACTACTCTCCAAATACTTCAATAAATTACTTCAAGTGGTCGAGATATGTTCTTCTCTTCATTGTTTGTCGAGAATAGAACTATCTTACCTAAAAATGAAAGTGCATGTTGCTCAAACATAGCAAGCACTTCAACAAATTGGACGAAATATATATATTGAGATTCATCGTCATTTTATTCATGAGAAGCTAGATTCAAAGAAGTTGTATTTGATATATATTACATCAAAGAAGCAAGTTGTTGACATATTTGCTGAAGGTTTGGATAGTCCCATATTTTTGAAATTTTCTCGACAAGCTCAACTTTGACAGGTATCTATACTTCGCTTGAGGGGGGGTGCAAGAAAGATTATATGAAGATAATCTCTCTTCCAAATTAGAATACCTCTTTTGACTAGCATAGCACCTACTTTAACTGCTTGTATTTTCTATAAATAAGACTCGATGCCTCAATATGGAAAACATATGAATCAATAAGATTTCATCTTCTTCCTCCTTCATAAATACTTTTGAATCTCTACATGCATGATCGATAGTGTGTTACGTGTAGTACTCTTATTTGCACATGAGGTCTGACCCCGAACTCTGACCCAACTCGGTTTTACTTGGGGCCGACTAGGGATAAAAAGGATCTACTCTCCCAAAAGTAGACCCATACTCAAGATCTGGTTAGGGTCTGATCCTCATGTATGCTACCCCCCTACTAGGATCGGGTCACATGTATCCTACATTCTTAAGTAGTAGTAAACCCAATCATTATGCCCACATCTTTCCTATAATAATTTTTGAGCATTTTTTGTCTAGATCTGCTTCTAAATATGCCAAGTTACAAATAACTATGGCTCTTCTGTCACTCTTTTTTCAGATACTCCATCGTCACATTTGACTTTGATCTCTGGAAGTAGTAGTATTAGTACAGCTTTGGTGGAAGATGGAGATAGTTTATAGTTTGCTCTTTCCACCTGTCTACTAGCTCATAGCCTCATAACTTTGAGTAATCTTCTACTAATTCTCCAAGTTATTCTGTCCAAATGATCATCTGAACCATCTTGGTCATTAGAATCGGTAGTTTATATATATGAAGATTTAGCTAATTAATACTTTGAGGAAGAGAATTCCTTTTCCTTTTCCTTTTCCTTTTCCAAGCAAGAACAGGTACAATGATATGGACATAGTCCGAGAAATATATAGTTGCAACAAATTGTTTTAATAATGCTTCTCTAATGAGTTAATGATAATTATAATTTAGGAAAATGCCTTTTGGCCCGTCCTTGGACGTGTCCGCCCAATGTCCGTGCCCACGTGGCACTAGCTCATTGACCCCTTTGCTATAGCACCGGCCCACTTCCGAAATCCCGGACCCTCCCTCCAATGGGGAGACGATATACCTGGCCGCGGACAAGAGGGATCACGCCCAAAGGGCGGACCAAATAGCAGCTCCGTAGAATTTAAGTACACCGCAATGATCGAGTAACATGACTTTCAACGTGCATGAATTAACAAGAGTAAAGTCTCATTAATCTTCGCATCAATATGGACATCATTGGGAATCCTAACTGATTCAAAGACCCTAAAATAATCCAAAATATAACGGTTGCCAGTTTCTTCACACCACAACTACTTATGCGCGCGCCATTCTTTTCAAACCCTAACGTGAATGAACATGTTGGCATGTTGCCAAGTTGTAGAAAACAACATGCAAATCATTAGTACTTGACCTTTGCGAGTCTAAACAAACGTTACCGATTCGTATATATTATGACCACCCTTAAAATTATAAGAATCTAAAAAAACACGGCATTGCATATTTGCATGTGCTGAACCTTCTCTCTTACTTTATCAAATAGTTTTGTATATGAAGCTAACATGGCTCACATTGTTGCCATAGATTGGTAAGTTGAAAAATATTGTGTAGGTAAGTAGCCAATAAATGCACTTAATTATATCAAGTAATTTTTAGGAATATCAGATATGAGGGAGCTAATTATGGCTTGAAGGGAGCAATCTATCTCCTAATTTACTAGAACTTTAAAAAAAAAAATAGTATAAAATTTTAAATTTCTGAAATATATTAATATATCCTACACATCAACATCAGGACCGTCCCTGGGGTAAGCCAGACAAGACTTCGGACTTGGCAACTCCCCTCTGCTTAGGGCAACCCCCAAGCTCAGCATGATTCCAATAGAGGTCTAGGTCGCGGGTGATCCTATCGATCGAGACAATAAAGATCAAGGGGCAACCAAAATTATGCTCCGGATAGGGCAACCCAACCCCGTGGGCCGGCCCTAATCAACATTCAATTCTTATTCTGCCCCCTCAAAGATGCTTTATCTAACCATGTCTAGAATACAACTTGTCGCATTCCGAAATACACTAGAACACATTATATATAGTAATCAAGTGTCATGTCTGTGTTGCCGTGTTCATACATGTACCATGTGGTATTATGTTGATATCCATGCAACAAAGATGGAGGCTAACATGCTTACAGATTGAAATAAATTAAGCTGATAATTATATGTAGATTATGTAGACAACACGCATATGTATAGATCTCCTTTTATCAAGTACATCCGTTCAACAAGTACACTGTACTTTACTGAGCTAATGTTTTCGTCAAAGTGGAAGCTAACATGGCTCACATATTTGCTCATCTTGATAAGTTGACAATTAACTAATAGATAAATAATGGATTAGTTAATTGCCAACAATCACAAACAATGTGCCGCAGCAAAAATCCACTCTTCCTTTTTCTCCAAGAACATAAGCTATGATGTCATGGAACTTTCTTTCCCTTAGGTTTAAACTTACATCAAGAACCCCAACTATATGACTATATATAAGTACATCGAAAATGCTGTTTTGGACGCGGGTTGTGACCACGGATTGGCCCGCAGGGCCACGTGGCAGCAGCCCACTGGCCCCCTGCTAGCTTAGGCCCACCACCGGACCCTCGTCCAAGGAGGCCGCCTCGTGGCCGTGCGTGCGGGCCAATCCGTGGTCACAATTTGCGGGCCAAATAGTGTCGTCCTAAATACATAGCAAGTTCAAAACTTCTTATATTACTCATCAAATCTCAATTCAGTTCGTTGGCACAATCCATGAGCTTCCTTGTTATTATCATATATACTGTCCACCTTCAATGTGGGCATTGTCAGCCTACAAAATTGCAGACTTTCTTTCTGCTTGGGCAAAGGCATGTGATAGAAGTAAACTGCAGCATAATCTACGTGAAGGAGGGACCATCGTTGCTCCCTCGGGCTACCAAGTGGATATATTTCAAGAATGTTGACGGGGCCGGGAGGCCAGGGCCTCCGGAACTGCAAGTTAACTCACTCAACAATTTTTCAACAACATTTTGGAATTATTACACTGTCATGATATTGCGTGTAGTTCTTGTAATGAACATTAACATCAGTACTCGGTCCATATTTGAGATTTTCATTATCAAATTCTTGAACATATTGACTTTCTCCGAAGAGCCAATCCATCTAAAAATCACTCTTGTTCTCAAACGGACAATATAATCAAATGAAAAGAAAAAAAAAATTCATTTGAGTACATTGCAATCGAATTTTTTTTTCTTCATTTAATTACATTGCAATTACGATTACATTACAGTGTAAAACGGGGTCTTAATTCATTATCATCTTTCTCCTAAGAAGTTATCAGGTGGGGAATATCCTCGCCAATGCATAAGAACTTAACATTCTCAAACCTCCTCCCGATAAGCATAATTCATCATAGTCATTCATCATAGTCAATATCTCTTTATATAAAAATTAAAAAAAAAATCTCTATATTTTCCCAGTTGAAGACAGGATGGGGTATGCAAATAATTGGATCCAAAATTGACTCAAAAAAAATAATAATAATAATAATCACAGGGTCCCTTGTTGATCCAAGATGGATTCAACAAAAAAAGCGGACTTCCCCTCCAAAGCTCCATTTTGTGGGCTCATTGACCATAAAGATCGATCATACTCGACGTCAAGATCTAGAGGGAACAACCATAGGTATCATCAACAACCCAATAGTCATCACTCGTATTTAGTCGCCGCAGCTATCAACCGCCATCAGTGGTCGCAGCCATCACGTCATCAATGTGAGAACCTCGACAAGTTTGAGTTATGTGCAAGGCCGGCCCAGGGGTTAGGCAGAGCTATATTTGGTTGTCCATTGTCCTTGACTCCAAAAGAAGATATTAAAAAATTGATGGCGAGTGGGGTTGGCAGGGGAGTCGAATTCTTCGGTTCTGATAGTGGCTTGGAGCTCCGATTCCAAGTTCGTCTCCTTGAACAACTCGAGGTCTTTCCAGTGGCAACTCAAAATATGGACATAGTGGATTGCTAGTTCAAATGACAGAGAGGAGTTGTGGTGGACTGCGGAGGCTCTATTGGACTTAGGGGCCTGAGGGCATGGGCGGAGCTACCTGGGGGCTGGGGTGGGCTCCAGCCCCCACTAATTTTTTTTTCCATATATTTTTTTATATGAGTGTATCCACAGCCAGTCCATCCCAACCTAACCTAGCCCACCCTAATTTGAAATCCTAGCTCTGCCCCTGGGGGTTGCCCTAAGGAGGGGGGTTGTCTAAGGAGAAGAGTTGTCTAAGCCCGATGGCTTGTCAGGCTTATCCCAAGGCCGGCCCTGGTTATGTGGCCGTAGTCGATAACGAGTAGCCATTAGTCGTCGCATCCATCAGCCATGTACTAGCCTATCACTCATCATTCACCACAGTCATCAGCTATCAACCATCACAATAGTCATTAATCATCAATCATCAATCATGGTACGTAGTAATCAGTCCTCGTAGTATCCATCTAAATTTCACAGCAACAACCATCTTATTGTCACAATTTTGGTAGTCCAACAAATATCCAAGACAACAAAAATTTAGCAGTTATTTGTAGTCCCAAACAGAACTGTTTCTGAAAATTTGGAACTCCATTAATAGAATTTGAAATTTCATGAGTCCTAAATGGGACTATGTACTAAAAAAAAACGTATTTAGGAATTTGGAAAGGAAGAGGTTGTGTTGCCCCTTAACAATTTTTCAATAACATCTTGGCTAATGAAAATATACACATTTTGGCTATTAAAAATATACATTTGTGCTGATGCCCCAAGGTAAATTTTGTAGTGTCCTTAACGTTCGTCTTTGAAAATACACAAATGCCAAAGATCAGAATGTACCTCAAAAGGATGCACAAGAGTAGGATACGATAAGCACTTATATTTGTTTCTTCTTCAAAATTCACACTATATAATAATAAAGTTCAGTTTGTATAAAAGCTTGCATCTGCATTATTCAAAGAACTATTTACAAGAAGCTATAAAAACAAGACGCATATAAGCTTCACATTCTCTGCTATGAAGAAAGAATAGTACGAGATACAGAACCAAATCCAGTTCAAGTACTCGTTAAACAAAAAAAAAATTCAAAATCTGCACATTAAGATTCACCAGAAGCTTGCAAGAAAGCAAGTAATTTCTGTCTAATTTTTCTTTACACAAACTAAGTGGGTCCACCCCCCCGCCCCCCCACCCCCCCCCCCCCCCCCCCCCCCCCCCCCCCCCGCTATTACAAGGACTATCCCTAGTTTGAAAATAATTACACGGAGCACGTCTTTCCCCCTGCTTTATGTTTTATTTTTGAAATAGGAGTGGTTAGTGTTATTACTTTTTATAGAAAGTATAAACATAGGAATTGTCCGTATAATTAGTTTGAAAGTAGGGATAATTAGTGTAATAAGTCGTAAACATAACTTAAAATGCCCTATTAAATAAATGCAAACCACAAACTTGAAGCATTTCTATAGCACCATGAGATAAAGATCCAACAATCCATTTACAGACACGGGGGAAGACGAAAATCGAAAAAACGGATCCTTTTGTGCGTCCCAAGTGATGAGACCAGCACATTTCAAATGTTTCTATAACAGGTGGTGACAAATGATTTGGTCTCAGGCCTTGGGTGCTGGATTCCCGCCCGTTAGCATCAAAGTCAGTTGAAAGAACCTGCCCATATGCACCTTTGGGGTCATCGTCCTCTTCTAGGTAATCAGCTCTGGCGTTGAGGGTCAGCATCTGGCAGACAAGCCAAGAGGGATGCATCGAGCGCGAGGAAAGCAGCGCCACCGAAAAGGCCAGTCTTGGCGGTGGGGCACTGTGTGGTAAGATCCTGGTGGACATTGCGGCTCCGGTGAAGGCCCTCGGTGATCGTTGCCCACATCATCATGCCCTCTGCAAGTACTGTCACCGACCTGATTTCAGCGAAATGAAAGGATATAATATCAGTGCTCTGCAAGTACTGTCACCGACCTAACGGGCCTAACACACATCAGATAAAGGGGTCATGGTGTGCTAGATCCACTAGGCGTCTATAACCCGATACACAAGGAAAGGAAGTTGGGTCTGCCAGGTAAGGGGCCTAAACATTCTGGTATGCAAATTAGGGTAATTGATTGAAAATGGACCTCAACACCAATTGCGTACGGGGATCAAGGTATGTCAAATCATCAAAGGACCTACATGCGTTATGGGATTGAGTGTGAGGCTCTATAGGTCCCAAAGCGGGAATGTTGTTCTGGAGAAAAGAGGAAGCGCAAGATATAGGCAATTGTTTCAAACTCGCATCAATGTCAGGGAAGGGCTCTAGCTGCAGCAAGCTTGCTATAGCGAACAGATCGTTCCGCTTTTGTTAGATTTGAGTTTGTACCTTGTGTTCTTTTTCGATCGTTTAGGGGATCACCTACTTGTACTTGGGGCATGGGCATTGTTTCGTTCATTATTTTTAATGGAGCACAGTGAATTTTATTCCCAACACTAAATCTCAAAACGGAAATGCTTTGTTGCCCGCAGGCGGGCCAGCCCGCCCGCCTGCGTGGCACTCCCCCATTGCCCCCCCCCCCCCTGTTAGCATGGGGTCCACGCCGTTGACCGGCCAATGGGGGAGGGCCACGTGGCGGGCGGGCTGGCCCGCCCTCGGGCCAAATAGCAGTCTCCATCTCAAAAATCTATGGGGAAAGGAAAAGTGGATCTGTAGTTGCAAAGATATCACATATAAATGACACACAAGAATATCAACAGCAGACAATCTCCTCTGTAGCATTAGCAACTACCATATCCACTTACTGCCTGAATTAAGGCCAATCAGACCTGCCACTAGTCCTAGCAGCCTCATTTGGATGTTACGCTGCTGCTAACAAGCTCCATCAGATTCAGCTATGATCTTAATCGGTATATCTAACAATACCCCCAACCACCTCAGAAGAATTATTTTCCTGTTATCCTTCAGTGAAACCACCTCATTTACTGGAAAGCACTCAATATTTTACTCTACACCCGCATTCTCATTCTTATTCTCATTTAAGCTACAGTCGCTAGACAGGCATTTCCTACAAGACACCTCCAGTTTAAAGCCACCATTGAAGCTTTTCCTCATGCTACTCTGGAAGAACTCTTCAAATGTCGCATTTCAGTTCCACAAACATCCTCCTCAATACACAATGTATTGTTCCAAGTAACAAAGATGGTCACCCTTGAGTAATATTTGTCCATCAAAATCAATTACATAGGTTCTCTATAAATTTCTACCTTGGAAATAAACTCCATACACTATGTTTAATGCGTTTTGCCTAGAAAACAAAAATGTAGGTATCTATGATATACATTCTTGTAGAATATAAATTTCCATACACTCCAGAATGAAGAGATCCAGATTCAACTCAAACAGATTATAACGGTAAGAAGTTAGGACCCTGACAATTGAACAGATATGTAGCAATCTGCTAACTTTTGGCTCTACCTCCAGCCTATAGAGTAAAGACCTTAAGTAGAAGGGATATAATGAAAATATAATTTATTGGTAGAGATGGATATGGTTCCCAGATGATGACTAAATATGTAAAAAAAAAATAGGATAGTCAACGGGAATATAGTTGAAGGATATGATTAATTTAGATTCCAATGTTTCACGCACCTTGTCAGAAAAGTAAGGTGTATACGTACTTGCATCTAAACCATTCTCCATTAGAAGGAAACTTACACTGCAATAATGAAGAAAACGGTCAATGCTGTGCTGCGGAACAGAGCTTCTTTAGGAACAGATTTGCCTTGGTAGGGGAAAAACACAGCGAACCAACCACTAATAGCAGATAACAGAAGTGCCACAACCGAGAGAGCTCCCAATGCAACTGTTGGGTCACTTGGAAACTTGCAGATAACAACACCTTTGCCTTGAATCGGAGTTCCAAATGGAGGCTGCAGTAACAAATAAATTCAGAAGACGGAACATATTAGTAAAAAGCAAGAACAATATCTGAACTTAACAATATGCCAGATGAAGTTGCACCATACTTACAAAGTGACACATAAAATAGATCATGTGAAGGATAAATATAGCCTGAAATGATTTATGAGAGAGGTTTTGGTTTATACTTGTACCCATTTAGATTGGTAAAATTTGTACTGGAGCACAAAAGGCAGCAGTTAAAATTCTACAAATGGATTATGTATGCATTATGTATAGGCTTTGATTTCTCTCCTCAATGGAGAACGTACAGGTTCAGGAATCATGCCAAAAGATCTCTCTAAAGGAATTTTTATTAAAACATGTGTGGGATATTTGTTATCCAAGAAACAAAACTTAGAAGCCAATCATTCTTTGTTGAGATCCACTGGAGGGGATTGCTTGAACTCCTGGAATTTTGTCGATTTTGAGAGTGCTTGACGAGGTATTCTATTGACTATTTAGTTGTTGGGATTATAAAGTTCTAATGAGCTATCACTTTCTGTCTGTGAAAAGCTTAAAGGGGAGCAGGTAGGAACATATCAGCAATTAATAATGTTTATGCTCCTTGCACTAGATTTGGTAGGAGTTTTTTGAGATGAATTAAGATCTTCAACATCTTTTGCTGATGATAGATTGGTGGTAACATAAATGTTATCACATCCTTGAATGAAGAAATGCAAATTCTTCTTCTCAATTTGATATGGAGAACTAAACTCTTTGTTAAGAGATCTTTCCCTCTTACCTTTCTACTGTCATGCCTCTCATTACATCGGATCACTGCCTATTGTTCTTGATAGCAGTGAAGAAGCATGTATAACGAACATTTTAGATTTGAAAAGTTCTAGATTGGAAAGGGCTCTACTGAGTAATATTTTGGTGGGTTGACTCTACTACAGCGTAGATTCTCATCAAGGCATTAAAGTGTGATAGAATTGCAAAATATGGAGTAAACAATGGTTCGGAAATGTTTTGAAATAAAAATTGGGAGGTAAAAAGGTAATATAAAAAAAACATTTGAAAACAAAAAAATGAGAGTTTTCTTTGGTGTTTGCCAACCAAATATGCAGCCGCTTAGGATCTGCTTGGCAATGGTGTTTTCACCGGTTTTAGAGGGTTTTTGAGCCGGCCGTTTGTAAATTGTTTTAAAAAATTGCTTGGTAATTTTTTTGAGGCATCGGTTTTGGTCGGTTCAAAAAACCCCATAATTAGTGTAGTGTAATTTGGGTGTCTTTGTAAACTCCCAAAACCTGTGGATTTTGAGGGTTTATATTATTTTCTTCCATTTATATCCTCACCAAAAAATATAATTACAACTACTACCTAAAATATATAATACCCTATTTCCTCTTTCTTGTCTTTTTTTTTTTCTCGTCTTTGTTGTAACATGACTATATAAAACAGTTTAGGTTGGTCATGAATTCCTAATCACATAACATCAAATTGAGTGACAATGTTTCATTGCTATGACTTGAAATTAGACAATGATATAATCTTGCTTTGGGAGGACTTGTTTATATATGGACAAATAGGTAATTTTATTCTTTTAAAAAACTTTCAGAACCATTCACTAATGAATTTTCAAGCATGGGTTGGATTGGTTTAAAAATTGTTACTACTTAAAATCAACCAAAATCGGACCCCTTATAACCAGTGTTTTAAAAACACCTCATAACCGCTACCCGACACTTGCCAAGCAGACCCTTAGGATCTACTTGGCAATTGTTGGGATAGCGATTATAAGGTATAAGGTATTTTTTAAGTACCAGCTATGAGGGGTCTGATTTTTTGCTGTTTTAAGTAGCGGCTTTTAAACCATTCCAACCCATGCTTGTTAATTCATTAACGACCGGTTCTGAAAGTTTTTTTAAAACAATAAAATTACTTACATGCTCATATATAAACAAAAGTCACTCCCAAAGAAAGATGATATCATTGTCCTCTCAACAATAGCTTATACACTCATATAACTTGCAAGCATAAAATGGTTTGGCAAGTGGTAAATCATAAATGCTGAGAGCAAAGCATTCACTACCACATCAAATTGACTGCAAAATTTTATGACAATCATTCACTATCACATCAAATGGACTACAAAATTTAAAAAACTCACTCTTTGGAGGAAGTAGTCGTCAGATGGGACCTCAAGAGAAACAAAGACGAGAAAGAAGAAATATGATAGGGTATTAATAGTTGTAGTTATGTTTTTTGATAAGGATATAAATGGAAAAAAACGAAATCCTTAAAACGCCATGATTTATGGTGTTCATAAAGACACCCAAAATTACATTGTACTGGAGTTTTTTTAGCCAACCAAAACCAGTAACTCAAAAAAATTAGAGAAATTTTGAGTGGCACCCCACTTGTTTATGCTTATTTAAGGTGCACCCACAAGTTTACATGAATGTATGACACCCCCCACTTTTGACGGTTTCCGTCCAAAACGAACGGTCAACCCCTTTGACCATTTTTTGGACAAAAATGCCTTCGTCTCCTTTTGTGTGTCCCCTCCCCGTCACACGTGGCTGCCCCCCTCACCGTCACCCCATGGCTGCCCCCCCCCCCCTCTCCGTCACCTCGCTGGCGTGCCTCCGCTCCCCGTGTCAAACAAAACTTGATTGAATCAAAGAGTTCAAAGAGTCTTAACCTGAATCTGAAGAGTCCAGACTCAAATACGGAAGCCTCGGTTCCTCAGCTTGATACGAAACCCTACATGTCCATTCTGACACAAAATACTGGTTCAAGAATTTTGACAAACACTATGGGTGCAGGAACGGTAATTGCAAGTTTAGAATCTTTAGATGGAACTAAGAAATTTACACCATCAAATGAAGGATTTGAAGAACTACTCGAGGAAGGAGATGATCATAGTACTTACTGAGTGTTCTTTGGTCAATACTTTCCTTCAAAAAACAATTGACAAATCGAGCAAATTAAACCGATCGGTCAATCGGCGAGAATGGCCTGAACTCTCAAAATTTTAAGAAGTGGATTGATAACATGAATTGAACAGAGAAACTAGAAGAAGTAGAATCAAGGACACACTGACGAACTCATGCATAGTTTGACGTGCTAGGAGAGAAAATTGTCGGGGCCGATTGATGCGCTCCTCGTGATGGAGATTCGAGCACAGCGGAGAAAAATTTCCAGTTGCCGATGATGGCGGAGCTTGCCACCGCCGAGAAAACTGGGGCCACATTATCGATTCGACAGGGAACCGCCTCGAGTTCCCGACGAAGGAAAATATCACCATGGTGGATGATGGTGGTGATGGCCGGGTTGGGTGGGGACCGGAGGCTCGCCAGCGAGGTGACGGAGAGGGGGAGGGCAGCCACGGGGTGACGGGGAGAGGGGGCAGCCACGTCTGACGGGGAGGGGGGACACACAAAAGGAGACGAGGGCATTTTCGTCTAAAAAAATTGGTCAAAGGGGTTGACCGTTCGTTTTGGACGAAAATCGTCAAAAGTGGGGGGTGTCATACATTCATGTAAACTTGTGGGTGCACCTTAAATAAGCATAAAAAAAGTGGGGTGCCACTCAAAATTTCTCAAAAAATTACCAAGCAAGATTTTTTTAAATACTTAATAAACGGCCGGCTCAAAAACCTCACCAAACCGGTGAAAAAACATTGTCATGCAGACCCTTAGGGTTTCTTATTAATAAAACTTATAATAACTCCTTAATATAATTATATGATCAAATTTAAACTTTCTTCATTCTCTTCTATTCCATTTTCTTCTTCCTTTACTTCATCATGCCATCTACTGTTGATGCCCCCTTGCAACTATTGTAGTAGCAGCAAGTGGCCACTGCATGCCTAGCTGCTACCACTGACAGCAATTTGAACAGTATCTACGGCCATCACCAGCAACATGTAGCGGAAGTGGAAATAGAAAGAAGGGTAGGAAAATAAAAGGGAAGAAGATAAATTTAGAAAGAAAATCATGAAAAGTAAAAACAACTTATATACTAAACTATGTATGGAGGATGTTGCCGCCATCAATTGGTATGGCAAGGTGACATGGATATAACATGATAAGAGTAGAAACCCCAAAAGATAGAAAACCTTATTTCTCTCTATTGGCTGGGTTTTACGAGTTAATTAGGGGTTCTATTATACATACCCCCAATTAACATATACCAACACTCGCCCCATTATGCGTATACAGGATATAGGTGTTCTATTATACATAACCCCCCCCCCCCCCCCCCCCCCCCCCCCCCCGTTAACATAACATATACCAACACTTGCACCCATTATGTGTATACAGGGTATACATAACAATAACGAGGGTAGTTATCCCCTCTGTTTTAGTGTATTAAGGAATGCGGCTGGACCACTTAGGCACCTAAGCATAGTTCGTAGTATCAACTGATACCAATACGTATTTCCTGTACCATATCGTTTTGGTATGTCTTGATCTGATATTGACCCCTACCTTTACCAACCAATACTAGACGATAGCAGCATTGGTTCTCTCTTTCCCAGTCAATAGTTCTATCCTCTCTATTTAAGTGGATTAAGGGGTGCGGCTAAGACCACTTAAGCGCCTAGCACATTTGGCATTATCGGCCTAGTACCAATACATATTGGTCGTATCTGTTTTGGTCTTTCTCGATCCGATACTGACCCCTACCTTTACTAGTCAATACTAGCTGATAGCAGGTGCTCTCTTTCCCCATCAATTCAGTACAACAAATTAAAAGAAAATTAGAAGTATGGAAGGAGGAAAAAAAAATTGTTGGAAAAGTGAATGAAAAATTGACTTGAAAAATTAATTAAATAATGTTTAAATTATTTTTTGTAAATTTCCAATAGGTGTCTATTGGAAAGGTGTGTCCTTGTTTAAACGAATGTATACAACGAATCTATTCAACGAATCTATTGGAAAGGTGTGTGATTTCTATTGTGTCTCTTTATCATCTATAAAAGCATAAGTGTTTGATAATTCACCACTCGACTCATTCATCCATCAAACATTAAGTCTAAGAGAGAGAGACTACCAACATTACTTCGTCCAGTTCCTGCGGTGTGAAGTGCTGCTACCGAAGGAGAACAATCGTTGTATCATGGGAGACTAATCGCCATTAAAACCGTAAGCATCATTGCGGGACGAATATTGTCTTAAGGACATTGAACCAAGTTCAAGCCTCTGTCTCGGTCAGATTATTTATTTACATTATATTCTATTATTTTATATTTTAATTTCAGAGTCTAAATACAGAGTTGAGGAATTTATACTAACAAAAACATTGTTGAAAGTGATACGGTCAGGAAGGATCCAAAACTGATATTGAAACCGAGTTTTTTGAACCTTGGTGTAGTCGTGTAAAATTTGTTAATTAAAGAAATCAATAAATAGCAATTCTTTTAGAAAAACATAATATTTGTTGAAGATAGAGAAACATGAGATAAGTTTTAAAACAGTACCGCATTCGCATAGCAGTCAGAACTAAATAAGCAACGTGCTGACACAGAACAATAGAAAAAACAAGTAAGAGCTCCGCTGAAGCGGAGTATTTGTTGATATCGTTTAATTGGTGAAATTATCACCATAAGTACTTCTGTGCATGAAGCCTCAACGAAAAAATAGCAGAACTATCCCAATATCTTGCACTAAAAAGAGTGTTATAACTTGCAGATCAAAGGATCTTGTATGAGATGAACGCAGCTGATCATGGTTGTTATCAACTGAAAGATATTGTGCCAATTATTCATGCAAAAATTTAAACTTCCTATATTTGCACTCACAGTTTCCATATACCACTTGAGAAAAACACCACAGGTCATTAAATGAATTTGTAAAGAAACTTGGACTATAATAATGCAACTATGAATATTCTAGGATATTAAATAAATTAGTAAAGAATATAACCTTCTTATTTTCAGCAATCACACCAGATATGAAGGCAAAGCTGCCAAAAAATGCAACAGTAAGGGCAATTTGAGAGCTGGTTAAAGCCATTGTTCACAAGTACGCACCAGACTTGCCAAACCAGCACTAAAGCAACTTGCTGACACAGAACAATAGAATAAACAAGTAACAGCTCTGCTGAAGCGGAGTAATATTGTTTAATTGGTGAAATTATCACCATAAGTACTTCTGTGAATGAAGCCACAACGAAAAATAGCAGAACTATCCCAATAAGTGGTAAGTGTGTTGCACTAAAAAGAGTGTTATAACTTGCAGGTCAAAGGATCTTGTATGAGATGAACGCAGTTGATCAATGGTTGTTATCAACTGAAAGATATTGTGCCAATTATTCATGCAAAAATTACTTCCTATATTATGCACTCACAGTTTCCATATAGAGAAAAGCACGACAGATCCGTAAATGAATTTGTAAACAAACTCGGACTATAAATAATGCAACTGAGCCGAGCATTGTAATTATACTTTGCAATGAATATTCTAGGATATTAAATAAATTAGTAAAGAATATAACCTTCTTATTTTCAGCAATCACACCAAATATAAAGGCAAAGCTGCCAAAAAATGCAACAGTAAGTGCAATTTGAGAGCTGGTTAAAGCCATTGTTCACAAGTACGCACCAGACTTGCCAAACCAACACAGCACCTCTGCAATGACAAAGGAAAAAAAATCTATAAGATACAAAAATTATGTGATTAGTCAATCAATCTGTAAGAAAATTGGTTCATACTGACATATTAAATTGTCATTAGGCAGACCATAACTACCGTAGAGTCAGAGTAATGCAAAAATATTCTTCTTTATTGTCAGAAACTATGAAAACCAACAGCCACAACAAGACTATTCAAGCAAAAACAATTATGAGAAAAATGGTTCATATCTATATGTTTAAACGTTACTAGGCAGCCATAAGTACTGCAGAGTGAAACTGTCAAAGTAATGCAATAAGATCCTCGGGACTATAAAAAGTATTTATAAACTTAGAATATTTGAAAATATAGGAGGTGTAAGTTAGCTACTTCATTTTATTAGTTAAGTGACTTATTTGTCTGGGCCATATTAACCGTATTATGTAGCACATGAACATGGTTTCTTTTTCTTTTTTTCTTCTTTTTGTGAGGCCAAGGCTTGAAACCTCCCCAATAACCATCACCAGCCCAACTGGTGCCCCAACCGCTGAGCCACCCCCTGGTGGCATTAGTATTCTTACTTGATTGTTACTATGTTTGAAGGTGTCCAAATTCATTGTATAGGTATAAATAAGAACTGGTTTCTTTATCGATACGTCGATTATTAGTACCTAGGAAGGTGTCCAGATTCATTGTATCTGGCCCTGATTATAACGAAGACTTTGTTTCTTTCTAATTAATGGAATCGGTTCCTCTTTTTCTAATTTCTGGCAGACAAGACCAAAGAATCGGACCAACGATGAAACCACTGCAGCAACAATTTGACGGCTGGCTAATGCAAAGAAGAAACAACACACAAATATAAAACACCAACCAGAAACGCACAAGGAAAGCCGGAAGACCCAAACCAGAAGGGAAAAAAAGGTCGATGGAGTGTTCCGTTAGTAAACAAGTTTTTACAAGCACTGTACAAGAACTACTCATAACTTCATAGCTCCTCAATACAAGATAACAACACGAGAGCACCAATGACCCGGGGATTACACCCGAGAAGACCCGAAAAACCCAATCTCTGTGTTTCTTTCCCTCCTTACGTTGGTAAAGAGTGTTCCAAAATTATAAAAACATATCTATAACATATCCTAATTAAAATATATTCAAATCATATTTAAAATAATTTAAATTTGTATCTACTTTTTTTTTTTTTGAGGTAATTTAAATTTGTATCTACTTTTTCAATAATATCATAGTTCTTTTGTATATGCAACTCAAGTGAACGTGACTAGTTAACATAAAAGTTTATTTACAAACAAATAGAAACCCTAATATGAAATTTCTGCGGGTCGGTTATTTTTCTTTCGATGATTCGACAGATCATCTGTTGCTCCCCAAAACGGAGTTTTTGCATCACAATTATTCCCAACAAGCGCATCACCAAACACATAACATCCTCTCCATAAACTTTCAAAATATACGCTGCTCGGATATTAAAACCTACGGAAATCCCTAAAAATCATGAAAATTGACATAAACATCAGATTCCTACAACCACGCACGTAACGAGAGAATTTCTACCTAAAATTTTCAAATCAAGAAAAATAGAGCATTCAAAAAGAGGGAATTTATGGGGAAAAAAATTGACTAATAAAATTGTCGCAATAAAAAAAAATTTAGAAAAAAATTAATGAATTTTAGGGTTAAGGTTATCTTTTTTTCACCTGCGTGGTCGAAACAGAACAGAATCAGTGGAAGAGTTGAAGTAGTCGAGAATTTGGTGATGATTTTATAGGGAGACGATAGTGACAGCTTAGGAGGGGTATTTTCGTGATTACGCTAAAAGATCCTTCGTATCGGACGTCTCTTTCCGATACTCGAAACAAACGACGGAATCCTGAAAGAATTATGTATTAAATACCAAAGTAGCGTCTCAATTAGAAAATGCAAGCTGTACTTTTTATATATTTTATATTTAAGTTCTTGGAAAACTCAATATGGGCCATGCCAATTGTCAAAATGAATAGCCCAAATTTTACTTTACATGGTCTTTTCCCCTTTCTTTTATCTATTTCCTTTTTTTCCTGATTATGATGTATGCTTGTCATGGAGTGTAGGACGTTGAATCTTATAAATTTAGTGCCGTGTCTTGCCATCTGGGAATGACGAGAATTATTAGGAAACTGAATTTAAAAAAATATATCCTAAATTTCATTAGACATGCAACTGAGATCATAAATTATGAGAGGTATGACAATCTTGAATAGGTGGACGATCTCAGGATCGAACAACACGTGACATATGGATGCGTATGTTTGTAAAAATTGAGGACAGTGAACTAAAATGATATGTAACCCAGTGTGCATAAAGTCAAGTACATAACATCGAATATCGCAAAAAAAAATTAAAATTAAATTTTTTTAGCAAGGACGAAACATTAAAAAAAAACTATGTTGTACGTTGATATTATAGTCTATGGTGTTCATATGTTACTATCGGTCCATATGGTAACAACTAGGATGGATTACACATACAAACGCACACACATATATTAGTCAATTGGTCTCCTTTTTCATTAAAAGGTAAAGGGTAAAGTGCAAAAAACCCCTCGCTAAATTTCTGCCTTTTGCACTAAAAGACCTTTTAGAGTTTTTTTTGCAGTTTACCCCTCCTTAGATTATACATCTGCTCGGTTAGGCCCTTTCCGCCAAATTTTAAAAAATTTATACCTAAGCTACCCCTCTCCCTCCCCTCTAACCTCACCCCCCCCCCCCCTCCGGCGGCGCTGGCGCCGGCGAGCCCCCCCCCCCCCCCCCCCCCCCCCGACCCCCCCCCCTCCTCCTCCCTCGCCGGCGAACAGCCCCCCCCCCCCGACCCACCCCCCCCCTCCTCCTCCCTCGCCGGCGAACAGCCCCCTCCCCTCCTCCCTCGCCGGCGAACAGCCCCCCCCTCCCCACCCCCCCCCCCCCTCCTCCTCCCTCGCCGGCGAATAGCCCCCCCCCCCCCCCCTCCTCCCTTGCCAGCGAACAGCCCCCTCCCCTCCTCCCTCGCCGGCGAACAGCCCCCCCCCTCCTCCCTCGCCGGCGAACACCCCCCCTGCTCCTCCTCCTCCTTCGCCGGCCCCGACCCCCCCCTCCGCCTCCGTCGCCGGTTGCCGGCGAGCGCACCCCCTGCTCCTCCTCGCCGGCGAACACAGCCGAAGAAGGAGGGGGGGCAGGGGTAAAATTGTCATTTGGGGGCAAAATGAGCTTAATTCATACTTTTGGCAATTTTAAGAGCATGGGGTCTTTTAGTGCAAAAAACACAAATTTAACGAGGAGTTTTTTGCACTTTACCCAAAGGTAAATTAGGGATAAGTGTTGATAGAATTGGTTGGTATTCGTTCCATTTTTGGGGTTTTTTATTATATTTCTTATATATATAACCTTATATAAATATAAGTCAATTGGTGTTATCACCAACTGGTCTTTAAATAATAAAAAAAAGGGGTACCTTGGCTTAGTCTTTTGATCGGCCGGTCATGGTAGGTCTAGATTGTTGGATTTTAATCTTTTACAAAGTGAATTTTAGTCCCACGTCGGCTAGACCAAAGGAGTTGTATCTCTATATATTAGCTTTGCTAGTTTAGAGATGCACATGTGGTGTAGAGGTGCACATGGGTGTGCCATGTGGGGTTATTTTTCTAATGAAAAAAAGGCTAAATTAACAATAGAAAGTATTCATGCTTTTTGATCTTAGAAAATTTATTCCCATGGGAGCTAAGCCCTTAGCGACTCGGACTCGGACTCATGGGCTTATGAGGCGTAATGTGGCATTTTGTTGGCGCACTTTGCACTTAGCATCGTCGCTAGGCGGAGTGCAAGGTGCGCGGGGTGCGCGCAGTTGGCGCAACTTGCAGCAGAACGTGCGTTTGCACGTTCTGGACGGTTGCTACATGTTCGGGGTAATTTTTACCATGTTCCTAACTTTGTGGCAACCGAGCAGTTGCTGCAGGGCCTATATAAGGCATCCTCTCTCTCACAAGAAAAAAGATATACAAGTAATAGAAGCCACAACAGAAAGTTTACGAAGTGTTTTTTAACACAAGTAAACAGATAATTCAGAAGTGTTTTTTAACACAGTTCTGATCGAAATTTGCTTGCGAATTCCAGCAGCCTTCGAGAGAGAGGAAAGACGCCGCACCAGCGTTGCTTTTGTACGGGAGTTCGTGTCCATCCGAGGAGTCAGAAGAGCATGAGTGTTCCAAGTTCTCTGACGAACTTGTTGGTTCCTGGAAGCTGTTCGTGTAGGACGAATAAAGCTTTGAGCAACGGTGATTATTCACCCCAACAGGAGATCTTCCATCTTTCGCCAGTCACCTTCTTCATTGCTGCCAGTAATATTTCTGATTGTATCTTCTTTTTAGAAGTACTACGATCGATTGCTGTGGATTACGAAATCTTTTTAGATTCTCGTAATACTAAAACGAGATCTTTTTAGATCTTTGTTATACTCGCGCAATCTTCCTAGAAGTGTTGTGTTGGAACATTATTTTTACAATTGTTTCATCTACTCAATTTTCCATCGAAAAATTGTGCCCCGGCACTAACATAGATCACGGCGGCTTGGGAGTTCAACAAGGTCATTATGACGAGGCAAGGGGATGCGCTAGGCTTGTTGGCTCGATGCCTATACAGGGTCAGTGGGCACTCGATGAATCTCTAGCCATGGTGAGGCTCTTCGAGGGGTCGCGAGTTCTGCTGTTCTTGCAAGAAACTCAGGTGGCTTTTCTGGTTCGAGCGTTGTTCACAACAACGGCTCGAGCTTCGCTCGCCACCGACAACGGTCTGAGCTATCCGCTGGCGTGGGTTTTGCGAGCTAGGTATACGGGAACATAATCTAGGTCTCGGTTGTTCGTCGACGACATGAGATAGTTTGGTGTCAAGCAAGCGCGACGAGGGATGGCTTTACCGGCATAGTCGACGTCGAGGACAAGTATGGGCACGACATATGCGCGATGTGAAGTCATACAACGTACAAGCATTCGAATGTTGTTTTATCATTAGATAATTCTTCCTTTTTTTTCCTTCTAGTAGTTCTTAAAGAACTATTTCCGTCTACACCATATATATATATATATATACAGTGGACCGGGCTTTAATCAAGTTTCGACCGGGCTAATCCGGTAGGGGTGGGCACGGGTCAGGTCGGGCCCAAATTTTATGGACCCGGACCGGACCCGTAAACTGGCAGGGCTGGACGGAACGGGTCCAAAAAATATTGGAACCGGAACGGCGGGTCCAAATGGGTCCAAAAAAAGTTAAAAAAATTCTAGAATAGTAAACATTTACATATGTTCTATTATCTATAAGAACAAAACAAGTCTTATGTCTTCCCAAATTTCTAGAATTTGCTTACTAAATTTGTTCTATTATCTATAAACTATAATAGCAAAAAAATTCAAAATTGATATAAAAAAATACATACCCCTAGAAACGGGTCGGTCCGGAGCTCGGTTTATTTTGAAAATAGAATCTGCCCCACCCCGCTAGTGTCACACGACCCGTTCCATTTAAATTCCAAATGTTAGGAACCGACTTGTTTGGACATTTTACGGTTCGGGTCGGATCGAAACCGCGGATCTTTGAACAGGGTATGATCCATGGGTATGATGATGGATAATCCGACCCGATTTCTTGGGAAAGTGGGCCGAGTGCAGTTATGGGCTTTGACTGGGCCGATTCAGGATATGGTTTCGAACGGACCGGCCACACTTCGCATCTTGGAAGGGCAGGCTGTTAAAGTCGATTTTTGTTCGCATGACACGCGTGTTAATATTAGCCTAGACAGCCCGTAAAGTGAAATGGACAATGATTAGTATTGCATTGGATATAAAGCATAAAATAAAATATAGCATCACACAAATGGAAATATTAGTGATTCATCGATGACGACAAGTTCTAACTGTATGTTTTGAAAATTCCGGATGTAAAGACAAATATGAAAATGGAAAAAATGGCCACATTATATATTTTCCTATTTTATTTACGGAATGACATTTCAACAACCCAAATTAAGTTTATATGCTAACCAGTCAAGGGTTTAGTTCAGCTCTAATTACATAACCATAACCCTACCTGACATTAATTTAACGTCCATGGGAAATGGACCAAAGCATTAAAACTTATATACATGTATGTGTTAGCATAATTTTTATTAATTATACCTTATGTTTTTACAAACTTATATGTAAACACTCGTCATAGTATTTACACATTATCCTTACAATATTTTTCCCTTGCTAACTAAATTATTTTTTTTAGCTGTTTCGTACTTTATTTAGTTTCGGGTTTCCGGAAATCATGGATAATAATTATATATATAAATATATTTTCAACAATTCATGTTTCCATATTAATGATTAGAGAATAAATAAGAATATAATAATTTTTTTTTTTTAAAACCCTAACTTGCATAAATTGCACATTGCACGAAGAAATTACTATGCTAAAAAGAATCAAAATGTTATTAGTTTCCTTGGAATGATCTACTTCAATCTCAGAAAGAGTTGCAAAGATATCGAGATCTTTGATTTCAATTTCAAAAAGGTAGCTAATACTCTTCAATGCTCTGGTAATGTTATGCATCATTTTGAGATTTGAATCTATATTGATCAACTCTAAGCATAAATGCAAATGACCTCTAGCCTAGTGGTGTGGTTAAGAGAGATACATGTGGCCAAGTGGTCGGAAGTTTGAGCCCCAGTGGAGACGAGCTCGCCACAATTATCCATTGTTTCAAAAAAAAAAAAAAAAAAAAAAAAAAAACCTCTAAGCATAACCAAACGTAATCAAATGAGCTAGCTTTTCAGTCATGTTAGGCATCACTGACCTTGTTTGGTTCACGAAAGGAAAATCAAATTTCTTGTATTTTTTATGAGGAGAAAAAAGTAGGATTCCTATCACATCTTTTTCCCTATGTTTAGTTAAACAAGAAAAATATTTAAGAAAGAACATTTGATTTCTTTTCTAGTGTTTGGTTGGTGTAGGAAATGAAAAAAAAAAAAAATCATTGTTCAAATAATATCTGGTGTCAACATAATATGGAGAGTTAATTGGTAAAATAGACAATAATCCAAAACTATTTTTGTCATAATATTTGATAACTAATGTTAGAAAACGAGGAGGAAAAAATAAATTCCATGGGTCATGATATGAACCTTTTTTCTCCCTTTTTTTTGGTTTTTTCTAAGGGCACCACCATTTTTACTTGGGTGCAGCCCAAAAGAGTTTGAAAATATTACAAGTTTGCCATAAGTTTTTTTACTTGGGGGCAGCCCAAGCTTTAGTATAAAAGCCAACTTTTTTTTTCCTCTCTCCTTCCTCTACACTTTTTTTCTCTCCCTCAACTCTTTTCTTCTCTTCCTCTCCATTTTAGGTTAGAACAAAACCTAGCCAAAAAAATTTCCTCAACTCTTTTCTTCTCTCCCTCAACTCTTGTCTTCTCTTCCTCACATTTTTCCTCTCTCCTTCCTCTGCATTTTCCTAGTTATCAAACAATATGACATTTGGACCGAATGACCAGCAACCAGACAATATCGAGAAAAAAAAGTAGAGAACAAGAAAGAAAAAACAAGAAGGGAAATCACTTTGGACACGAGCATAGATTGCTTTAGTAGATAGATCTTCAATGTAATAGTTCCACTGAAGGACTATTTTGCTGCTGCTTCACTCTTGACATCTCCATTCTTCTCCGCTTCAGCACACAGGACTGCCAGGTCCCTGGCAGTCCTACCCTAAGTTGCAAACCTGTTGTGTGACCCCAAGTGGTGATGTGTCACCATAGCTGACACTCCAAGTGAAGAACATGTAGGGGTCCTCGCCCCTACTAAAACAAGGACACCACCCAAGAAAAACCATGGCAAGAACAACAATGTGAAGCCCCTCCATTCCCACTTCTATCTAGTGCAAATCTTTGCCAAAAATGGCTTATGGAGATGTTGCTTAGCCTGGTGGTTCTCCTAAGCTTGGAATTGTTGTTGCTCAAGCAGAAGAAGAAAAAAAAAAGAGCAAAAGGGTCTTTTAGTTTACTTAGCCTGGTGGTTCTCCTAAGCTTCTTTTTTCAATGCTTTTTAGCACTCTTTTCCCAAAGCTATTTGTGCACCTCTACTGTCAGCCACTATGTCATAACTTTGAAACAGAAATGAAGGGAATGCTACTTCGTTGTGATATTGTGACTAATCCAAAATTTTGCAACGGTTGGAAAAGAAAAAGTTTGCATGTGACTTGCACGTGATAGAGAGATGGTTAGCACCTTGAAAATGTCATGGAAGCCTGGAATGAACATGTCAGCACCCAGGACTACCAGGAGTAGGACTGCCAGGGACCTGGCAGTCCTACTTAAGTGTAGGACTGCCAGGCCCCTGACAGTCCTAATTGAAACTTGCTGTGACAGCTTTCATTTAGGACTGCCAGGGTCCTGGCAGTCCTACACTTACAGCAAGTTTTATTTAGGACTGTCAGGGTCCTAGCAGTCCTACTTAAGTGTAGGACTGTCAGGTCCCTGACAGTCCTACTTAAGAGCTCTGGGATGGTGATATTTGAGCAGCAAGAACAATTCCTGTCCTCTGACATCTTAAGTCCATGCAATTTTTACTTCATCTAGCTTTGTTGAAGCATTCGAACAGTAGGAGCAAATTTTGTTTGTCCTGGACGTTCTTAGAAGTATTCTTGAGAAGTAACTCCCTTGCCATTTTATTTTAATTCACCTAGCTCATTTTCATTGTTCCACAAGTGGTTATATTATAAAACTCATATATGCTCTACTACTTTCAACTAGAAGCTTGAGCTCCCCGTAAAATCTGAAGTCGGGTTAATAAGATACATTAGAACTGTCAAGCCTGTGGCAGTCCTAATGTAAGACTATCACAGTTCCTGCAGTCCTCTTTCACAAGAGGACTGCAGGGACTGTGGCAGTCCTACTTTACATTAGGACTGCCACAGGCCTGGCAGTCATAATGTACTTAACTCGACTGTATCAGTCTGTCACGACCCGCACCCGGATATACGGGTACGAATACGTAGACGACGCCCAGCCTATGCCACAGTATCGACGGTAGAACGCTGTCTAGTACCCAATAAATATACACTACGTCTAGAAGGCCTATAACTACAAATATACTATAGTCACATCACAACAGCTAGGGATGATAAGACAAGAAAGATAACTAAAGCACAAGAACAACTAGAAACTACTAGAAAAAATCATAAGACAGAAAAATAAAGAAGGAACAACAAGACTAACTAAGGATAACTCCCAGGCAACTCACATAGAATAATAGTGAGATCCACCCCAGCTAGCAACATCATGATGTCCAAAAATGGCACAACTACTCCTAAATATTATCAACGGTATCCTGTCAGGAAAATGAGCAAGTAAAAACACTAACAGCAGTTCCATGTGAATTGACAAATTCTATAAGAGACAGTATAATGAACTACAAGACAAAGATATATGAAGACTTGGGAACCGTTCGAAAGCTGAGTTACAACCCTTAAACCAAACAAGGACCGGGGTTGTAACCCTTCTCCCGAGCAGAACTCAGTCTCCAATCAAGGTACATCATAGAGGCATATAAAATATGTGAGTAACTGAAATCATAGCATGGTGAGAAGTACTGTATGTAGAATAGAACATGATATATGATAAGATAAAGTAAATATAAAATGTGCCTTGAATTATTAGAGCGATATGTGATCGGCTTGGAATAAGTGACAGGACAGGCTATCCATTTGGCCCGGCAATCTGCGGTAACCTCAACGAAAAGTCATGTCGGCCAACCTGGATAACGAGCACAAGGTAAATGGGATCTCGCTACACCCTACGTGAGGGGAGAGTGGCGCGAGCACAAGAATAGTGACAGGGTGGCTCTGATCACATAACCCCTAATAATTCTCCATCTCCGAATAGTATAATGGACCTGGACATGACATGTCATGACACGGGATTCCCTAAGAGGATAGCTACTCCCTCTCAGGAATCGGTGTCTATACAAGTACATGGAAAAAGGCAGGAAATGTACATATATACCAAGAAAATCCAGGAACAACATCTCATGTCATGATCCAACATATACTAGTCCGTGAACTATCGTGACTGAGAATCAAGTAAGACACTACGACTGAATCGGATATAGCAGATATCAAGACAATAAAAACTATCAGTGAATGTACTCGCCTGGGGTCCCGAGTTGTCAATGGGGTCGATGCTCAGAGTAATGCCACAGACCTAAAGATAAGATATATATAAACTAATTAGGGTTCAACAGTGTTAGGCTTGATTCTATAGTATAAGCTACGTAATCTAGGTCAGACTCAGTCCAACTAAGTCAAACTAGGCCACACTGAGTCACACTAGGTCACAGAAAGTCAAACCAAGTCAAACTAGGCTAATGTTGACTAACAGTTGACTTTTGGTCAACTGGTCAACTTCGGTCAACTCTAGGTCAAACCTAGGTCAAATGTTGACTTGACTTCGACGTTCAGTCAAAGTAGTCAACCATAGTCAAACATGGTCAAAGCTAGTCTCTATAAACATCTACAGGGTCAACACATTCAATTTCAGTGGTGGTAAAATCACTGGAATCGATGGATCTAAATTTCGATACAAGGATCTAAAAATACGAATAAAAAGAGAAGGTTATAATAATAGGATGAAAACCTACAGGTGTTGTCGGATGGTGAAACAACCATCACCAACGTGTCCAAAATGGTCAAATTAGCTAGGATAGCATGTCCATAAGTCCAATTTGGACACAGGGGCAAAAAGGTCATTTTGGGCCAAAATGGTGTCCGTGTCAGACCCACTTTGCACCGAAAAATGTGCAGGAATAAAAGTGCACAAAACCTAACTAATTATATGTCCACGAATCCAGAATGACGATACGAACTCAACGGTATATCCGAAATGACCCGATCTCAGATTGGTCCGTTGACCCGGATATTGGAAACCGATTTGCACGAAAAAACGTGCCGGAACCAATGTCCACTAAAACCTAGCAAATTATATGTCAACTAGTCCAGAATGACGATACAAACTCAACGGTATATCCAGAATTGAATTCCGATGAGTCGGCGTCAAAAAGTCCCGTTGACCCGGATTGTGGGGCCCACTTTGCACCGAAATGTGTGCCAGGGCCCACGTCCTCCAAATCTAACAAACTTTATATGAAAACATGTCAGAACGATGCCACGAGTCTACTGATGGTGTCATAAATTGAATCCGAAGTCCCGAGTTCAAAAATGGAATTTTAGAAGTTGAAAATTACGAATTCGGACGGCCAAATTTGGCGTCGAATTCAACCAATCAAACGTGCTCACAATAAAACGAAACTGGAGGGGTAGGAAGAGGGTTATACCAGCTTCGCATAGGAACTGATGGCACGCCAAATGGACCTGCGACGGTGGAGTTACGAGCTGACGAAGTCGGCTCCACGAAACTGTCCAAAAATAGTTCAAATTAAAACGTCAACTTGGTGGCCGGTTTTGATCTATCAAACGACGAAATTAACAGATAAAATTTGAGAGGGATGAAGGGGTATATACCAAGATTGTGACGGAGCAAAGAGTTCGTCGATCCAACGGTCAAATTTTCCAGAAAATCTGCACGAAGTCGCTGTCCCGGAGCGAACTTTCAGTCTTGATCCCGCGCGCGTCACGCTGGGATTTCGTGCAAAATGCACGAATAGCCTACGTAGCACGTCGGGGAAGGAGCTGGCACATCGGGGTTGCTCTCCAGAGGGTGCGCCCGGGCCAGGGGTGGCCGGCCACGACGGCGGCGGCCAACGGCAGCGCCGTGCCGCGGCACGGCGGCGCGCGACGGCGGCCCGCGCACGCGCGCACTGCTGCTGCTCGCTGCAGCTGCTCGCTGCTGGTGCTACGCCTCACTGCTGCTGCTGCTGCCACGCACGGTGGCGCACGACGGGGCGGCGACGGCGGTGCTCGTGGCGGCGGTAGCGACGGAATGGTGTTTGTGGTGGTGGGGAGAAGGTTGAAGTGGTGTTGGCTAATGGTGTGTGAAGGTGGTGATGGTGTGTGAAGGTGGTGATGGTGTAGTTGAATGGAAAAAATAAATAAGGAGTGAGGAAGAAGAAAAAAATTTTGGAGGGGGGTGTGCTGCTCTCGGCCAAGTAAGGGAGAGAGAAAGTGTGTGATGGGGGTGATGGTGAGAGAGTAGGTGAGGTGTGTGTGAGAGAAATAGAGTATAATATATATGTGTGTGTGTAATATAAAGAGAGAGAGAGAGAAAGATATTTGAGAGAGGGAGTGAGGAAAAGAGAGAGATATATACTTTAGTGAGAGAGAGAGGGGGAAGTCGGCTGCCATGGGGAGAGGAGAGTGAGAGTGTAGGACATTTGTTTAGGTAGAGAGTGAATGAAAGATATATTCACATATGTTGTAAGCCCCTGAATTTAGGGCTTATTTTTTTATTTTATAAATTAATTATTGCAGTAGATATTATTATTTGTTTATTATTTGATTTAATGCTCTTTATCGTGACTTGGATTTCTAGAGTATCAGGGATGCCAGTCTCTGGAAACTTCCTTCTTGAAGTTTGTAGTGGACGAGATTATCTTCATGTTGATATATCGTGTCCTACTCGAACTTGCTCCCTTGTAGTCTTTTTGCTTCGCACAAGTTCGGGTCAATTTAGACCATTTAATTAATAATTAATTTCTCACTCTTTTCCTTGATCATCGTTTGTACGTTACTGTGACTTTTAACTTAGGAGCGCCAGACCAGTCGTTTTCTCAGAACCAACTTCTCATGAATGATCTACTCGAGACGCTCTTCACCCATGACCTTCGTGTCCCACTCAGATACTCTATTTTGTGCTCCATTTCCTTCGCACAACTTTCGGTTCAATTTAGGCCAATTAATTATCTACCGTAAAACCTGATTTAATTTTCCATTTAATTTTGGGGTCCGACATCGGTCCAATCCAGTCGACCCAATATATGGCCCTGGCCTGTTTTGAGCCTACTATGCGCGTGCCACTTGCGTGCCACGAAATCGATCTCCCTTGTGCTTCCATTTCATCCATGATTTAAATGGTTTAGAATTTATTATTTAATTAAATCTTGGTCCCGAACCTGTCCGATCTTAGCCCAGTAACCGGCCCAATTGGATGTATGCCCTACCATGGCTACCCATACACCCCACTGATGTTTTCTTCTTTTTCTCTACTCAAAATATCCCTATATATAAATATCTCTTTTTCTCTCTCTCCATTTATATAATATATACATTCTCTCTCTTTATTCTTATACTCACCCCCCATCACATCACCTCACCTCACTCCTTCCCCCTCTTCAGCCGAACACCCCGCCCCTCTCTCTACTTTTTCTCTTTCTCTCTCTCTAATTAATCCCTCATTCTCTCTTTCTATATATAAATATATATACACACACAATAAACAACTCCCTCTCTCTCTCTCTTATTAACACACCACACCACCACTCCCATCACCATTAGCCGACTCCCCTTCCCTCACTGTCATCATCCTCACCACCACAACTCCCACACCAAGCACAGCCACCAGCCCATGGCCGAGCCTCCTTCCTCCTTATTCTCCATTCATCACCACCACCACAACCGTTAACACCACCATTACCATCATCTAACACCACGGCCACCCCCGTCGTGCCCCCGTCGGCGACAGTCGCCGCCGCCGCAGCGCTGCGACAACGCAGCAGTAGCAGGCCGCGCAGTAGGAGCTGCAGTGGCGCGCGCGACAACGGCCATTCCGGCCAACCGCGCGCCGCCGCGGCCGCCGCCGCCGCCGGCGACCCCCCTTGTCGTACGCGAGGCTGGACGACCCCCCTGGGCGGTCGTCGTCCTCCACGACGCGAGAAACAGACTATTCGTGCGTTTTGCACGGGATTCGTCGTCGCGCGCGCGTTTCGAATTTCAGAATTCGCGTCTCGGGACAGCAACTTCGCGCGCATTTTTCAAAAAATTCGACCGTTGGATCGACAAACTCCTTGCACCGTCGCAATCTCGGTATATAGCACTTCACTCCCCTCAATTTTGGTCTGTTAATTTTGTTGTTTGATACCTTAAAACTGGCCACCAAGTTGACGTTTTAATTGAACTATTTTTGGACAGTTTCGTGACGCCAACTTCGCGGGTTCGAATCTTCGTCGTCTCAGATCCATTTCGTGCGCCACCAGTTCCTGTGCGCAGCTGGTATAACCCTCTTCCTGCCCCCTTTAGATTTAATTTCAGTTTGAGCTTGTTAGGTCGGTCAAATTCGACGCCAAAGTTGGCCATTCGAATTCTTAGTGTTGCACTTGTAAAATTCTATTTTTGAACCCGGGACTCTGGATTCAAATTCTGACACCACCAATAGACTCGTGGCGTCGTTTTGGCATGTTTTTATATAAAGTTTGTTAGATTTGGAGGACGTGGGCCTTGACACGTATTTCGGTGCAAAGCGGGCCCCACAGTCCGGGTCAACGGAACTTTTTGACGCCGACTCATCGGAATCCAATTCTGGATATACCGTTGGGTTCGTATCGTCATTCTGGACTCATTGACATATAATTTGCTGAATTTTGAGGACATTGGCTTCGACATGCTTTTCCGTGCAAATCAGATTTCAATGTCCTGGTCAACGGACCAATTTGAGATCGGGTCAACGGAATCCAATTTTGGATATACCGTTGGGTTCGTATCGTCATTCTGGATTCGTGGACATATAATTTGTTAGGTTTGGTAGAGTAGTATTCTTGCATGTTTTTCGGTGCAAAGTGGGTCCAACACGGACACCATTTTGGCCCGAAATTACCTTTTTGCCCCTGTGTCCAAATTGGACTTATGGACATGCTATTCTAGCTGATTTGACCATTCTGGACACGTTGGTGATGGTTGTTTCACCATCCGACAATATATGTAGGTTTTCACCATATTATTATAATCTTCCTCCTTTTGTTGTATTTGAGATCCATCGATTCCAGTGATTTCACAACCACTGAAATTGAATGTGTTGACCCTGTAGATGTTTGTAGAGACTAGCTTTGACCCAGTTTGACCATGGTTGACTACTTTGACTGAACGTCTAAGTAGAGTCAACATTTGACCTAGGTTAGACTAGTTTTGACCCTGGTTGACCACAGTTGACTATTTTGACCAAAGTCAACCGGAAGTCAACCGTAGCCTAAAATTGACTAGAACTGGACCAGAGTTGACCAGTTGACCCAAAGTCAACTGTTAGTCAACGTTATTCAAGTTTGACCTATAGTTGACCTAGGGTTGACCAGAGTTGACCAGTTGACCAAAGTCAACTGTAAGTCAACCATTGACTTAGATTGATCTAGTTGACTTGTTTTGACTTGCCTTAACCCAGTTTGACTTAGTATGACTTGATTTTACTTCCAAACCCCTATATTGATACAGTATTCCACCTATAGGTCCTCGAGGCACTGTTCTTGGACCAGTTGACATATTCCACCAGATCTCAGGCGAGTACATTCTCTGATAATAATTCTGTTTTATGATATCGTTTATGTTTCTTGTATTTAGTGTAGATACCCTTGTTCTCTTGACACATTGTTCGCACGGATTGGTATTTCTCTGGATCCCGTCATGAGATGTTATTCCTCGCTTTCCTTAGTATATCTTGTGCAAGTCTTTCTTGTTCCTTGTGCATTGTATAGACATGATTCCTGCGAAGGCTAGCTACCCTCTCGGAGAATCGCATGTCATGATGTGTCATGGTTGGATCCACTATACCAGTCGGGGACGGGGAGTACTAGTGTAGATGTGTGGTCATTATCCGCCTTGTTTATTCTTGTAGACCTTGAATGCTACCAATCCTACATTCCACGTAGGATTGGCTGATCAGTAGACCTTGTGCAGACCCAAGCCGGCCATATATTAAAACTAGTACTCACACACCTAGATAGATGATTCTTGATTCTTGTACATGCCATGATCGGTTTACTTGCCTTGTTCTAGCTCTAGATTTACAGCTTACCTTGCCATGATACTCACATGTACATTTCGTTATTTCTTGTATATTCTCTCTATTTACTGCTACATTTTCAATATCGTATAATTAGAACTGTTATTTGAGATTTGTGCTCGTTCCATACTGACTGGATATGTTGACAAAATTTTAGGAGTAGTTGTGCCCTCAGTATTGGACTTCATGATGTTACTAGCTGAGGTGGATCTCACTATTCTTCTATGTGAGTTGCCTGGTAGTTATCCTTAGTTAGTCTTGTTGTTTCTTCTTTATTTTCCTGTCTTATGATTCCTTCTAGTAGTTTCTAGTTGTTCTTGTGCCTTAGTTATCTTTCTTATCTTATCATTCCTAGTTGTTGTGATGTGACTAGAGTATATTTATAGTTATAGGCCTTCTGGATGTAGTGTATATTTATTGGGTACTAAACAGCGTTCTACCGCCGATACCGCGGCGTAGGCTGGACGTGGCCCACGTATTCGTACCCGTATAACCGGGTGCGGGTCGTGACATATGTATATATATATCATATACATATATATTATTAGAAGGAGAGAATAGGTATTTATACATATAAAGAGAGGGGTATTTTGTGTAGGAAGAGTGCAAATGTAGTAGTGGGGGTATGGGTAGCCATGGTAGGGCCTACACCCAATTAGGTCGGGTACTGGGCTAAGATCGGACAGGTTCAGGACCAAGATTTAATTAAATAACAAATTTTAACCATTTAAAATCATGGATGAAATGGAAGCACAAGGGAGATCGATTTCGTGGCACGCAAGTGGCACGCGCACAGTAGACTCAAAACAGACCAGGGCCATATATTGGGTCGACTGGACTGGACCGATGTCGGGCCCGAAAATTAAATTGAAAATTAAATCACAAATTACGACAGACGATAAATTGGTCTAAATTGACCCGAAAGTTGCGCGAAGCAAATGGAGCACAAGGAAACAAGTTCGAGTGGGACACGATATATCAACATGAAGATAATCTCGTCTACTACAAATTTCAAGAAGAAAGTTTCCAGAGACTGGCATCCCTGATGCTCTAGAATTCCAAGTCACGGTAAAGAGCATTTAATGATGAAAATTAATTTAATCAAAATTAATTATCGAGAATAAATTATTTGGAAAATTCGAAAATAAATCCCGAAAATTCAGGGGACTTACACAGTCGAACGGTCAAAACGAGATGCTCGTTTGTCGTCTTCTAGGGTTAGGGTTTCAAGAAAAAATGTGGGTTGTCGTGTCGAAAATTTATTCCATGAACCCTAAAGAGATTCTAAACCTAATTTATCAAAACTATTTAGAGAATTAAAATTATTCTAGGATTTTGAATAGAATGTAGAAAATTTTTGAAAAAATTAGGGAAGAACGTTTCTAGATTCTGGTTGCTTCGACTTGCTTGTCATCTCTTCGAATTTAGGAATGTTGTTGAAGAAATCTTGGTGGAGAAATTGGGAGTGGAGTGGTGGAGGAGAAGAAAGTAGGATTTTGGGAGAGGGAGAGGAAGAGTTCTCTTTTTTCTTTTGGTGGAGAGAGAGTGTAGAATGGATTATGGGAAGGAATGAAGGCCCCGTTTGGTTCGCGGAATGGAAGGGAAAGGAAATCAATTCCTTGTCATTTCCTTTCCTTTGGGAAATTATATTTTCCATTGATTTTCCTTTCCGATGTTTGGAAATGTCAAGGAATTTGGAAAGGAATTTGATTACTTCAATGTGGGAAAGTGATTCCTTGCTTGGATGGATGGAATCACTTTCCCCCCTAATTTCCCTTCCATTGGGAATCACTTTCCTTTCCTCCTCAATTCCTTTGGCACCCAAACATAGGAAAGTAATCACTTTCCTTCCCAACCCGGAGATTCCGCGAACCAAACGAGGCCGAAGGGTTTGGGGGGGTTGGGCTGCCCCTAGCAAAATGTGGGTGCCCCTAGCAAAATTTCCACCTTCTTGGGCTGCCCCCAAGTAAGGATTGTTCCCTAACAAAAATGGTGGTGCCCTTAGAAAAAACTTTTTTTTTCCATGTTAGAAACATATTTTCCAATTTTGTGGTTACCGAACAAAGACAATGATGAACAAGTTTACTTTCAGGATGACTTGAATTCGTGAACCAAACCAGGATAATTAAATAAATATATATTAGTATGGAGGAGTAGCAATGAATTTTGGAAGATTGGAAGACACAATCGAGGGTGCGATAACATAATTTTTTTTTTTGACACACGCAAGGAAGATTAGAAGATTCACAATTTAGACTACTTAGAACATCATTAGTAAGGTTCATCCCATTTTCTAGATTCTAGATTTAGAATGTAGGAGCTCATTTTGTAAATAGTAAGTATTATTCCTAGTCCCAATTTCTACAATTTCGATCCCATCCCACCATAGGTGCTAAGGGTTGGACATCCCAATTTCTAGATTGTAGGAACTGGTTTTGTAGAATAGTAAGTCTCAATTTCGAGCCCAACTTTCTATATTCTAGACTTTTATATTATTATTTTTCCTACATTAATTTTTGACAATACAATCTTTGAAACTGGGGCTCACTTTATCATTTTTTACTATTCTCACACAAATCCAATTTATTATTATTTTTTAAATTTTGAGTCCAAAATTGTATTTGAGAGTCCCAACTACTAATGATGCTCTTAGTTGAAAGAGATACTGACATAACAAGTCTTGGAATTTAGACTATAAAATAAATCTAATGTTTGCTAATTTGAGCGGTTGGTACTAGGGGTGAGCATCGGTATAATTGGTCGGTATTTGGTCGATTTTTTCGGTATTTTTTAAAATCGGTATTTGAAAAATCAATACCAATATCGTACCATTTAGAATCGGTATTTTCGGTTTCGGTTAAATCGATATTCGGTCGATTTTTGTTCGGTATCGGTATTTTACCAATTAATATTTGATCAATTAACACACTTAATATTGTAGAACCTCTTAACCTATACTATTTTTTTTTACTTTTTTGGAAGCATTAATTTTAAAGCCAAGCCTCTACCAACCAAACAATAATCAAAATGATTAGAACAATATGTAACAAGTCGTAAACACCTAAAAATAAGCTTAAAATATCAAGCGCGGTCACTAAGTTTAATCTTTAGTATAATTTTAAGTAACCAAAATTTACTTCAAAATTCTATGAGAACACAAAACCATAAGCTCAAAAGATCACAAACTCAATTTTTAACATTTTTAACATAAATTCAAGTCCACTAAAATTTATTCCAAGTTTTAGGAAACCAACCAAAACAAAGATAAAAATAAAAATAAGTAGTGTAAAATTAATCATGAACAACATTAAAAAATGTGTGTGTGTGTGAATCGGTTCGGTTCGGTATTTTCGGTATGGTATTACACTCAAACCGCTACCATTACCATTATACCGTAATATAGTCGGTTCGGCAATTCGGTATCGGTACATAATTTCGGTTCGATTTTTCGGAATATTTTTAATCGGTATTCGGTCGGTTTTTCGGTATCGGTCGATATTTGCTCACCCCTAGTTGGTACTTCGTATAGTTGGTATAGATGAATAGACGATGATTGACATTCATGTAGCCTAAAAAAATTTGGGATAAAAAAAATAAATAAATTTAGAATCACATATCTAATAGCGACTATGTAACTTTCTATACAAAAGGCAATATGACTCTTTCACAAACATGTATAAAGAGTTTCCTAGAACCTAATGGACACATTGTTCGTATTTTTTGACTCTATACGAACTAACCTTCTAAAATTGAAACTTCAATTTCAAATGATTTTATACGTCTACGAGCTCTCCTATAGTTTTGTCCTATGTATAACGATAGTAACACAATGTTCTATCAACCCACTAATGCGGACATATATGCCAACGAGGCGACCATCCTCGAAATAATATCCTCTTATTTTTGTTTTGGCCTTTTCTTTGTCATATCGTTAAAAGTCATTATCAATTTCCAAAAAATGTGACCTTATTATTCAAGGGTCAATAATGAAATAAATACATTAATTCTCTATGTTTTTTTTTATCGATAATATATAGACTATTCATACTCTAAACTAATTACACAAGACATCTCCTTCTTTACAGAAAAAAAAAATTAACATAAGGTTGATTAGTGTTGTAACTTTTTATAGAAAATATAAAAATTAGGGTCCCGTATAATTATATTTAAAATAAGAGTGGTTAGTGTAATAAATATGAAACATAAGAATAGTTAATGAAATATACTAAAATTTAATATTGCATACAGAACACGAGCCTCGTTTGGTTCGCATAATCATGTGATTGGAAGAAGAAAAATTATTACTTTTTTATGTTTGGTGCCAAAGGAATTGAGGAGAAAAAAAAATTCTAATAGAAAAGAAATTAGAAGAGAAAAATAGTTCCATCCATCCAAGAAGGATTTAATTTATCATATTTAAGTATTCACTTTCTCTTTCAAATTTTTTGACATTTTTAATTTTAAGGCTTAATTATAACTTGATAACCTCAAATATTGACAATATTCAACTTGATACCCTAAACTTTGATATGTACTAACATAATATCCTATTTCAACTTATATTTCTAACCTGATATTCATTTTTTTTATTATTCCTAAACTACCCTCCCCATGACTACTACTTTCCCACCCCTCCCCCGGCTGCCATCCACCTCCCTACCCGCCCCCGGACCTGACGACCCACCTTAACTGCCCCTGAGCTCGCGCTCCCGCTCGTGTGGACCCCCGCGCGCTGCCCCGCATGCCCCCCCTGAGCACTGCCCCGCGCCCGCTTGTGCACGCCCTTGCACATCCCCACGCCCGCCCACCCGTAGCCAGAGAGAGGGGGTTGGGAGAAGAAGAGAAGGGGGCAATTTGGTCCCTTTCTTTTCAAGATATAAAGTTGGTACCTATGAAAGTTGAAAGTACCAAGTTAAAAAATAGTGATAGTTGAAGGTATCAAGTTACAATTTAGTCTAATTTTAAATACAGAACAAAAAAATAGATGAAAATTGTAATTTTAGAAAGGCTTAATTGCACTTTGCTACCCTCAACTATTCCGCCTTTTCAACTTGATACCATAAACTTTTTTTCGTAACAAATTGGTACCTCAACTATTATTTTTTTTCAACTTGATACCTAATTTTTCAAAAATTCCGAAAATGTCCTTCCCTCTTCCTTCCCTCCACCCCCTTCCCCACTCCGGCCACCCCCCCTGCTAGCTCTGGCCGCCCCCCCCCTGCTAGCTCCGCCCCCCCCGCCCCCCACCCCCCCCTGCTACCTTCGGCCACCCCCTGCCCCGCCTCCCGCCCCGCCCTCCCTCCCCAGCCCCCCTCCTCCCGTGCTGCCGCTGCCTAGGGGAGAGGCGGGGGCGAGCGGGCGGCCGGAGTGAGCAGGGGGGGGGGTGGGGGGCGGGGGGGGGGGGGGGGCGGCCGGAGTGAGCAGGGGGGGCGGCCGGAGCGTGCAGGGGGGGAGGGTTAGGGGTAGGGGTAGGGGCATTTTAGTCCAAAATAACATCTGGGTACCAAATTGTTACAAAAAATAGTTTAGGGTACAAAGTTGAAAAATGGTAATAGTTGAGGGTAGCAAAGTGCAATTAAGCCTTTTAGAAAAGAAAAGAAAATTGTAATTTACTTTCCGGAAACCAAATGAGGCCGTGAAGTTTAACGGTCGGAGACGGCGCCGTTTATTTTCAAAAATACCCTATTTTTTCGAAAACGATTCATTTATTATTTCCAGGCCCCCAGATTATATTTTCATTAATGATAGCTCCTTCTTCTTCTTCTTCTTCTTCACTCCACTCTCCAACTCCAACACCTCCTTTTCAAACATATAAAAATAAAAAAGAAATAGAATGCGATTGCATCCCATCATCACTCTCTAGCTGTTGTTTTCTACTGCACGTCATCGTCTTCTCCAAAGGACGCCCCCCTCCCCTCCGCTCTCTTATCGGATCCAGATCCGGATCCAACAGGCTCAGGTACGTGCCCATTCTCTGTAAAATTACCTCTTTTTGTTGATGGGTTTTACAATTCGTCATCTTCGGATTCGAATCCCCAAAGAAAGTTTGCTTCTTGGCCACAAAATGGAGATGCATTGTGTGCTTTCTTGGTTTTCTTTGGGAGTTTGGTGATGGAATTTTTTTGTTTGTTTCCTTTCTGGGTTGATCGAATCCGTAAAGAAAGATAGTATTTTGATGACAGATGGACCGGCATTGCGCGATTTCTTGAATTAGATTTCTGTCGATTCCGTAATAAAAGATTTATTTTTTATTTTTTATTTTTGCGCGTCGTGTTGGCACTTGATTCGAAGAACTACAATTTTTTTTGTCATGGATCGACAATGCACATATGCTTGGATTTTATTGGTGTTGTTGGTGATGGATGATGATGTGCATGCTTGGAAGTGATGCTGATGGGTTATTTGTCGAAGGAACCGGCAGCCGCCTGCCTCTGGGGACTGTTGTCTCTAAAGTTCCAGCTTTTCTTGATTTTTCATTATGGATTCGAGGCGGTGTTGGTAGATCTCGGCTTGTAGAGATGTCTTCCGACGCTTCACCTAGGGTTAGGGTTTCTTTTAGGAGTTACCGACTCGAGAACATGTGGACTGACTTGGACTTTGCAATTGCAGGTAAAATCCCGCTTGCTGCGGCTTCTCCCTTCCCTCGGTTGCGTAGGAATGGACAGTTCTCAGAAGAAAGGTGGAAATGTTCCTGTTTCTCCGTCGCAAACTCCACGGTCGAACGACAAGAGTGGTAGAGATATCCGATCCCATGACGGAAATGGGAGCTTCGGCAGCAGGCATGATAAGGATAAGGGTGTGAATGTTCAAGTGCTGCTCCGATGCAGGTGAAATGAAGAAGTTTTGAATATTAAATTTTAGCAAGTGTGTTTTAATTCCTGAAATTCCGTTTTAAATTTTTTTGAAATTTAGGCCTTTGAGCGACGACGAGATAAGGATGAACACGCCGGTGGTGATATCATGCAACGAAAGTCGCCGGGAAGTTTCGGCCGTGCAGCATATTGCAAATAAGCAAATTGACAGAACTTTTGCCTTTGACAAGGTCTTTTATTATGTTATCTTATCCGTCATATTTTTCCCTAAAGTTTTTTTTTTCCCCCTTCCATCTGAAGCTTGAATTTGGATCAATATATATATTAATTTTGTGATATAATGTAGGTATTTGGCCCAACATCACAGCAAAAGGATTTGTTCGATCAAGCTGTCTCTCCTATTGTTAATGAGGTTCTTGAAGGCTACAATTGCACTATCTTTGCCTATGGCCAGACTGGCACCGGGAAAACTTACACAATGGAAGGAGGAGGCAGGAGAGCTAAGGTTATTTTGGTTTCCGATCACTAGTAACAGAATAGAGCATCAGTTTGTTCATTGTTTGTAAATCATACATTTATTGGGATTCTACAACGAGGAACCTTATATCATAAAATGATATTTCGTTTGGTGTTGCAGAATGGAGAATTTCCAAATGATGCTGGTGTTATCCCTAGAGCTGTTCGTCAAATCTTTGAAATACTTGAGGCGCAGAATGCTGAATACAGCATGAAAGTTACATTTCTCGAGCTGTACAATGAAGAAATAACTGATCTTTTGGCTCCAGAAGAGTCAAAATTTACAGATGACAAGTCCAAGAAACCTATAGCTCTGATGGAAGATGGCAAGGGGGGTGTTTTTGTGAGAGGCTTGGAAGAGGAGATTGTTTGCACTGCCAATGAAATATACAAAATTCTGGATCAAGGATCTGCAAAGAGGCGTACTGCAGAGACTCTTCTAAACAAGCAAAGCAGCCGTTCCCACTCCATCTTTTCTATCACCATTCACATAAAGGAGTGTACTCCTGAAGGAGAAGAGATGATCAAATGTGGAAAACTTAATCTCGTGGATCTTGCTGGCTCTGAGAATATTTCGCGATCTGGTGCCAGAGAAGTGGGTAGAATATATTCAATTCAGGAGATACATTGGTTTAACTAATTCTTCATTATCTTATTCCAACTCAAAACAAACAGATAACCACATTGCAATTGTGTGCTCTTGTCAAATTTTAGATATATGGTCTATTTGGATGACATGAGGCAATCTATCATTGCAGGGCAGAGCAAGGGAAGCTGGAGAAATAAATAAAAGCTTGCTTACTCTCGGTCGAGTTATTAATGCCCTTGTTGAGCACTCTGGCCACATTCCATACAGGTCAGTAGCAGGAACAATGCCTTATCATCTGTTTTCTTCTATAATGCCATTATATATTGGTTGACAACTTGTACACTGTTTGGTCTTTCCAGAGATAGCAAATTGACAAGATTACTAAGGGATTCTTTAGGAGGGAAAACAAAGACATGCATTATTGCCACCGTATCACCTTCCATCTACTGTTTGGAAGAGACACTAAGCACTTTGGATTATGCTCACCGTGCAAAAAATATAAAAAATAAACCAGAGGTTAGTAATCTGTTGGACTTGGTTACGTGCCACCAAATTTTCCTTGTTTGACGCTGCACCTTAAATTGAAATTCCTTGTTACCCAGATTAATCAGAAGATGATGAAATCCGCAGTGATGAAGGATTTATATTCCGAGATTGATCGCCTTAAACAAGGTAAGTTGCCCATTTCTTATAAAATTTATCTTGCATATGCACGCACACATACACTTTCTTACATTTACCCTGGTCTTTAACTGTATTTAAGTCCAAATGGTTTAAACTTTGCTTCCAGTTTACAATTATTATCAGGCTCCCCAACAACCCTAATAAACATAGGTTGATTAATTTCCCCATAATCCTTGGGGACGAACTTCTCACTTCTGTTGCCAATTTAGTGGAAATAAATTTAACGCAGCTAGAAAGTCAACAAAATGATGCAAGATTCAGTAGGTAGTGTTGATTATATAATGAACTTCTGCTGGATATGATATTGGGACTGCAGTAGGTATAGCTGGAGAACCTTATCCCTTAAGGCCTCAAGTTAACTTAGGAGTTTTTATAATTTTCCTCTGAAAGTGGCTAGTAAATATGAAAACCTTTTTTCCCCCTTAATTTCAGAGAACCTTATATTTTAATCCTCACCCTGTAATGCAGAGGTATATGCTGCAAGAGAAAAAAATGGCATTTACATTCCACGGGATCGCTACCTAAATGAAGAAGCTGAAAAGAAGGTCTTTGTATCATTTGATTATCGTTTGTGATTTATATATTTCAATGCTTTTACTGATGAGAGAGTTGTATATGATATTCAGGCCATGACAGAAAAAATTGAGAGGTTGGAGCTTGATTTAGAATCAAAGGATAAGGTATTTCACTTTACTTGATTAGGTTGTAGAGCAGAGAAGTTTGGTCTAGTTTTGATTGTATTACCAATCCTTGGACAGCAATTAGTTGGGCTTCAAGAGCTTTACACTTCACTGCAACTATTGACTGCAGAGCTAAGTGAGAAGCTTGAAAAGACCCAGGTAAGGCTAAATTTTCACTGTTTCTTCAGAAACCAAATGATGAACAAATTCGTATTCATTCATGTTTGCTGCTTTTACCACAGAAAAGGTTGGAGGACACTGAGAAATCGTTGCTTGATCTAGAAGAGAGATATAGACAGGCAAACTCCACCATAAAAGAAAAAGAATATTTGATATTCAACCTCCTCAAATCAGGTGCGTGAACTCATACATGCATTATCTTACACTTTACATTATTGTGCATGACTCATTGTAAATGTTTTGATTTGGCTCTTCAAACACTGGGTTTGTGTAAGGCTTTTTTTTTTCTCTGTTTCTAGGATTAACCATGTTCAATTTGATCTATATATGTTCATGTTAAATAGTTCTAAACCAGATAACTTTGACAGCATGAGCTTTTCCAGTGGAACTGCTTATACATTTTCATGTTTCCCCTTTGTCTTTCTTTTAGAAAAATCACTAGTCGACCGTGCGCACGAGCTTCGATCAGAGCTAGAGAATGCAGCACAAGATGTTTCTGGCTTGTTTAATAAAATCGGTTGGTGATTTTACTTGAATTGTGCATATGCTGGGTTTATGTTTCCTGGATTAGTTGACTATGATGAGTGTTGATGTCACCTGTTGTGGGCTTTCAGAACGCAAAGATAAGATCGAAGATGGAAACAGGATTCTTGTCCAAAAGTTCCGTACTCAGTTGACTGAGCAGTTGGATGTCTTGCATAAAACTGTCTCAGCTTCTGTGATGCAACAGGAAAATCAACTAAAAGAAATGGGGGAAGACATGCTATCATTTGTTTCTAGTAAGGCCGAGGTACACTCATGCTTTACTAAAGCTGATCTAGTTTATAAACTAAGTTAATTTTGTTGTTATGTCTTCATTAAAGTTTTGCCTGTGTTTTTTCTCGGAAGAAACTGGAGTTTGTGTATGGAACAGCGAGAGTCAAGCATATTGATGCAAGGAATATTGTGACCTGGCCTTAATAATTAGTTTTCTGTTTACTGAAATAGGCCACTGAGGAACTTCGAAGACAGCTTGAGAAATTGAAATCCATGCATGGTTCAGGGATCAATGCGTTGGACAATTTAGCTTGTGAATTAGATGAGAATTCACATTCTACCTTTGGAAAATTGAACACGCAAGTACAAGCGCATTCTTCTGCTCTTGAGGATGTAAGTATATTATTCCCCACTGCCCATATGATATTCTATCTGAACATGACCCCTAAAGCTGTGATTCTTTCCTGCTATTAGTGCCTTAAGAAGATTGCTTTGGAGGCCGATCAATTGCTTAATGAACTTCAAAATAGCCTGTCCAACCAAGGGGATAAACTAGCTGCATTCGCAAAGCAGCAAAGCGAGGTTATAACTTATCAAAATCTTGACTTTTTTCTTTCTATATTCTGCTTTATTCTCTGATGTCCTAGTTTTGAATTTTTCTTCATGAGTAGGGACACCTCAGAGCTATGGAGATGACACGGTCTATTTCAAAGGTTACTAGTAACTTTTTCCATACCCTGGATGGTCATGCATCCAAGTTAGGCAAGATTCTGGAAGAAACACAAACTGTACAAGATAAGCAGCTTTGCGATCTTGAGAAGAAGTTTGAGGTATCCTTCATTTGCTATGCTAAATAGTTTGATTATGACGATAGCAAATGTTATCTTTCTAATTCCTGTTATTGTGACAGGAATGTGCTGCTAATGAAGAAATGCAGCTGTTAGAGAAAATGGCAGAGATGCTTGCAAGTTCAAGTGCTAGGAAGAAACAGCTGGTACTCGCATTTCTTTTGCCCCTATTGTCAGATACAAATATTCTTTTTTACTACTACTACTACTATTAGTTCTTGATTATGATCTTTGGGAAATGTGAATCTGCTTTATGTGTTCTTAGGTGTTATCTCCCGTGTGGTTGGCTGTTTTCTGTTATGTAATTGCAATGTTGTAGTTTTCTGCATTAGGAATAATCAAAAGGGCACTCTGGCATGACAAACATATAACAGATGAGCATTTCATTGCTTGCAAAATAGGAGTGCAACATAATGCTTTTATTTCCCATACAGACAGTATATAGCACACATTAAAATTAGTAAGATACTAAGACGACAACAAAAATATGATATGTAACTTCTACCCAAGGTCAAAAAGAAATGAGAGCAGTACACATTAATGGACAAGAGACCAAGAGCGATAGTTTTCAGCACTTAGGATTAATCATTCATCATGATTAAGAGATTGAGAATGATGATGTTCGTAGAACCAAAACATGATAAGTCGAAATGGAAGAAAGCTTGCTTCTCGAGTTATTTCTGATCGCAAGATTCGTTGGAATTGAAGGAAAAGTTATACTTGACATCTATAAGATCATATATGCTTTAAGGAACATTGTGTTAGACAATTAAAAAAACATGTCCAAAAATGAGTGTAGCATAATGAGAATGTTAAGATGGTTGAGTGGCAATACATGGAAATATATGATAAGAAATAAGCTTACTTATGGAGGTGGTGACAATTGAGCATAAGAAAATCATATAATGTGGTTTAGACATGTGCAACATAAACCAATAGAGACACCAGTTAGCTTAGGATGAACAATAAAATATTAGTCAAAAGAGCTGCTAGAAGTATAAATGAACCTAGATTGAGGCTATAACATAGATGGTTCTTCCCAAAAGAAGGTTTTTGTATCATGGCCCTTGACATAACTGAATGAAAGAAAAAAAAAATCAAATAGCCGGACCTAAAAATTTGGGAACAAGGCTTCGTTGTTTATATATATATATATATTGGCCAAAAATATATATATATATATATATATATATATATATATATATATATATATATATATATATATTGGCCACCTAATGACCCAACAACCTGGTCCGGAGGCCTACAAACCCGGCATGAAGGCAATTAACCCGGCCCGCTCCATGGCTGAGACAATTAATTTCCACCACCAACAACCTGGTCCGGAGGCCTACAAACCCTTCTGGCCCACACCTGGCCCGCTCCATGGCTGAGACAATTAATTTCCACCACCACATGGAGAATGCTTCCCCCAAGACTTGAACCTAAGACTTTTTTTTTGCGGGGCGGGGGGTTGGGGTGGGGGATGCCTCCTACTCCTACCACTTGGGCTAGGAATGCTTGGATATGAGATATATATACTAACAAGCACTGACCCAAGTGTTCAGGTCTTGGAGACTGACTTGGAAACGAACTGGTTCGAAACCTCCTGGATACTATGTCCTTGATTAAAGAGAGAGAGAAGGGGGTGGGGGATGAAATGAGACATCTAGATAGCAGTTGAGTGAGAGATGAACCTAAGAGAGCAGTGTACCTGAACAAAAAAAGAACGTGGGACGGGCGATGAGTCCGAGGGGAGCCTCGAAGTAAAAAAAAAACAATCTTAAGCCGAGTGGAGCCTCATGTATATATATATATATATATATATATATATATATATATATATATATAACCTTAAGAAGCTACCTAAGATTTCCTAAGGGGAACCCGTTTTGCACCATTATAACCCATAGAATAAATGATCTCTTTCATGACCAAGGCGAGTATTTAAGTGTTCCCGACATGATATTTGAACCAAGTACCTGCCCTCTCCTTCCTTGCATACTACGAAAGGCCTCAACTACTTGGTTGTCCAATTGTTGGTACGTTCTTCTTTTATTAGACATACCATTAAATATCAACCACCATTTGTTTTGTAAGAAAATTAACTACTTTATAACTGAGTGCATCTTTGTTCTACTTTTCAGTAACGTTATTCTATTTTAATTTTTTGATTGTTGGATATTCTTCTTTGGTATGTTCAACATAGATGAAAAGTTCAATATTCCCAACATCAATCTTATATGATGATACAAAAGTAAAGATTTTCCGGAGGAAGAAGGGATTTATTTATTCTAGTAGTTGGGTTTAGGGATGACCATTTGGTCGGTTCGGTTCATACCGAACTGACTTTAAGAAAACCGAACCGAACCTATTTCGAAACCAATCGGACCGAACTGTATTAAATTTCGCCATTTCGGTTCGGTTAGGTTCGGTTGGGATGGACTTTTCTTGATGGGATGGGCTTTTGCCAAAACCAACCAAAAGAAAACCAAGTACATTGGAAAAATGACCATCTTTGTTCCTAATTTAGCAAACAAAAACCTAAAAACTCAAAAATATAAAAATATATTATAAAAATGATTGTGTCTGGTTTAGCTAAAATTTGATTGAAATTAGAAGGAATAAAAGAAAAAAAATGACCACGTTTGAGGGTTTTGAAACAAGGCTACTATCTTCAATTGAAAAAATATATTGAAGATAAAGTTGGGATGGATGAGACGACAAATCAAAAATTTACAAAAATAGGAATAAAAGAGATCATAAAACAAGAAAACTTACAAAAGTCATAGAGATTAATTTCAAATATCTATAATTCGTTTATCGGTTCAGTTCTTGTCCCAAATTCCAAACCCGAACTCCGAACAAAAAAACCAAAAATTTAAAAACTAAAACCAAAAACTAAACCGTATTGTAGAAAATCGAATTACTATTTTGGTCCGGTTTTCGGTTTAAAACTGAAAAATGCTCACCCCTAGTTGGGTTTAGGGCTACAAACTCGGCTCCACATAAGCTTGGCTCGGTTCGACTCCGTTTCCTTAACGATTGAGCTTGAACAAAATATTGAGCTCGATTCCCTTAATGAGCCGAGCTTGAACATGGGAAGCTCATCTCGAGAGCTCGACAACAAGCTTGACTCGATAAGCTGGAAGAGTACTCGACTCGGTTATGACTACTTATGACTCGATATGGCTCGACTCAGTTATAGCTTGGCACGACTTGGTTTTGAGCCGATTACATTTTGAGCTCAGTTCCCATGGACCAAAGTTTGGTCCATAATTCATGCATGTTTTTACTTTTTAGCCCACGATGGGTTAGCTTGCATCTAACTCTAATTAGGTAAATTAAATTACCTTTATCTTGTGTTTCTCTGATAAAACTTGCTAAAAAATTATATGACAAATTGAGCTAGAACATCTTGGAAGCTGCTCGAGGTCGGCTCAGAAGCAAAATGAGCCGAGCTTGAACATCTTCTTATAAGCTTGAGCTCGAACTTGGCTCGATAAGGACAAACTCTAAACGAACCGAGCTTGAACATGCAAAGCTCGACTCTGCTCGACTCGACTGCAGCCCTAGTTGAAGGCAGATACTTCTGACACGCTTGGACGAAACGAAAGATATTGTCTATGAATAGAAGTACCTCTTGTTCATTAACGAGACAGTCACTTACCTTAATCCCGACCTTAACATGTCACACCGGGTTAGCCTTATTTTGCCTGGGACATGCAAAGCTCAACTCGGCTTGGCTCGACTGCAGCCCTAGTTGAAGGCGGATACTTCTGACATCGCTTGGACGAAATGAAAGATATTGTCGATGAATAGAAGTACCTCTTGTCATTAACGAGACGGCAACTAACCTTAATCCCGACATTAACCTGTCGCACCGTGTTAGTCTTATTTTGCCTGGGACTCAAAGCTGAGTTGAGTTCAAATTTCTTGGTGTAAAATCTCGTAGAAATACTAAATATTTTTAAGTAGAGTTAGTATTTTGAGTGGTTCATGATTATGGTATGTCCTCTCTCCTTCAAAAAGTTGCATGGCCATTACTAATGAGGATCCTTAAGTTTAACGCTGGGCTTTCTAGTGGACAACAATCTTCTATCTGATATCAGGTAACAATTAACTACATTTGTTTTATCGGACTAAAAGGATTCCATTCAACTTTGGAGTGCCATATCACATTCCACTCCCTCTAACTGTAGAAATAACCTTGACGATGAACTTCACTTCTTTGCTGCTTCTGCACAGTCCATTTACAATTTATTTCCTTGAGATAATTAATTCAGTATATAATAGGTCAGCCTTAAAGAAAAAAACACGATCAATGAAATTTCAAGAGGTTCTCCTAGTCTTGCCTTGATAGTGTACCTTATAAAACATACCAAGACTACTTAAAAGAAACCTAACACCCATTGCAAAAGTAATATAAGTGTATGGTTGGTCATAATTTCACCTTTTCTGTTAAAGCACAACCAATGGTTTGGATCATCATGAATTTCAAATGAAGTTTATGCAGTAATCGCATGCTGTAACATTATTAATTCATGATTTCATCTCTCCTTTCAAATCCCACACTTAGACATTCATATATTTTGGCATGCAATTCGCAAATAAGAATAAATGACAGCCATAACTTCGTTATGAAGATGGATCATTGCACATGGTACCAACCATGACAGCCCGAATTTGAAATGTTTGCTGCACTTTCAGCTTCAAACAGCCGTAGATAGTCTCCGAGCAAGTGCTGCAGATAGGACTAGTAACTTGCAAAAAGAAATGGCCACCGCTCGTGGTTTCACCACTACTGTTAAAGAACAATGGACTGTATACATGGAAGAAACTGAACAGCACTATCTTGAAGATACAGCTGCAGTAGAAAGTGGAAGATGTTGCTTGGAAGATGGTCTAGAAGACTGGTACGGGAAATGGGTGTTCCTGCCTCGCACTTTGTTACTATTTCTAACGTCATTTGTGACCCTTCCTCATTCTGTATTATGCAGCATGACAAAAGCAAGAAAGGATTCACAACAATGGAAACATGCTCAAGGTTCTTTGCTGAGCCTTGGCAACGGAAATGTAGAATCAGTAGATTCGATTGTCAGGTAACTGAAGCTAATGATTCTTTTGGCTATTTTTATAACTTTAGGAAATTGGCTAAGTATCAGCAGCAGCTTCCATTATCAGGTAGTCTGGGGAATGATTTGCATCTATGAGATCTTTTTTTATTAATGCAGGAGCGGCATGGATGCCAATCATATATTACGTGCTAAGTTATCGTCTGCAGCCTCGACTGCTCTTGAAGATGTTGACTTAGCAAGCAAGGATCTTCTTTCCTCCATAGACCGTAAGTTTTCCTTCTCTCTTCTTTCTTTGTTGTCCAAGTCTAGTGGTCTATTTGAGCTCAGGTACTTTGTGACTATAACTATGAAATGTGTTTTTCTCATTGTGACTCCAAGTAAAATTGCTTTCTTGGTATAATCTGATCCAGATTCCTTGAAACTTGATCATGACGCATGTGCAAACATCGACTCCATGATTGTTCCCTGCTGTGGGGAGCTGAGGGATTTGAGGAGTGGGCATTATCATAGAACTGTTGAGATCACAGAAGATGCTGGCAAGTGCTTGGAAGAAGAATACGTGGTAAGCATATATGAATATCAGGATTGCTTTTAGTGGGAAAAAAAGCAGCATGAAGAAGTATCATACATTTGCTCATCTCGTTGGGTACTGTGTTATAGGTGGACGAACCCTCTTGCTTTACACCAAGGAGAAGGTCGATCAATTTGCCTAGTGTTGCATCCATTGAGGAGTTAAGAACACCAGCATTTGAAGAGCTACTAAAATCATTCTGGGACAAGTCTTCTAAACAAGCCAATGGGGAGATGAAACAATTTTCTGCGACATATGAGTCTCAATCGCAGGCCCTGAAAGATTCAAGAGTTCCTCTTACTGCCATAAATTAGGGGGCAAAATCTGTAATTTGCTGTCCCAGAGTATTGTACAGAGTGTAGAAATAAAGCTACTTTTATATCCACAATTCTTAAACCATTCATTACCCACTTGTTTGAGTATTATGTCACTTGCCACCATTTAGCAGATCAAATTCGTGATATGCACGCGGTACATCCTGTATCTATTCAACTACAGATCGTTTGAGAGATTCGGATTTCTTAAGGTTGATTTGAAATTGTGTTATTGACGATGAGATTCTGATTTCTAAGAAGTATTGAGGAAATTGTTATTGTGAACATAAGCATCAGCAATTGTTGTACTCGTTATACAATTTTGTGAGTTCCAGAAGGTGCAAGAATCACAAGTGTGTATGTGCATAACTTTGAGAAAAAAGCAACTCTGCGTTTGGAAGTGCATCAGTAATGCTGGTGGGGGTTATGTGTTTCCATATGTTCTGCATTGAGAGCTTCCATCATGCCGAGTATTCAAGCATAAGCCCTATTGTAGAGAGTACATTTTTGACAGAGCAATCAAGGGACTCGAACACAAATATCCAAGGAGATGATGCTCAATATTCAAGCATTCCATAAAACAGTATAAATATAATATTCCAGCCCTGGATTCTACAAATTACACTTGCATCGAATAGTTTGGCCAAGGTGCATTCATGGAGACATAAAACCAGTAAATTTGGGGTTTTCGCTCAGGGGCTGTTTGGATGCCCGTGAGTGAGTGGGAAGTCGGGGCTTATGAGGAGAGATGTTGCAACTCTCTCCTCACTTTCACAAATTTCGTGTTTGGTTGCAAGTAAAACTTGGGAGGGAGGTGGAGAATCTCTGGCAGCCGACAGAGCGTTGTCCCCTCACCGAGTTACTCTCCACCTACATCCCAAAAATGGAGTAACTCCGGTGGAGCTCCTGGAGACTCCTCACTTTTGCTGGTTGGAAGAGCCCTCTCGCTGCAGTCACCCCCTTCCTCTCGCGCTCGACAGTTGCTCGGAAATTTCGCAGAGGTAAAACTTCTCCCCCTTGTGTTCGAGATCGAAATTTTTTGGGAAAAATTAGAGGAAATGTTGGTTCCACTGAAAAAATTAGGGGAAATGTTGGGAAAAATTAGGGGAAATGTTGGGAAAAATTAGGGGAAAGATTTGATCCTTGATTTGGGAAAAAATTAGGGAAAATTTTTTTCGTCAACATCATCGGATCTGTGAAAAAAAATGGTAAAATGTTGGAAAAGTTTTGATCCTTGATTCTTCGGATCTGATGCAAAGGGAGTAGAAAAAGTAGTTGCCCGAAAATTACTCTCCATGATTCTTCAAATCTGCATGTGAAAAATCGTTGTCCGAAAATTTTCGGGAAATTTAGTATGGAAAAAGTTCGGAAAAATAGTTCGGAAAATATTGCCAAAATATTTCGAACACATCCGAGATGTCAGAAAAATTGTCTATGGAAAAATTACTTGTCTGCATATTTTGGGAAATATACTTTCCTTCATTCATCACATCAGGGTGTGGAAATTACTTGTCTGCATACTTTTGGAGACTATGATGATTAATCCAATCATGTTTCTGGTAATGCTTGTTTGCAGGAATGGGCTACCAATGAGGATTACAAGGGTGTGGCCGCGATGAAAAGATAAAGTTGGTGGCCTCCTCCACCAATTTGGTGATGGATGGAGGTAGCCAACTTATACCTACACTGTAGACTATGATGAGGAAGGTGCAACCTTTGAGTCTACATGAAATTGGCAATGATGAGTCAAGGTGAATCCTTTGAGCCAATTTAACTTTAAATTTCTTCTTTCTTGTTTGTCATTGTGGTTCAGTTTTTTGATATTCTCAGAAAATGTTGGTTTTTCCTTTCTTGGGAATGTTGGTTTCATGTTTCTTCTTTCTCAGTTTCTTGTTTGTCACTTTGACTGGGAATGTTGGTTTCTTCTTTCTTGTCTGTTACTTGCTTTCAGTTTTCTAACATGTTCTGATACATGTTCTGTTTCATTTTCACTGGGAATGTTGGTTTCTGATACATCAATATGACTTTATTCCTTTTTCAAAATGGGCTATGACGAGATTCACATGAAACATGTTCTGGTACATGTTCTTATATACATGTTGACAGCTATCCGATGATGAGATTCTCAGGAATGTTGGAAATGTGATGAGATTTCCCAGTATCATAATTTGTTACTTACTTCTTCTGCTTATTTCTCGGTTCTGATATGTTAGACATGGCTGGGAATGGGTTCTGATACATTCGAAATGGGAATGTTGGCTTCTGATATATGGGAATGTTTGTCTCTGATACATTTTGATTGTTACTTGCTTTCAGTTTTGCCTGGGAATGGCTTCTGATACATTCGAAATGGGCTATGATGAGATTCTCAGGATACATGTTCTGATACATGGATCCTTACATCTGAAAAGTTGGAAATTTGGGAGGTAATTGATAAAATGTGACAATTTCGACAATTGGAAGTGCATGGCTGGGATACTACAAGCTCTGAGCCTGTTTTGATACATGGTCTTTTTCTTCTGTTACATTGTCTTCTGATACATTTTTGATATTTTTTGGATACCATGCTTTGGGGCCTATGCTCGACGATCTGATGCAAAGAAGCTTGTGTAATAGACTAGTTTGTTTCTTGCAAAGAAGCTTGTGTTTCAAAATGGGCTATGATTATCTTCTCAGGATACATGGTCTTATACATCTGAAAATTGTAAATTTGGCACATAATTGAAAATTTGGACAATTGGGACAATTTTGTCAGTTGTGTAGTCCATTGTCTTCTCATACATGTTACACATTCTGCATTTTTCTGTTTGTTTTGGACAATTTGGACAATTGAAAAAATATACTAGGAATATGAAAATATATAACATATTTCATAATATTAATTAATTTAATTTATTTTATTCTATTTGTTAAAATGGCTATGACACTCAAAACATAACTTTTATTCTTTTAATATATACAAAAGAAGAAGTTGGGGGTAAACATACCTAGGATTACCACATCTTCATAAAATTTCCACTTTCAACAATCCAAACAACCGAACTACTTTTTTTTTACTTACAAAAATCATCCAAACACCAAACCAATTTTTAATCCACTTTCACCAGACAAAAAGTACTCCATCCAAACACATTTTGGAAAGTGCCACTTGCTGTAAGTCCACGGAAACTCAACTTGCTGCAAGTGCCACTTTCACACTTTTAAAGAGTTACATCGATCCAAACAGCCCCTCATTGAGGAGCTTTCTCTGGGTGTCTCTTTCTCTCCCAACATTTAGTCTCGGGTGCTCTGGGTATCTCCCTCCCTTACGTTTAGGTCTCCTTTGTTCTATGTTTGGATGCCAATGAAATTGAAGAGGAAAGAAAAGTAATTTCAAATGAAAGAAATTAGGTCTCTTTGGTTGCCGGAATCATGGGGTTGGAAAGGAAAGTCACTCCTTTTCTATGTTAAGTTTAAATCACAATGAATAAATTTTTGTTTTGTCACTCACTTTGAAAATTCATAGGAGCTTAAGCCCCGTAGGGACTTAGCGACTCGGACCCGGGCTAAGATTCGGGTGAAGGGCGAAGGGCACAAAATAACACTTTGATGGCGCATTTTGCACTTCGCACGAACGCATCAAGACGCATGGCGCTTGCGGCGAGCATTATGCGTGTAGGAGCTATACGACCAGGTGCTATGCGGCCATGCGCTATGCCCATGTGTAATGGTTGCTTTCGGTGCTATCGGTTCTGTCAGGCGGCGTAGGCAGCGTTGTCAGTTGTCAGCATGGCGTAGACGGCACTGTCAGCGTGCCGCACGCTACTGTGTTGGCACATAGGACTTTGTGACTCGAATTTCGTGAGATTTGGTCGGCCTGCGTACAGATGGATTTCATATGCGCGCATATGTGCCAGCCTGCTCTATAAATAGAGCCTCGCCTCCTTCATTTGAAGGGTCTGAAGAGAGAAAGTGAGGGTCACAAATACCACTCCAGAAGGTCTATGCGGCCACCAGTAGCAGCAACAATGTCTATGCGCACATAGAGCTTTACTTTCTCATTTTGAGTTTCAAAGTCTTTCCAAAGATGACGAAGAGCGTGCCAGAAGTTCATTTGTGAACTTGCTGGTTCCCGGGAGCAGATTGCGTATATGACAAATCTTGCTTTGAGCACCAGTGATATTGTTCACTCCGACAAGGAGTTTACTTTTGTGTTTTCTTCTTGTATTTTGTTCTATCTCATTGTAGCATTTGCGAACATAAAGAGAAGAACACTTTTACACTTTGTTGTTGTATTTTGTATTTTTTTGAAGTCAGTTTGTAACCTTTACTTCGTGCTTCATTTGAGTTGGCTAGAGAGCAGGCTTTGTGTCTTGCAAAATGTCTACGCCTCTCTCGACGTTGGCTAGAGAGCAGACTTTGAGTCTTGCGAAGTCTCTACGCCTTCCTTGGATCTCTCCACTCTTTAGATCTGTCTTCGGGACTAACAGATCTTTCATCTCAAATTACGACTTCATGTAGGAGACGGTTACCTCAAGTGCTTTAGGAGTCCTGATGAGATTCATGTAATCAACATAGATTGCTACGATCATAAATTTGAAATATAATTTCTTGATAAACACACAAGGACATACTTCATTATTCACATATCCAAGTCTGATCAAACATTCACTTAGTCAATTATACCACATCTGACCGGATTGTTTCAATATGTAAAGTGAACGCTTCAACCTAATTTACAACATGTTACGTGTCTAGAGCTATTTGCATCGGTCATATGAAATCCTTCAGGGACCTTAATACAAAGGGACAATCATGCCCAAAATCTCCAATGCGGTAGTTTGACTTGCACCGAGTCAAAGTTGAGCACCAATATCGAACCACAAGACCAACAAAAATCACAACATGATCCACCCAAAGGCACGAGGCACTACATGAAACATGTTCAATATGATAATATGTTAAGCCTCTTGGCTGTCAGGGCGGGGCTATGACTCCGCCAAAAATTTCTTAATTTTGGCAAAGTCCTGACAACATGGATGAAATTTTGAACCCTCATCCCACCCTACTATATTCTTGGATCTTTTTGAGGGGAGATGAAGCTCCCAAAAGCTATAAAGTTGTATTTATGGTTTGCTTTAGGCAAACTTATTTGCTATGGAGTTCCGTGACATTTTGGAAATGTGGAGTTCCGCGGAGCTGTGCTTTGCTGGACTAAGGTTCTGTGTAGCTATGCTATGATGTATTCAGCAGAGTTTGCGTCTCGCGGGAACTACTCCATTTCAGCGGACTTTGTGTTCCGCGGGAACAACCCCATCTCAGGAGAGAGAGCTTTCAAGGGGAACAACACTATTTCAGTTGAGTTAGATTCCACGGGGACAGCGTCAAAATAATTCTATTTAAACAGAGTTTAAGTTCCACGGGAACAATGCGAAAACAACTCCATTTCAACAAAGTCTAGGTTCCGCGGGAACAACTTCATTCAGCGAAGTTTGCGTCCCCAAGTATTTGTTTTTTTAAGGAAAAATCTCTCTTTATTCTGATATGATACATACTCATGAAATGTCGTACTGTCCAATCTTCGACCTTCAACATGGCAGAATGTAACAAAACCAAAGAGGATATGCACCACATGGCCGTGCACTGCCTTCACCGCCTCCGGGGACCCATCCACGAACACTGCCTCCAACGGGTACCGACAACAGCATCACCTCTGCCTACTTCATCGAGAACTGGATGTGGTAGCGGACGTTGAGGACGCGATTTTGGAGAGTTCGCAGATCAATCTGGACGGAGACTAGAGTAATATTATTCTCTCTCTACAGTCTATAGATATAGAGAGAACGATTGATGTCTCTTACCGGTGAAAGGGATTTCAACTTTAGATCCGACATCGTGTAGAGCAATGTGCTGATAGGAATTTAACTTTAGAACTCCATGTTGATAATGTGTTTAGGGGTGAGCATAAAACGGTTGAAAACCGAAAACCGAACCGAAATATGACAAACGGTTCGGTTTTTCGGTTATCGGTTCGGTTTACGGTTTAAAATTTTGAAAATTTGAAATAACGGTTCGGTTTTCGGTTCTTCATCCGAAAAACCGAATTGAACCGAAAACCGATTTAGATTTAGTAATTTATCAAACTATCCACAATATACATATACTAATGTTTATTAACCCCTAACTGAGCGCACTCTCTTCTCCTATTCTATGTCGGTGCTTCTTTGAGCACTCTCTCTATCTACCATCAATCTATATATACTAATATCTTTCACTCTATGTAATATAACAATTCATAAATACAATAATGTCATATATTTTTTAAAAATTTGTTATTTAAATAGGCTCATTTTGCTAAAAACTTGAAGGCTATGCACATTGGCCCATGAAACCGAACCGACCGAAAATCGAACCAAATTAATTCGGTTCGGTTTTGTTCGATTTTTATAAAAAACGGTTCGGTTTTCGGTTTTGAGAAATACGGTTATTTCGGTTTTCACATATTCGGTTCGGTTTGAACCGAACCGAACCGATGCTCACCCCTAAATGTGTTGTAATATAAAGTGTTCTTTAGGTTCTTCCAAAATTCTAATGGAAGAAGAGAGAGTGAGAGAAGTATTGATACTGACAGTCCAATGAATGTGTACAAGGAATAACCATATTCCTAAGAGAGAGAGAGAGATTGGTCGTCACAATCATATCTATATCTAACGACAAAACTATAATAATTGACGTACACATGGTATTCTTATCGTCTTTGACACCATTGTATCTCACTGAAGAATAAATAAAGGCGAGCAACCAAAGTTGTCTATTTCCAATCAGAGCCGTTGCAGAGTACAACTCCCTTTGGTCACACACTTTGTACCAACAGGTGGTCACACTTGAACCAACTTGGACCAACAGGTGGTCACACTTGTACCAACAGGTGGTCACACTTGTACCAACAGGAAGCCAAAAACAAAATAGCCAACCACCTAAAAGTCTAAAATTGCATACCACTGGTTACAATGCTGGGGGGCTTAGAAAATCTGCACCTGTTTCCTGATCTCACATTTTACTGTGTTTTGTAACGTAAACTTTCCTTCCCCTCACCCAATACAAGAAGGAAATGGCACATGGACCATAATAAACATCACTGGAGAGAGATTAAAAGTAATTAAAAACTGACATCACAAACAAAATAGAAGCTTAACATATTGAGGGGCAGTCCTATACAATACCTGAAATGCAAGGATGCTGCTAAACAATATCTATACCGCAAGCTTGATTTCATACAACAACAAAAAAGAAAAAAAGAAAAAGAAAAACCGTGCTTCACCAATGAAGGATAAACACACCAGCGAACCTCGACTGGCATACCGTCTCTGAGCTCCACTACCCTGTTTAATCAACAAAACCTGTTGAGCGGCTCCTGTGCTTCTGGCACTCCTATCATTCTACAACATCAAATGAATGGATGGGTTTCCCGATATGATAAACATCTGCCATGGTGCCTATTATTAATTGGGGAGCATTGCTGAAACCTCCAGTTAGTTAAAGAACATCATTCGCTCGAGATTGTACAATCCGCCAGTAGTAGAAACAGTACATGTAAGATGGCATCATAATTGACCCATGAGATTTGATCCCACAATAAGGAAACAAGCAAGAGATGTAGAGCCAACAGATATATAATAAATTTATGATGTCACAATAATGAACCATTGATTTTTCAAAGAAAAAAAAAATATGCTTCTTTGTTGAATCTCATGGACAGTACGTTGAGATACTTCTTCTTTTTTAGTTGCAAATAATCATCTTAATCAGCAAACATTTTGCAACTTCATAATACAAAGCAACAACTGTACCAACTGTCAGAAAGAGACGTCCTGAGAATGCAAGTGCACACTCGATGGAGACAAAGCAAACCTGATACAATTAGGACTTCCTAGTTCTATTCTATTTGGATTTTGGGACAATTTTAAAACAATGTGACAAAAGTAAGCCGCTTATACTTATTGGCCAGAATGTGAAAGGAGATCTATTGGCACTGGGGGATATCGGACACCTCTCACTCTACTGCCTTCCATAAATATATCAACAGTTACGAACGAATTTCACCAGATTAAGCAATACATTTCAGGTTGCCATTGGCCTGGTTACATCTCAAGATAGGATAGGATATTCCTTCCTGAGTATTATGCAATTTAGAAAATTCAGAAAACAAACACGAGAAACTGGTGCTTCTGTAGCTTGAAGAGATGCGGATAAATGTCACTATAGCTGATGGCTCATAAGCATCATCTGTCTTTTAAATCCCAGAACCCCCACATCATTAATACTTCCATACTCTGAACCCGTCTTTAGCTTTATAGGTTTCCTGGAATTGGGTACATCTAGGATATTGTGGACCATACTAGTTTTCTGCTGTTTGATGACTGGATCAGCTTCTCTGTCTTCACACACTCTTTTCTCCAGGATTTCTTCTTATCAAATATCACATACAATCATCACTTGGAATTGTATCATTGTATATCCAATGCACGCTGCTGTTCATTCCTCTACCAGTTCAGTAATGTATTGGTTCCTACATGCGGAAGTGCATAAAGGGACCACTACCCCAAAAGATGTGCTATATTTTGTATTAAGAGGTCTGCAGGTTCCAGAAGTATGATGTTGCAACCAATCATGCTACAACACATCATATAGTTCTTCGGAAGACCATCATGTGTATTTTGATTTAGCTTAGGATAATAATAAAACCTCACTAATAAAATGATTATCATTCAATAGTTAAGACTCTTTAAGTTTGCTACTTCATGTACTCACAAGTGATCCTTCATATGTCCTTTAAGAGCTTCGCATGGTGGTAAACTGGTAATAACCCATCATCAACCTGTCCAGCAATAGTATCACTTGATTTAGCTAGCACAGCGACTTTCTTAACTTTTACTACAATGCTAAATGTCACACAGGTTACAATCATCAAAGTTAGGTCTAGAACTCAACTAATGGTATAAGGATTGTGAAAAAGAAAGAAGCTGAATTCAGATCAGGGCTAAATTTTCTGGGTGAACTACGTACAAGAATCAGTTTTACTTTGTAGTTCATCTCAGTAAAGGAATTATGATTAGGTTATAAGTTTCAGAGAAGCATGTCCCTCTCAAACAAACGTAAGTTCAATATTAATTCAGCATTGCAAAAAAAAAAAAAAATTCTAGGTTCAACTAAAGTTCACGTCTCCCCTGAAGGGGCATCTGAACTTGCACATAACCGGAAAGAACCCAAATAGACATTGTAGTCCACAAAGCATATTAACTATTAAGATTCATAACCATTACTCTCAATAGTGGTAGTTATGGCCTTGTCGCAAGGTGGCTGTCACACTATGTAAACCCCATGTTTAAACTTTTCTAGTTAAACCATTAACTGTGAAATTCATGTTTAATCCTAGTATCAAACTCTAGCATTGACCCTATCCTCAAGTCATTAGTTACTAGTTCACTTGCACTAGGAACACCACACAAGAACATTTTCCTAGCTAGCAACTTAGCTAAATATCCATGTACATATTCCATATACTGTAAGCCTTTGGCAGCTCAAATTCCCTTCTCCCCAAATATGGTTTCCCCTAGCTAATAACCACTAGCCTCTTTACTTCCTCCAAGTACATAGGCAGACCAAACTTTTTCTTCCCATTCTTTCACTTGCATTCTATCACATACCCCCCTTCACAAGTCAACCTTTATCTCCCCCTCCATTTTGTTGGAACACACTTTATTCCCTCTCTAGCAAGCAAACAATAAATGGCCCTAGTACTATGGCAGCCCTATTCCTCTCTCCATCTATTCATACTTGCACCCCATCCCATCCCATCATTCACATTCTTCATAACTCTTTCAAACCCACCCCCCCCCCCCCCCCCCCCCCCCCCACACACACACACACACACATACAACCAACCCCCCGTGCAGCATGCAACTAGTCTTCCCCCCTGCTCTTCAGTTTGCAGCAGTGCAGCACACTGCAGCCCCTACAACAGCCACTGTGGACCTCGTGTGTGCTTCCGACGTGCGAGCCGCGTCCACGACTTGTAAGCATAACTTCCCCTCCTTGTTCATATGTCTCCTCCATATAAGTATGCACCATGCTTACACTGTTAACACTTCTAATAAGATGTTGAGAACTTGAATGGTAACTACTTTTGAAGAGAAGATAGTATGTGGTGACATAGGATTTCCTACAAACTTCCTATGGGAAAACCCACAAAGAGGTAGAACGAAAACATGTATGGCTCACTATTGGATTTTGGTGGTTCACTAGTACACACTAGGTGATAGTTGAAACAAAATGGGTGCACTAGCTTATAATATTAGTAGATGTACTACTAGAATAATTGTTAAACTTGGAATGGGAATGGTTAGCTGCTAGTGTAGCAAGAGTGCTAGAGGAAGCGCACACACAAGCAAAATGTTGTGCACACAAACAAGTTACTTCAGCTCACTCTGAGCACACTATATTAGCTCACATGGTTAGTGTATATAAAACTACCCCCAGTTTGTATAGATACCCTCACCCATAATACGTAACACATACATACTCTATGTTAGTTTGATTCTAACACCCTCCATATCCTTAGGTGCACCACACTCCATATTCCTATTATAAGACACACTAGTCCTAGGTGCACCCCTTCCATGCACGTGACACGTTAGCTTAATACGCGTATTATCTTCATAGTTAACATATGATTAATATAGAATTAGGCCTTGTATGGCCGGTCATGCCCCTTTAGACTCTTATTTTATAAATGTATGATTGTTTGGACTCGTTTATGGTTACGTGTACATTGACCGCAACGTTTGCTGTCAGCTGCTCCAGATTCTCTATCTGTTGCTGAGTTTGATTCGGGTACCGTTATTCTTCCGTATTTGACACGTTGTGTTTGACACGTCGACTCGTCACTAGTCGCAAATCTGGCAAGTATACCTTGTCACCAGTATTCTAGCTATTATTTAGTTTCAATAGATGTTATATTATGGTATTATTATCTATTGGTCGATACGAACCTCCGAGTTAGATTCGGGTGCAAGCGATCGTCGGTGTCGATCGGTATCGATGATCGCGTATACAGTAACTGCATATATAGATGTCTCGATACCATGAATTTGATATATCCCTGGATACAAACGGAACCTTACAACACTTTATCACTTCACATTCATACTTTGCACGCTTCCTCGTATCTGCCGTATCGTCAGAGCGTTTGGAACGTGCAATCAATTCTAGGTTACTGAGCGGGAAACATATTGGGAGATAACATGCAGACTCGTTTATAATAGTTAAAGGATTCGATCAGGCGCGTCGTGGATACGATATGTACGATCACATTCGCTTGTGCTACTTCTTCACATTGTTACCGTTATCTCATTACTGGAACTGCAAAGTTTTCATAGTTACCACGATTTTCTTCTAGGGACTGCGGAGTCATCATAGTTATTGGAGTCTCTATACGAGAGATTTGAAGTACATCGTGACAGTCCACGCATGCGAACATTGTCTTCAAATTGTATATTACTTAGTCTGGAACTTTAAATGTACCCTGCTTCAAGTAGAATTGTTATATTACTGGTTACTTCTGACATTCTATTATGTATATTTCTACGTCCCTCTGAGGACCTGATTTTCTTCTAAGTTAGTTGAGTTGATTATCTTGATCCTATCCTTAGGAACGCCAATTAGTTCTTTTTTCGGATACAGGTATTGGATATATCATTTATTTTGCGTAGTTTATATTTCATTTATGTTATTTATACGCTGCTATATAGTCTAGTGTTTATAGGCATGTATCATTCTCTCGGCCTATTCGAACATGTGGGTTATTAGGTTGCAGACCTTCAGTACATATTGTTCCTTTATATTCATTTGCCTATGGATTGAAATATAGTTTTGATTGATTTTTCATAGTTATTGATAGTTAGATTGTCAACTTTGGACAACATATACGTATCGAATAGGACTGGTGCCCGCTTGAAGCGTAGCTGACCATTGTCACGTGTCCATGACCCTGTAATTTGTGACTGGGGCGTGACACAGTATGCATTGTTTATAGGCTAGTACCGCAATATCAGATTGCCCTAACTTTTACTAACTAATGTACTTATATATTCAAAAATACACCAAAAGCATCAAAACGTCAAAAAAAAAGTCAATAACAAAAGCAAATTAGAAAAAAAACCTCTGAACTTCACTAAGAGAAGTATATCTTACAACAACAACAAAGTCTTTATCCCAAATATTTGGGGTGTTTGAATCGTCTTCTTCCATCTGATATTGTTAAGGGTCATGTTCTCTGTAATGCTAACATGATCTATATCTTTCTTTAACATTTCAAACCATGTTCATCTAGGCCTACCTCTAGTCCTAGTAGCTCCATTAACTACTATATAATCTCTATGTCTTGAGGGAGCATCTATTGGTATGCATTGCACATGTCCAAACTACCTGTCTATTGTCCTCGATTGGCACAACATCTATTAAGAGTTATATCTTAAATCAATAAATTTACCCCTTTTCCACTAAGTATCTCTTTCATTGACAAACTACCCCTCAAATTCATCCCAAATTAATTATCAATTAAAATAATGTTAACTATAAATTACTACAAAAGCTATGAAGTAAAGTAGTAATCTACGACAAACATGTAATTAGCACATATATGAAGCAATAAACAAAGAGGTCAAGTAATTACTTCAAGGCAAATGTGCCTATAGTAGATCATAAAAAGGTGACTACACAACCAAAAGAATGACAAAGTAGCATCAAGCAAGTACTAAAGAATTAATAAACAACAACAAAAAACTATACCTAAAGCAATTACATATAGATGCTATAAACTAAAGCACTAATAAAACGGATATACAGTGCAAAAAAGCACCCAACCGAAGCTCCGTGCAGGTTATATAAGCCATTATGACGACGCTTCTCCAAGCTGCTAAGACGGACAATATAGTCTCCATAGCCCATTAATTAGAACGCAACATTAACAAGCTTTGACAACCAATTTGACTTGGTCAAACACCTATCACAGTTCTTCAACAAAAATCCAATAACAAACTTTTTGTTGCACATGCTTAACTATCTCAGCATAGGATTAGTTCAGTATGTACGCAAATGTAACAAGTATCTGGACTTATAGCAACTCACTACAATTCTAGTTAGTAAGTCAATGCTTTGATGTGCATACCATAAACCAGAAGATGTGATTCATAAAAATAGTAAATTCTTCCTTACTAGATGAAGCATATTTTGTCCATATTTACAATACAGGTACCCAAATTTTATCCTTAAAACAGAAGATTTGACATATTTAAACGATATTTTATGTTCACAAATTAGCAAATAAAGAATTTTTTTTACCCTTCCATAAAGCATGTGTAGAGTGAGTCAATGGACGATTCTATTACAAACAAAGTAGGGGTGAACAAATATTGGACCTGGCTAGTAAATCTGCTTTGAAAAGTATAGCATAATAGCCTCCAAGCTTTCTCCCACAGCATTTTTTATCCGGAACAATTATATGAAGGTTTTGATGAACAAATGCAAGCTTGTGCATTTTATCATGAAATAGTCAAACGTATCCCACAAATCCTCTATATACAAGGGGAGATTACATTGATAAGAGCTACCCAATTAGTTCTAGATCCTCTCACAGTTTAATCCCATTCCGCTGAAACCTAGCATTATTTATTTGGGAACGCTTCACTAGCAACACAATCATCATGTCCCTTGATCCTGCACTGGATAAATGACATGGGTATCAAGAGTGCAGAATTATCTGACATGCAAACTTTCCAAAACAAAGCTGGGTTGAAGCAGTATAAGGGGATATGGTAGTTTTTTCAATATTCCAGCATATGTACCAAGCGACTGCAAAAAAATCCAAGCACAAGTCAAATTGGTCCACTTTGCAGAAGAACAAAACTCTTATAGTGAACAGAGACAGTGGGGAGACGCTCTCATCAAATTTATTCTCATTGGGATGAATTCAAGCAGAATGGGTTCTTGCAAAGTTATCAGTAAACTCAACATCAACTAGTGCCACTTTGAAAAAGACATGAAGGAGATAAGAGGCCTTCTACAAGTCCATGGAAGGCAAATAGACAGATCAGCGTGTCCAGTCAGAGAGCACAACATGAGTTCTAGTATTGAACCCATAGGAATAAGAAGAAAGGCCAGAGCTTGTAGACTGAGATTGTGAACAGTAAATACTGTGATAGCAGAGTCTATGGTCCAACATAGTTAAACTAATAATATGGGATTACATCAAGAGAACCCGTGAAGAGGCCCCTTCTTAGAGTAGAATTCAGTGAGAACATGTTTGTATATATCGGGCAGATACCAAGACTTGGCTCAATCTATGCACCTATTTCCTAAATTCCGACTAATCATAATAATGACTTTTCCTTCATAAATTCTAGCAGGAAGTAAAGCAATTGAAAAACTTTGTACTAATAGTCATTGATCTTTGAGATTAAGAGGAATTTAATGTTCTAAGAAAGTAGTGAAAGTTAAACTTCTAACATTATCGCCACCGACACTAGTATGGAAGTGTTGAAGTCATGTGGCTCTGTATAAACTTCCTAAATAGGTTTTCCAACTATGTGGATGAGACAACCACTGCAGGAAAAAGAATTCTTAAAGGCTATCAACAAAATATGGAAGTCAAATTTCCTGAGTCCAAAAGATCGCTCCAGATGGATCACAAATAATAATCAAGTATAACCTTACTAACATACTTCCAGAGAAAGTAAAATTCTCGGAGTCCAAATAATATCGAGAAACATATGACAGCTTTAACATGATGTGAAATACTATACTAGAGTCAATGGAAACTCCGAAGTACAGATATAAATAGGGGGCTTAGTTGTAGCTGCGCTCCTCTAGTTCCTAATTTACACCAGTTGCTAGTGCCAAATATCCCAGAGTCTCAAATAGCACTTTGCATTGAAGCCTTCACTTGTTACATGTTGATAGTATGACTACGGTCAAAACCTAGCTAAAGAGTGTAGGTTTGACCAATGGCATTATAGCTCACAACTACATATATACACACATGCACAAACGATAATACATTAACATGTATTGTGGAATAAGGAATAAAAAAAAAACAGATTCGAATTACTCATCATGTTTGTATTCTCTAGAATACTAATTAGTAAATTAGCAAATATACTAAACATGTAATTTCATCAGTACCAAAAGTCAATGTATTGCACAAGTTATCAAACTAATGTTTCAAGTATAAATTACTGTGCTTTGCTTATCTAAGGACAAATTATCATAGCTAAAGTTCCAAAGATGATGAAAGATTTGGTAAGAAAGATTACCTAATAAGTCGTGCAGCATAAACATGCAGATAAAATACAGATCATCCATTCTTCACAATAGGTTAGCACTCAAAATTCCAACTGGCCTTTCTCTGTTAAAAGCTTCATCCTCGAAATCTTTGTTTGTGGAGTTCTCTTGACAAAGCATTTTGTTCTCCTGCAACGCATTCAACCCAAGAACCTCCCAACCCATGGGATTGCTTTGACCTCTATCACCAGCTGATGGATCAATAAGTGGCTGGTAATTCTCCATATTGGATCTCAAATCATTATAAATGGGTTCACTTTTTAACCCTGCTTGGAAGGAAGAATCAACATTAAGATCAGGGTTAAAATCATATCTGGCTGAACCACCACCAGTTGGATCTGCAGTTGTATGATAGCTCACATCATTCGCTGCTCCTGTTTCAGATTGATCTGTAGCATCTTTCCTTTGCCTTTTCCATTTCTTTGTGGAAGAGGTACCATCATCCTCAAAATCTTCCTCCTCCCTATCTCTATGCAAATAGACCCACAATTTCCTCTCTGAATCAAACTGTACACAAGGATCACGCTCATAGTGCAATCGGTCTAGAGCCCCACTGACAACTTGGTTAACTTGCGCATCACTGACATATTCGACAATGTACTGGGAGTCCCTGATCAGAGTACAAACATCTGCTCTTGTTCCAATACTTCCAGGCAACCTGGCAGCTGCATCCCTCACAAGACAAAGAACAGTGACATGTGGCGGACGATCAGGTTTAAGCATGAAATGATCTCGAGCCTTTGATGTTGGCTTGCCACCACCTCTTCTTAGTGGAGCAACAATAGATTTCTTCCCATCTGAAGCAGTATAGGAAAAGGCCCTGTCTGGAATCAAGTATCTCAAAAGCTCTTCCCTGCGGAAATATGCCCTTACTTCTTCAGAGCTTGGACTGATAGTACTTAGACTCTTCTGAGCTCTTAGATCTCTGAATCTTTCCTTTTCATCCAACACTGGTTGCATTACTGCAGGAGGTGCTGGAAGACTCCCTATTTCTCGAAGAGTCTCCTGACCACTCTTTAGCCAATTAGCAAATGCATCGACCAACTTCACGAGCATTTTGTAGGGGATAGCCCATGCCTCTGAAGAAGTTTCCTCTTCCACAGCATCATTGTCAGATGAGCTGGAAAAAACTGGACCAACCCAGTACCAACTTTTATTAGATTTCTCATATGAAACAAGCACCTTCCAACCCTTTGCTCCTAAAGGAGCGGTCTTGGATGAAAATATCTTCAACACTCCTCTGACCAAATCCTGAAGTGGTTCCTGTGTCTCAAGAATACAAGGATCACATGGGTTTCTTCTTACTCGATTAACAATTTCTTGAACCGTGAGGGAAGGCAAATTGTTCTGTCTCTCTTCCTCGGAAGCATTCATATCCATGTTTGGAAGGGGTGCGCCATCAGCTGCCAGAAGCATTTTGTTCTCGTTAGTTTCCTGTTTTACTCTACCGTCACCCTTCTCGAAATGATTGCCAAATTCTGCAGCATTTTCCATATCAGTAATCATTGCCTTTCTCACAGCAGAAAGCAGATGTATAATTGAGAATGAAAAACCAGCGTGTTTGGTAGGAGTAATCAGTGTAAATGACTTCTTCTGTGGTTTTGTCTCTGGCAGCTCCACATTTGTTGTTCCTTTGTCTGGTATGATTGCATCAGGGGTTGCGACTAACAAAGGACTGCCTGCAGCCTCTGTTTTCCTTTTTCCTTTTTTCTTTATAAATGCGGGTTCATCAATCTGCTGCATTGGAGTATGTCGAAGGTAAACGTCCTCCTCCATCTCATCCTGGTTGATACCATCAACCCTCCCTTTCCGCTTCTTCGTCACAGAATTGCACAGTAGCAGCGGTATACAAGATCTTTCAATGCCATCAGCATCACTGACTTGGTTTTTGTCACCTAATCTGTCATTCTGCATCGGACTATCAAGAAATTGAGAAGTTCCATCCAAATACTCATGTTCATTCATCATACCACTGCCATAATCACGCAGCATATGCTCTGAATCTGGGTTAATTGCTCCTTTCTGCTTCTTATCTGCCGCATTAGCCTTCAGTGATACTCGGCTCTTCTTCACAAATACAATGTCTTGCAAGTTATTTGGCTCATTCTTCTTACTTTTCTGCTTTGCTTTATTAGAATACGGCTTGAGTTCAGGTGAGAGAATGCTGGAATGCATATGTTTATCAATTTTTGCAAGTTTGCCGCTCTTTTTAAGATCAAATGTCGGTTTAGCTACTCCTCGATGCTGGCCCTCCATACCACCACTGGGATAGCCCATCTTAGCAAAAGAATATGCATCTCCATCCTCCTCGAGCTGCTCCGATGAATCAGATTCAGTCTCCTCACTCCGAGCAAACGCAGTGCTGCCTCTTGGGTATTCCATGCGAACACTGCCCTCCTGAGCATATTTACCTTTGATTTTTGCCTGACTCATTTTGGCTCTGCGATCAGAATACAAGTATGGATCACCCATCTGAGCTGGAAGAGCTTTATTATAAGAACTCGCTTTCGGGTCAAATCCAGCTTTGCTTAAAGTGGTCCTGAAATCATCCCCACCATTCGATTCCTTGCCTCTTAAGTTCCACTCCTCTGATTTAATAGGATGGCTTCCTACAGACAACTGATGCTGCGATCGATCTTTTGGTTGATACATCCAATCTTTCCCAGAATACCTAGCCTTGCTCATAGTTTCAAGGGAATGAGGGTTATAAGAAGCAATAGTTACCTTTCCGTCAACATTCCTTCCCTTCCTGCCATAAGGCAGCACACCAGCATAGCTTTCTTTCTTCCCTGGTTTCAGCAATCTAGCCCCGGTGTCCATTTCATAATCATGCTCCGCCATGTCCTCATCATCATCAGCAGCAGCAGCATAGCCATTACCATCTCTCAATGGGTGACTAGAAAAACCTAAAATCCCCTTGGAAGCTTTACTCTTCTTCTCGATACCAGATTTCGCATATAAAGAATACTCCTTTTTCGCCAAAACCTTTGGCGGCATAACTTTAAGAATTTCTTTTGCATTGTCCTCGCCGTACCTCATAGGCTGAAGGTCCATCTTGATCCCCCGGCCCGACAACTCCACCGAATTCCCACTCTCCGAATCAGCTTCCATCTCGTCCGCCAAACTCCTCCGGCTCCTCAAGATATTCAAAAGCCGCAACCTTTCCTCAATCCCGTACCCCGAGCAGTCCCTCCAAGCATCCCGAATCTTTCCAAGACCCCCCACCATCGAGTCCTGGTACTCCCTCAGCAAGTGATAATGCTTGCACCTATTGAAAATTTTGACCCCTCTCGAGTAAAGCGCTACTCTCGGCTTCAAGGCCCCGCCCTTCAACTTGGTAAGGAGATCGGAGAGGGGGCTCCCGAAGTGGAAATTCTTCCCGGAAAAGAGTTCCTTTAGGGTCTGGGCAAAGGTTTCTTGGTCCATATCGGGCAAGAACTCGCTAAGCACGAACCTCTCCTCTTCAGAGAGGCACTCGTTCCAGGTCTCGAGGCTGAGGACCGGGATGAGGTCGGGGAGGTCGTAGAGTTCGAGAGGGAGGTAGGCGGTGCAGTTACCGACCTGGCAGAGCTCGAAGCAGGCCTCGCCAAGCTCGGGGAGCTCGAGGGAGTCGGATCCCATGCCGGAATCGGACTCGCCCTCTTCCTCCTCCTCAGAAGAAGAAGAGTCGGAAACATCGCCGGAGGAGTCGTCGACGGAGACGCTGTCGCGGCTCTCCGGAGAGGAATCGCCGCCGTCCTCTTCTCTGGATGCTATGCTATTCTTAAGAATCGCCATGGAAGAGTCGATGTCGAAACCCTAAACATAGTGAGAAGGGAAAGAGTCGATCAAGACATGAAACCCTAACCCAAAATTTGAGAGGGGGAGAGGAGGGCGTACCTGAAGATGAGAGAGAAATCTTCTACTTCGAAACCCTAACCCTAGGGAGAGGCGGTGAGGGGATTAAATAGGAGAGGGGGGAAGAAGAAGAAGAAGATGATGACGTGGAGGCGTGGGACCCGTCGGATGGAGATAAAACGAGGGAGGGGAGGGGGAAAGTGCAATATAAAAAAAGGATAGGGACCGTAAAGAAATTATTTTGGGGGAAAGAAGCGGTGGAGGAAGAAAGGTGCGAGAGAGATGGTGGTACATGACCGGAACATTTCGGGTTCCGATTCGGATACGGTGTTTCGGGGTCGGGTTTGTAGCGGTGGGTAGAGAGGCGAGGGCCGTTGGATTTGGAGAGATGCCGTTGATTGTGGAATTGATAGATTAAGCGGGAAATTCATAACGGTCGGAGCTCTCTACTGTAGAAGTGAAGTTGAGAGTAGTTCATGGTTGCTGCACACGTGGGATTTGCATCGCCCGAGTTTGCATCCCAATGAAATTTGAGAATTCGAATTCTGAGTGGTGTGCACGTGCTAAAATCTATTATTATTATTTATTTTTTTGATATTTAGACTTTGAATTTTAAATAGGGATTTTTTGACTTTCATCCCACTTATTAATATGCATTTGTACTTACATCCCACTTTTTAATTTTTTTAGACTTTCATCCCACTTTTTGTCACTAAAAGTATTTATTTTGTCACGAAAAGTATTCGTTTTGTCACAAAAAATATTTTTAGTGACAAAAGTGGGATGTAAGTCAAATAAAATTAAAAAGTGGGATGTAAGTACAAATGCATATTAATAAGTGGGATGAAAGTCAAAAAATCCCATTTAAATAAGTTAGAATATTTATATTTGGATTTCCATAATAGACATAATTAGTGTTTGAATTTCGAATAAATTATAATATTTGTGTTTGGATCTCGATCATAATAATTAGTATTTGAGTCTCGAATAAGTTAGAATATTTGTGTTTGAATTTCCATAATAGACATAATTAGTGTTTGAATTTTGGACTAACAGTTGATTGCTAAAATCCAATTAAAAAATACAAAAATGAAAACTCGGGCGATGCAAAAGAAATAATAATAATAAAATTAATAATCTTTGGAAAATGAAAGTGGGGGCATATAAATGGTTTTCTGAATATATTTTTGTTTGGTTACTATATGGCTGCAAAAGAATTTCATACTTCAACACAAATTCAGCCGAACTATTTTTGTCTCTTCCCCATCTAAATAATCACCCAAATATTCAAGCATCAAGCTTACTAGCTTACTTAGCCATAACGAGTAGACAGTTTAAATGTCAACTTACTCTCACCAGCATCAGTATTGCCAATCATAAACATACATCATAAAAACTTTTAAGTACAGATTGCACATGCTTTACATGTAAGTTACATCCGTAACAGCTAAAAGTACAAATCGAAACTAAGTAAGATTGCAATGGCTACAAGAATATCACAATGAACATCACATTTAATTATACTTCAAAGCCTTGTTTAGAAGGTATTCACACAGCCCAGTAGGCACACAACTAAAACCCATTTCCAAACAACTCCCAAGTACCAAGTAGGAGTGCACAGAAAAGCAATAGCTTCGTATGTATACATCAAACATATAACAGAGGAGAACTCCGAGTTTCTGTTATCGAGGATTCGCCAAACTGAAGCAAAGGCCACTCCTCCATAGTCGACATGCTCAGGTAAGAGCAGATCAGTCCTTATCCACGATGCGTTTCCTTCGACTTTATCTTGGTCAACACAACCTTCCATGGTATGATCCAGCGTTGAAGTATGATCACTTGAAACACATACTGGTGGTCCAAACTATATAAGAGGCAAAGTATTGCAACAGTCACATTTAAAACCCAAGTACCTTCTGAGCAGATGACATGAATTAATCTTGTACACAAATCTTTATACTTGCTGAAAGGGGTGGCTTTAACACCAAAACCTTGTCATATACCCTACCGAGGCAACAAACTAAGCGTAAGTAATAATTTTGAGATGTACAAAATCGTGCTACTAAAAGTTAACAGGGTAACAACCCATCTGCATGCCTGTATAGCCTTGCAAGAGAGCTAATTGAATTTTGTACTTTTCAGTTTATAATGCAGTAGCGTTTATTAAACTGCAGCAAAAGCTAGTATAATACACAGATGTTAGCACTATAAGAATCTGATTGCTAAACGTAACAAAACCGATACACAGCCTACCTTGCAATCCACTAGCAAGCATAATGAGAGGGCAGGTATAAACGAGAAAGTTTGGTGCAGTTTTGCAATACCAGTTCTTGTAGAGTTATTTGGATTAGAATAGCAAACAAAGTACTATCAATGACACAAAGCTAATTGACTTTGATTGGCCTTCCAAGTGCGTATGAGAATATCTACCTTTGGTACAGAGTGAGCATATTTCCCTAGCAAACCAGGCTATTTTTAAAGTACTTTCACACGGAAAAGAGACCTAGGAGAAAATAAGATAAGCATGAAATTAGGGATTTGGGAAAAATTGGACGCGGAAGCTTTAGAAATTAGGGATTTGGGAAAAATTGGACGCGGAAGCTTTAAATGAAATGTGAACAATTAAATAGTATCAATTTATCACAAAAAGTATGATAAAATACAAAACATAACAATTGATTATAATTAATAAAAATATCCGAGTTTGAAACGTGAAGGTTGCGTTGGATCTCGGTTACGCGACTTTTGTACTCGAGATCAATTTGCGTCAACGTCAAAACGTCGGAGATGGAGAAGAAGACAAGACGAGAAACCTACTTTAGGATTTTTGCATCGCACCATACAAACTCAAAATAGATTTCTCATTCTCAATTCACAATTTATGAACTTACAAACTATTTATAAACTCTCAAGAAATAAAAAGAAGATAAAGTCACTCTCTAAAGGTTTATCCCTAAGATAACTTAAATCATAACCGATAAAACAGATAAAATAACCTCTATCCAAAATAGCCAAAAATAACTAAAAGATAACGGAAAATCAAAATTGGTTTCCCATCATTTCCCCGACAAGTTCAAAATATTTGGAAGACCTAATAGGTTCTTTAAATTCATTGGATTGATCAAATGATCTATTTAGTTCTTCTAGTGATGATATATAAATGTTAAAATTGATTTTTGTTTTAAACCTAGACCTAGTTTCAACCACAGCCCTAATTTGTGTATCAATTATGATAGGTTCATTAGGTTCAACTAATAGACACTATCTATATTCTATATGGTTGAACTCTACTTGTGTAGACAAGTCAACTCTTTCAGGCTCATTAGATTCAACTAATGAACACTCCAAGGATATGGCTCCGGGTTGGACTCTATTTGTGTATCAATACTAGTCTTTTCTCTAACATCATGATTGCCAAATATAGCTTTAAAAGTTTATCACGTTCAGAATCTAAAAGATTCTTAAACTTTTTAATGCTCTTCATAATCCATATTTTAGTTTTAATTGCTCCCTTAAGTCTTCATCTATGAATAACAATATTCTTAGCCTATGGCTCTGATACCAATTTGACGTGGAACGAAGACCTAAAGGAAAAATATGAATTGAATGAAATTGAGAATTTATGAAAAACAGGGTGCAAAAGCTTTAAATAAAATGTGAACAATTAAGTACTATCAATTTATCACAAAATTTATGATAGAAATGTAAAACATAACAAATGATTATAACTAATAAAATACCCGAGTTTGGAAACGCGCAGGTTTCGTTTATTACGCAGCTTTTGTACTCTATGTCACGCCCCGATCCGGAATCACCCGAATCATCGTCCTCGCAAGGGACGTGATGCCGCACGAGCCTGGAGTTGCGCTCGTGCAAGGCAAGATGACAAGTTCTCAAATGGTTTATCTTTGAGTTGATATTAACAACGAAAGAAAAACAGAGTATACGAAACAATTCTCTTTACTGATATTCGAAATGAGATTACAAAGGCTTTCGATAGCCCAACAATATATGCCAGATTGGCTACAACACTCAGGTTCTCTCTTGCCCATAAAGGATTTCACAGTTCCATACATCATGTCTTCTATATCTCGGCCGCATCAATCCTGTTGCAAGTCCGAGCGTCAATGCGATTGCACGCTTCAATACGCTTCGGCATTCCAAGCCTCAACGCGTTCAAGCAAAGCTCCGCCGCGAGCAGACCAATCCCTGAACCTGCTAGCAAACTAGTGGGGGATTAGTACTTTCGTCCTCGCTGTACTGATCAAAAACCCACTTAACAAACCGACATTTAGTATTGTATTGATTCATGCAAACATACAATTTAGTTCTCTTTCTATGTTCTCCTTAGGATGAGTTCATGACATATTCGAAGACTGTAAAGCATGTTATCATGGCAACATGTTATTCAATTCGCATAAGTAAACGGACAAGCAATCTCGTGTTGTTTAGTGACTTCTTACCAATATCGACGCACTCGCCCTTGCACCGACGCAAGGTGAATACGCCTATCAGCTTTCCATGTCATGTTATAAGTGCCCTCTATTCAGGATCTATATGTACACGATGTATGTATACCTTGCACTTTCAACCCATCGCCCTTAACTATATGAAGGTCACTAGCTTTCCGGGCTAGAATGGACTTATATTTATCAAATCGAATATGTAAGACGATGATCACTCTGTTGCGGTTGCTAACCCATACAATCAGAGGACCCCCGAAATGCTCGAGTAAGTGGCTTATCACATTCACTAGAAGATCGCTACCCGTCTAAATGAAGTGCACCAACAATACCGATTTTACCCGCAGTCCCTCCTAGGCCGAACGGTCCCAGCGTCCTGGTGATCAACGTTCGAGGGAAGATAACACCCGTGCACGGGCAATATGTCTTTAAGTCCATTTGACCATGCAACACATCTTATCTTTCATACAACCAAACAAGTTTGTCTATATCTATTTCAATTGGTACAACGTCCCAATGTTCTCAATGAACGCCCCGAAGGCCACGAACATTTCGAAGGCACCATGCCGCATCGACAGTTATACCATATCCGTCCCACAACTGTTCTCCTCGTCGCAACGACGCCATCTTTTGTAAGTATTGTACAGCTGCGCACATTCGTCGTCTTTTCTTGCATCGTGCATTCAATGCACGTCTCGAAGCCGTGTTTCCATATTCTACGTCTTAGTATTCAACGCGTTATACTAATGTTCCATCCTTCCGACTCGTGCAACTGAGGCACGCCTCGATGAGGTATTCAATGTTCTATCGCTCGTGCACTGAGGCACTCGCACCGATATAGTCTTTCAATGTTCTAGCATGCTAACTCGTGCGCGGGGGCACGGAATGACTTATGCACTGAGGCACTCGCCGATACAATTATCCCATGTTCCTTATGGCTTGCGCACCGAGGCGCTCGCCTTTGTGATATTCAATGTTCCATAGCGACTCGTACAATTGCTGTACGATTCATTTCAATTGTTCTATCTAGTGTTCGACACACACTATGTTTCTCTCTATCGAGCCACGTCCGTGACGTTGATAGGTTAACTCAGCATACAATGACATATATTTTACTTAGGCATGAAGGAGTAGGAAAGAGAGTCAATGTCCCCCCACCTTGAGTCGATATGCCTTGTCGTTTCGCCGAGCCGATGCGGCTCGATTTCATAACTTCGTTGCACGTCCAACTCTCCTGACTTAGCCATTCGAGCACTTCGTGCTTCATTGAATTAAACGTCCGATTTGGCTTATCGTGCCCAAGTCTCAGCCCGTTGCGAGACGGAGATTTGGTTTCGCGGACCCCTTACTGAATAAGGCAGAATGCCGACCTCTAATATTTCAGCGTAAACGTATAGCCTGCACATGAAACCAACTAAAATCAATACTTGCATCAATTCGGACTTGCGCCTTGGTCGATTCGATTTCTTAGAATCTTCGAGCCGATTCAACGCACTTATCCTTCGGGACAATGCAGCGCTTTGCATCGATTCAACTCGATGCATTCTTTGGAACAATGTAACTCTTTGTATCGATTTGCATCGATACGTAATCGGGTCAACGCAACTCTTCGAGTCAACGACTTAGCATAATGTACCGTGCGGAGCGGAGCATTACACTCTAGAACAATTAGCGTCAACTTCAGAGGCATAAAAAAAGATAAGACAAGAGATACCCACTTTAGGGTTTTGACATCGCACCATACAAACTCAAAATAGATTTTTCCACTCTTCAATTCATAATTTATGCACTTACTGACTATTTATAGACTCTCAAAAAATAAAAAGAAGATAAGACCAATCTCTAAAGACTTATCCCTAAGATAACTTTAATCATAACGGATAAAAGAAAAAAAAATCTCTATCTAAAATAACCAAAAATAATAATAAATAACAAAAAATCAAATTTGGTTTCCCATCACACTTGATAAGAAAATCATTAAAGAACATGGTCATGACAACGCCTACCAAGCACATATATCAACGCCTACCAAGCACATATATTTCACCATACGATGTTAAGTAGTTACCATGATGTATTATGCAGGATCTGTGTACAATAATCAACTATTTCCTAGCGTTTCTTCACTATCTTAACGGCACATTAGAAGGTCATTAGTTTGTATCTTAGCTATTAGGAACCAATACATCTCCATGTGTTTGCATATAGCACTGATTTGCGCAAAATAAAAATGCTCATGTAGGTAACAACTAGAAATTAAGTCAAAAGTTTCATAAAATGGCGCATCGGTTCATTAACTAAGACAATTAATGTATTTCCCATTTTGTTTGTGAACTTGTATCTTACAAAGCAGTAGGCTAGTAGCAGCCAAGTAGTAAGATAGTGTGTTGTGAATTGAACAGATTGCATTATGAATGCAAATCTTAACGTAAACAATTAATTACAGCTTGCAGATTCTTCGTGGGAACATACTTAAATTATTCTTACTCGGACGACATTTGGCTTTAAAGGAACTTTCAGGCAACAACAAATCAAAATCAAGCTCCGACAAAGCTTTGCATAATCAAATGGACACTTGTGTAGTAACCCTAGAGGGGGGTGAATAGGGTCAAGCTAACTAATCAAGCACTTAGCACAAGCTAATTGGCAATTTAAAAATATAAGTGCAAGAGAAGAAGCAAACACAATACCGACACCCGATGTATCCTGGTATCCTCCTAAGAGGCAGTCCAGTCCCGGAACTCTCTCCGGCTTTAATCCACTATTTGAGCAAATAGTTACACACGAGTTTGGATCCGAAGAACTCGCCAACTTCTTACACAAGAGCTTTAATCCGAAGGGCTCTCCGACTTCAACCGAGAGTTTGGATACAAAGACTCCCCAACTTCAACCGAGAGTTTGGATACGAAGACTCTCCAACTTCAACCTTTCACAATAGGTTTTGATCTCCTTATACAATAAGATGAAGATCTCACTTTTTAACTCAATAACTCTAACACAATTTGTAGATGGCAAATGAAGGCTTTGTAGAGTTGTATGTGGATAAGCTTTGGTGGTTTGGAAATTTTTAGGCTCAAAGCATCAACCTTGAATGAAGGGGTTCAAGGCTATTTATAACCAAAGCTTGAAAAGAAGCCAAAGGCAACTTTTCATTCACGAACCGGCATACCGCCGGTATGATCCGGCATACCGGCGGTATACCGGTCTGGAATGCAACGGCTAGAAATATAGCCGTTGGGATCATTTATTGCTCAGAATTCGACCGTTGAAATTTGAACACTACTGAATCGGTATACCGTCGGTATGGACCGGTATGTCGTCGGTATGCCGGTTTTGTAGACAGAAACTTTCTGTGAACAAAAACCGGTATACCGTCGGTATACACCGGTATACCGTCGGTATGCCGTTTTTCAGCAAAAAACGATCCTAGGCTTATTTCTACCCTAGCTTTCGATTTTGCCATCCATTTCTTGTGTTTACAATTATTCCTAAGACTCATTACAGACTCCAGATATACTTAGGCAGGTGCAGGCTTCTTCAGAGTCTTGAAATGATGATGGCACGGCTTGGCTTCTTCCTTTGATAGGTGCTGGCTTTTTCCCTTGGCGGCAGCTGTCCAAAGATATCCAGTTTGTAAAAACTGAATACCTTTCGGGGGCTTCGCCCCCGAACCCCCGACGAGGGGTGCTGCCCCCTCGACCCCCGTCCGCTGACCGGGCAGCGGAACCCCCGGTGCGTGGCTCCAGAGATGTCGTCGGGTGGTTCAAAGAAATCTTGTGGGATCCGTCGTCTTTGGCCCACCATGATTTCTTCATTGCATATGTCCACATTGATCTTGCTTATTGCTTTTCTGCATGTACATGTTAGACGAACAAAGCAATATACATAGTAGCAAGTATGATAAATTAAAGCACATTAGGACTATGCAAAGTTTAAGTATAAGTGCTAAGGTGATGGCATAAATATTAGTGATATCATAATGATTAAACTTAATTGAATGACCACAATCAAAAACATAGTTTTGATTTTGGCAACCCAATTAAATTTAAGATAGATAAGCTCATATCACTAAGATGTAAACCAATGGGCACATATCACCAAAGATATAAGTATAAGTAGAAATGCTATAGTGATAGTATGAAGATTAGTGATAATGAAATGCTAAACTTAACAGATTAGCCATATTCAAAAATATGATACAATCATTGGGCCAACAACTTGGACCCATACTTCACAATGTTCATAATGAATAAATGGGAAAACAGCCTACCATGAACCCAAGCCATTGTAGAAGTCCAAAAAATATTAAGAAATTGAAAGGTTTATATTCATTGAAATCCAAACCAATCATCTCTCTTTAATGTCACAACTAAATTTAGAGCATAGATATCTCAATCGAAGGAAATAAACTACAAATATAACATAAAAATAAAACAGCATTAGATAGTGTTTACACTGTAGATTCGGGCAGCAAAGAACCCTCGTCTGCTCTTCTGGAGATCGAAAATCCTTCGTCCTTCACACAGAGGATGTCTAGACAACCAAACCCTGAGAAACAGTACAAAACACAAATAATGCAAACAATTAAAGAAGCTACAAGCAAAACCAAATTAAAGATAGGAGGCACCCACCTAATACCCACCCGATGACATTCTTCAAGACACCATTTGAACACCAGTCTGAACTCCGACCAAGTAAGAGAACCAAATGTGGAGAAAAGGTAAGATAAACTTTTTCCAACATTTCCCTAAGGATTCACTGACCAAACGTGTGCTTTAGAATCTAGTCACTACTAGATACTTCAAGACAATAATAGCTGAACTAGTGCAAGATTGTGAACGAATAATTGACAGATATATCAATGATATCACCTAAGATTGTTTCAATTGAAATACAGAAATCAATAGAGAATATAACTGAGCCAATATAAATCTGTGGAAGGTTTAACCAAACTATTATGACCAATTCTCAAGATCCATGATTTAGTGACTATGTTGCACGGATAGTCTTCCAGAGGGACCGTATCCGTGCCTAGCAAGTATCTGACACGATGACACTTCCTCGAAACTCATGTTGGATACGACTTGCCAATGTCTATGCTCCAAAGAGACCCCAAAACACTATTGAAAATGTTCTGTATGGTCTCATGATAAACATTTGAGATATAACATTTTTTGTATCAGATCCTTTATAGAACTTTTCTGGAACTTTGACATGAAAGAGCTAAGTCTAGATTAAAGTAATTAAGTCATGATGAAATTAACATTAAATTGTAAACTTATTATTTTGCTACGACAGATGTGAACTCTAAATCAAATCAAGCAAGGTCTAATCAATTAAATCAGAAGTATGGAGTCGCTATTTAAGCAAATCATTCATCATAATTCATAAGCATAATATGTCAAATAGCCGTAAGGAAACTCTACAAACTAACAAAGGTTAGGCAACCCAATGGTTGGACCTTTGGGAGGGGGAGAGTTACTGGGTTTGAAATCCAGGTTGGACAATAAAGTAATTAGCACTTTTTCTTAAAAAAGAAAAAGAAAAAGAAAAAAGAAGAAGATATAGATAAACCCTACAAGATATAGTCATGTCCCAGTCACAAGTATTTGGAAGATTACGGATCAAGACACTACTGACATAATTGGGCACCATATGATAATCAACAATTGAAAATCCTGATATCAACACCCTGGACAATTGATACCAGTGCCATGTGTCAGTGATATATAGCAGCCAACTTGAGACATATTCAATAGCTAATAGATGCGAGTAACAAAGGTACGACATGAACAAGGCCTCACATTAATGGGTAACAGACAATGTTCTCCAACTGGTATCAAAGATGATTCAATCAGAGCTGACCCCTTGGACTAATGGCTAAGTGACTGCAACATGTTGATTTCATTAAAGTAAGGTGGCTTGCTATTGTTATATGATTCATATGAAGAAGCATAATCAAAAAAAGTAGTCCAAGAAAACAAATGAAAAATATACAAAAACAATAAAACTGTTCTCATCTTGCACGATGCACATGCATATAAGATTCATACATAATGTGCAAGACCAGTACACTACTGATAGCATGTTTGACATGCTTAGGAAGGTGCAGTACCATTGCAGTTGCTAATTTGGAGTCACACCTGCTTACTATTGCTGGGATCCAAACACTTGACAAGTTGTTGAAAGAGCATTTTGTGGGGAAAAAACCATCACATAGTTAACTACAGCAAACTTTCGCTGAGAACTTTTACAAGATAGTCCAGGATATGTTGAAAAGTAATATAAGCTTCTGTAAGCAAAGAGATAAAAACAAGTGGACTTCGAAGATCATATAGGAATTGGGTTGGTGCAACTCAGGCAGGCTAAACCCCAGCCCGATCGGGTAAACCCGTTAATGGGTTGGGTTAGGGTTGAAGATACTCGGGCTCAAGTTCAGGTTAAAATATTTGAACCCGATCAAAAATCGGGTTGGGCTGGGGTTCACACACACACACTATTTCATACTTTTTAAATAAGAAAGTTTAAATACTAAATTTTTCCACCCAAAATTTTGAACTCCTTACCCTAAATCACATTTTAGTTTGTATTTTGTAATAATTGAGGCATAATTGCTATTTAATTATGTGTTTAATATTATCTTCTTTAAAATTATTTCAAATATCAGCCCGATAAAGCCGATGGACCCAACCCAACCCGATAAACTTGGGTTCTTTTCTATTCCTCTGGGCTCGGTCTTGGGCTGGGCTTGGGCTCGGGCTAGGCTTATGATTTATCGGATTAGCTCAAACCCGACCAACCCGTTCGAGTTGCACCCCTATGCAACTTCATTACTAATCAAGCCACCATTATTTTAGTTCTTTTTCATGGTTCTAAGTATCAGACAACCAGTATGTACCAGCTTAGATAGTTGGCTTAGTCATTCAGAATGAGCTGGATATATTCCAGGATTGTTGGAGTACTCGAGCAGGATCCATGGACATGAAAGGAAAAGAAAAAGGATGCAGGAAAGAGAAGATAGGAGAAAGACAGTTGTTTCATCTTAAAAGGATGTTTGTTTTATTCTTATTAGCTTTCACGACTAAAAGAGCCCAAAAATATAGAGCCCAAGCCACACTAAAATTGTTGAAATTGCCAAGACAATAACTCTTGAAGAGGGGCAAGAACAACAGCAATTCCAATATATAGATCTGTTCTGTATCTTAGACGACTCATCTCTTACCATAGAAGAACCTTTGCTCCAGAGACTTAACACATTAGCAAACTCCACTCCAGAGAGACCAAACATATGAAGATATCTCCGCACGGTTGCATGTTGCCTCAACTTTGGCTAGTTTCGGCTGGATTCTTTCCTATAGCCTGGAATAGGATTTAACCTAGTAAAATTTCAGGGTATATCCTACTACTGAATCCTTTGCTTCACAAGGATACTCATTGAGCCCTTTGTTCTTATAACTTAAGCATGCTGGACTCCAGGTTTATCATTATTTTCTCATCTAATATACATAATAACTCTCTTCATCTATTATCACAGTCACCTGAACTAATATTCATGTAAAAGAAGAAAATTTATCTATCGTAAGTAAAACAATCAGCAAGGGTGACTACTATTTCATTCAATTTCAGAACTACTAAGAAACTATAGGAAATACTTAAAGTTTTGCCTAAATGTATAAAATATTTTTTTTCTAAACTTTTACTATTTATTTTCTTTCCGATACCAAAAAATCCAATACTCTATCCGAAACCCCCGATACCAATACTCACAGGAAGGATCCGATACTGATTTCGATACCGATACTGCGAACCTACCTCATAGATCAACTCCAATTCGGATCACACCATGTTCCCAACAATCCTTTCTAACTTTTTCAAATCTCAAGTTTCTTACATTGTAGGGAGTCATCTAGTCGCTGAACTAGATTAAAAAAATATTATGACCACCAAACTTCCCCAATTTGTGATTACAAAATTGAGGCTTTAGCACGTCTCCTACATTTTAAAGAGGAAATAAAAAACTTCTTTTCCAACAAAAAGTTAGTTTAAAAGGTAATTACACCCTACATTATCCAATGATCCATAGGGTTTTGAATTGGCTTGAGATACCTTGTTGAACAGAACCAAACAAGTTCGTTCATATTTCCACAGAGAGCTAACTAACATTTCCAAAAACTCACAAACTGAAGTTACTAATTCTAGTGCAACTATAAACAACAGAAAATGTTGCAAAAATATGAAAGGTGAAAACAATATGAAAAGAAATACAGGCAAGAAAGTTAAAACACTGATTTTGGCATCTCCTAGTGTAATTTGGAGTGTCCATGTAACATATCCGACACGGACATGTCACAACACAATACCAATTAGAGCATGCTTCCAAGATTACCATTTTTGGTCTATAAATCATCATTAGATGGACGTTCTAGTTTGGAAGTAGTGGCACATCTTGAGAAGATCCCCGAAGAACCTATCTCGTTCACTTCTTTTGTTTTCATTTTGTGCAGTTTGTGTGTGCCAAGTGTTCTGCTTTCATTTTTTACAGCTCTGATGCATCTGCATGCCCCGACACTGTCCCATCGGCAGGAGAGGATTTGGGCTGACTTGAGAGAGATTGATGCTTATTGTAAAAGTTCTAAAATGTCAGGTTGGTTTGGCGGATCCATTTGGGAGTGTCCACAACCCCTACATATACATATGTATATATTAGCTCATGCAATTGCTAGTTAGCACAAAGAAGATAACATTCATGTGAACAAGATGAAGTCGTAATGACACTGTCCCATCGGCAGGAGAGGATTTGGGTGACTTGAGAGAGATTGATGCTTATTGTAAAAGTTCTAAAATCTCAGGTTGGTTTGACGGATCCATTTGGGAGTGTCCATCAACCCCTACATATACATATGTATATATTAGCTCATGCAATTGCTAGTTAGCACAAAGAAAATAACATTTATGTGAACAATATGAAGTCGTAACGATTTAAAGTAATGAAATAGAATTTCAAACATGTCACAAGACTAGAACCACATGATCATAAGACGGGCACACAGGAATAAATTGATCTTTCCTTTTTCATACTCAAATGATGTTCATATCACAATCATCGTCCAATTCAAAGAAATGCCAACTCAAATCATGAAACGCCCGGTAAAACCCGACGGCGTTCTCCTCCTCCTCCTTCTCGTCCTTCCCCACTCCATCCATCTCCACCTCCCTAACAAACCTCTTCGCCTGGAGCACCCTCCGGCCCTCGCTCTCGAACCTCACCGACCCGTTCCCGCTCCTCTCCTCGGCGGCCCTCCCGTACCCTCCAAAGCTATTACCCAAGATGGCCATCTTCTTCAACCCCTCCGAACCCCAGTTCGCTTCCAACAAGCTATCGTACAATTGCAGTTCACAGTGCGGCATAAAGAACAAGGTGGCGACTTTTACCTCCCTCCGGCCGTGCTCGTCCGCCCGCATCACCGAAAACCCCAGCTCCTCCATCGTGTCGCACTCGGCGGACGAGAGCACCGGGTCGAAGACCTGCACGGAGAGGATCCGGTCGCCGAGCTCCCGGAGGAGGAGGACGGCGAGGGAGATCTGGAGGCGGGGGGTCTCGAAGGACTCGACGCTGCCGATGCCGTAGACCACGAGGTGGAAGCGGGGGCCTAGGGCGGCGGCGAGGGGCGACTGGAGCTGCGGGGAGCGGAGCTGGGAGAGGAACTGGTGGTGGAACTTGGAGGAGCGGAGCCTTTGGAGGGAGGACTGGATCTTCTGGTGGATCTTGTGGGGGTCGGATTGGGAATGGGAAGGTGACCATGGGGTTGGGGTCTGGGGAGCTAGGGTTAGGGTTTGGGGATAGGGGGCTCTTTTGGGTTGATTTGTTCGATTCTTTCGGTGGGAGACGATGGTCCAGGTGTCGTTAGGATTAGGGGTAGGATTAGGGGACATGGCTTCAGCGGAGCGGAGGGAACTTTGAAGTCTGATTAAATAGGATTTTAAGTTTGATTGGTTTTTTATTTTTTTAGAAAATTTGAGTGGCACCCCATTTTTTTTATGCTTATTTAAGGTGCATCTCACAAGTTTACATGAATGTATCATACCTCCCACTTTTGACGGTTTTCGTCCAAAACGAGCGTTGACAAATTTTTTTTACGAAAATACCCCTATCTGTTGTCCTCTTCCCCGCGTCAACTATCTGTCTCCCCCCCCCTCCCGCGCCGTGCTGGGCCCCCCTCCACGACGTCGCTGCCCCCCCCCCCCCCTCTCCGACCTCGCCGCACCCCCGGCCCCGGCCATCACCACCACCACCATCATCATCATCACCACCACCATCAACCTCATCACCACCACCGACACCCTCACCCCCCCCCCCCTCTCGCTCCGCCCCCCTCCCGCTCCGCCGCCGTCGGCGTCGCCGCAGCAGCAGCGCGCAGGCAGCAGCAGCGGCGGCGGCGGTGGGGGCTAGGGGGCGGAGCGGGAGGGGGGGGAGGGTGCCGGTGGTGGTGATGATGGTTGATGGTGGTGGTGATAATGATGATGGTGGTGGTGGTGGCCGGGGGGTGCGGCGACGCCGTGGAGGGGGCCGAGCACGGCGGGAGGCAGCCACGTATGATGGGGAGGGGGGACACACAAAAGGAGACGAGGGCATTTTCGTCCAAAAAAATTGGTCAACGGGGTTGACCATTCGTTTTGGACAAAAACCGTCAAAAGTGGGGGGTGTCATACATTCATGTAAACTTGTGGGATGCACCTTAAATAAGTGTAAAAAAGGTGGGGTGCCACTCAAATTTTCTCTTTTTTTTTTCATGGAAAATATTTCCATCACAAAATTTCTACCAATTTTAGTGTTTGATAGCATATATTTTTATAGAATTATTTTCGAAAAAATTATCATTTTCCATACAAAAAATTGCATATATAGCAATAAAAATTGTTTGAAATTGCTTTAATAGCATAGTTTCCTTTGAAGTTGTGCAGGAAGGAACAAAACGCCCTTTAGAAGGGCGTGGGAAAGAAACGCCCTTTTAAATGACGTTTTTATGCTAAAATTGGATTAACCCAGGATTTGTATGCTAAAATTATTAGTAGAACTTATCTTAGCAATTATCTTAGACTCCCCCGAAGCAGCCAAAGAGATCATGAAGACTCATCATGCACACTTAGCCTCCAGGTCCTGCATGCCCCTGTCGTCGACACCATCGTCTACATGCGGAAGTTAGACCCTGCTCACAATGCACACGTTTACACATTCCATAAAAATATCGCAGAATTTGCTGGAAATATCATTATATGGATAATTTGATAATGTGGATCTAACAATGTTAATCTCGCAACGATATGAGGTTTACATTAAACTATGTCATCGTGTAAGCAATTTTCTGAAAAATAAACATGACGAGAAATCCCAAAAACCTAGCCCAAGTCATGTGGACTTGTTCTGGACCCAATAACTCTTCAATCGATTTTAAATCCGAAACCAAAACCTACCAAATTCTATAGGCACTCCACATTTTACTCCAGGAGAGTCCAACTTGGTGTAATTTTTACTCAGGACAGTCCCAAATTTACTTTGGGTTGTCCAACCCCCTTTAGGACTGCCAACATAAAGTAGGACTGTCCACAAAGTTGGCAGTCCTACTTTATGTTAGGACTGTCAACTATAGTCCAAATTCAAACTACCCAAATCATTTAGGACTGGCAACTTTTTATAACATAAAATAGAACTGCTATATGGCAGTCCAAATTCAAATTGCCAGTCCAAATCTAAATATGTGGGTCGTCCTCAAATAAAAATTTAAAGTGACAAATTTGTAAATAAATTGGAAAAAATTGGGCTGTCCTCAAGTTTTACTTGAGGTGCCAATAGAATTTGCCTGTATGGTTCTCTCCTCAATTTCTGCAACCTTTTCCATTTCTTCTCGACCCCCTCCGGCCAGTCGAACTCCGGTGAGTTCTCTTTTTCCTGAACTATTTTTTCTTTCCAATCTCTTATTGATCTATTCTTTATTTGTTGATTTCTTTTTCTTTTTACGTGTATATACCATTCTCCCATGCAAATAACTACATGTATACGGCGATTCATGGACACGAACGACACGGACACGGCAGCGATTTATTGTGGTTACACGGACACGGACTCGACACCGTTTTGGGGGGACGGGAGGGTTGTTTGACATGCGGTTGACCTAGTTAGAAGAACAATTGTCGCTAAAAGCAACAAGAATAACAAAGACTTTTTTACGACAATTTTTTGGGGTTAGCTGGACGAATGCTTCAGTTCCTTGTTCGTGAGTGCCCCTAGGTCTAGCAACTGCGGCTTTGCATATATCCTAAGTCTCAAGAGTCCACCGTATTAATTAATGATCTCCCCACGTCTTCTTGTCGACTAGAGCACCTATATGGTCCTATACGTGCAATCATCATCATCATCGTCGATGCCCAATTCGATTTACTTCATTCTTTGGATATGTATTTTTATTGCGCCAACATTTGACACAAAAGTAAAGGGCTCCTCGTATAATTGTCTTATAACATTAAAGTCTTATTTTCAGTTTTATAGGTAAATTTTATTGAAGAAGGTAAATTTTATTATGGCTCGAAGGCCTACAACCAATACCGGCCCGAAGGCCTACAGACCCTGCCCGAAGGTTACATTCCGGCCCGAAGGCCACACCGGCCTGAAGGCCTCACACCACAACCGCACCATCACCGCAACCGCAATCACAACCGCACCACATCTGCGCACCACCCGGGCCGCACTGCACCGCACCTGCATCCGGGCCACACCGCACCGCCCAAGTAATATATATATATATATATATATATATATACACTGCCACTAGTAACATAAAAAAAGGCATGTATAATAAGAGGTATAACATTCATCAAACTATGACTTGTCAGGCTGCTTGATACACTTTTTGTGGATCACTAATCTAGATTTGCTTCCAACTTGCGAACGAGTAGATACCATATGGGAATACCATGTTTAGGTGAAAGTGCGAGAACCTAGACTAGACCCATGCACACATGGTTGCACCTTGCACTAAGCTTGTTAAGGCAACCAGGTGGCTCGAGGAACCTTGAGGCTAAAATATAACAACGATAGGGGAAAATGTAACTTTTAACCTTTAGGCACTCTTAGGATGATGTTAAATATTAAACTTAGAGTATAAAAGCCGTACACTATCCGTTAGTTATAGTAAAACTGTAAAAGATAACAAAACATTGGATTGAAGCTCTAGGAAAGTCATGCATGAGACGAAATTAAAGTTTGGCCAAAATATATAAGTTTGAAAAGTTTCGGACTGGTTTCAGTAGGTGCATCTGAAATAAGTCACAACACTTCATTTGGTTGAGATGTAGCTTATTATTTGTGACTGTACATAATTTCTTATTCTGACTAGAGAAAACAAGTGATCTATATTACATAAAACTTAATGCAGAGAAATCATGAAATTCTTGAAAGTATGGATCTAATAACCCACAAAAATCGGGAAAGATGGAAAAAAGAGAGTGACGGAATTGCAGTCGACCACACATCTGCCCTGACTGTTTGCGCTTCTGTATGGGAAGATGTGAACAGAAGGGTGGGGGCTATCAAATATGAGCTTCCTATTTCAAATCTATCATGCCAAGGGCTTATGCAACTAGAAGTTGTATTCCTAACTTAAATTGATTTAGATGGATGCAATGTTTGAAGGAAACTCATTATTCATATCTTAATAGAAACAATCGTTAACGTAGGATGCCCTAATCTTTTATGAACTTCTAGGAGGGCTATTAAAGCAAATATAGGTCGAAGTAGTTTTGCTAGTTTGCCTTATAACGTAACTAATTGAAAATAAAGAAAATGCTTATGCTAAATTTCTCTTTCAACTCTAGCAACATTATATCTATATTCTTTTGAAATGTATTTTCAATTGTAATACAAAGTCAATGATATTACATGCATATACTTATATATTCTTGAAGTAGTCAAAATGGAACTACCAAAACTTACAATATCAACCAGTAGCACACAATCTTGAACACCGAAACCAAGTTCTCAAACTTTGTAATCAAAGGAGGAAAAGGAATTTTGTGATTATAAAATAACCGATGTTTATGGGAATAATAAGGTAGAATCAAAGGAGGATGAAGGCAATAAACTATCAAAATAGTGGTGAGAAGTGGGTGTCCATATATTGAGAGAGAAAACTAAGCTGGACAATTCCTTCAATGACAATGGAATATTTCCCGAATCTAGAGTTCTGACCAAGGGCATGACCTATCTAAATAATATCTTCAAGCTGGTAGATATTCAATATCACTAAGGGCTGGGAATGCTACTTAAAGATAGAAATTGATCCAATCCAACATTTTCTAACCTTTGTTCTACAGCAGCATCAATGTGTGTTATGGGGTATCATATCCAAATCTCGTTCTGTTAGAGCTTGCAAAGTCAATCCAAAACACTTTGCCACTCCACCAAATCCTTAACAAGCAAATTGATTGGTAGGATTATACAATTTGTGTTATCCATTAATCACATCGCTCAGGCCTTTCTGCAAAATGTTTCTTTGATTGTCACACCCATGTTTTATATAAATAAACAAAATAAACAAATCAATGTTGCTAGGATTTTCTGCAATTTCATAGTAACATATGTATGCCAAGTTTTGATCTTGTTAACAATGTTAATATACCCAAATTCATATCATATGAAATAGTAGAACATATCTCCTTTGTTACTTTTTCTATCTTCCACTGCACTTTATCTCTCCTCAGACAGCCATGAGTGTACAAACTGTGGTGATGTTGCTTTTAAAATTCACTATCACGAGTCATGTGCATCATGATATTTATTGTTTTAAACTCTTCCCCAACATAATGGGCCAACAATGGGACACAAGTTCGAATTAGGCTCCATGGGGATGATTTTCAGTAGAAAGCCGAATATGAATGTTTGAGTTGTAATGGATGTCCCGGAAAAAAAAGCATTGAGAGGACTTACCATAACCTTGAAGGCTAGTGGCTTAGTAGAAAAATGTACCTTGTCAGTTGTGTTGTATAACATTACGGGACTGAAATTCTCTTCATCTGAAAAGAGTTTCGTTAGAAGGGAGCAGCTGATACGATTTTCTGTATTGCATTTGTATCTGAGGTACAATCAAAGTCAAAGACCCAGTTCCAAGCACATTATCATATTTAGTTGCCCTGTATCGTTAACATGTTTTGACATGTTCCACCTTATGCTGATTCTTATACAATGTGAAATTCCTTGTTTTCAAGGCCTTCTGCTTCTATATTGTATTTTCATATCATATTGATTATCATGTAAAGTTTTGCTTTCGGGGTCTAAGAAAACAATTGTATCTTGCCTATGAATCTATGAATATCTTTTCCTCTATCCTTAGTTTCTAACCTCTTATACAAATAATCATAGGCCTTAGCTTTAGCTTCAGAAAAGTAGTTAGTGAAGCTAAAACTAAGGCTTATGATTATTTGTGTAAGAGGTTGAGAAATATATTATAGGCTTGTTAAGAGTGAAGAATGAAGAATAGATACCTTGGTATATTAAATGTATCATGAGTGAATTCCAAAAGGTATTACTAAAGAGGAAATATATTAAAGAGAGCAGCATGAGTTATTCTCACTAGCTATTTAATGAGATCAACCTAGAAAAGCTTAATTTAGATACAAAGTTAGTTCATGATAGTTCATACTGCTACTCGTAAAATTATGATTTATTGACTCAATGATGTTATAAAAAGATGAAAAAAAGAAAAAAAACTGTTGGAGCTGATGATATTCATACCGACCTTTGGAAATATTTAGGCGATAAAGGATCGACGTGGCTTACTAATTTATTCAACCAAGTCTCATGGACTAAGAATATGTCCGAAGCATGGAGATAGTACCAATATATAAAAATAATGGAGAAATATAGAGGTTTAATAACCATCGAGGAATTAAGCTTATGATCCATGCAATCAAATTATTGTTGGATAGAGCAATTAAGCCAAAATTAAGAAAAATACTAGAATTTTAGAGTATATGATATGTAACTTCAACTACAAGTCAAAGAGAACCGAGGGAGGAGTACATGTAGATGGACAAAAGATACCTACGAGTTCTAAAGGTATTCACTAGAAATAATGTTAGTTTCTCATATTTCAATTATGTTTGGCACAATCATGAACATGCCAAAATCACGTTCAACTATGTTTTAGGTTTCTTGTAGCGTAGACGTAGAGAGCCACATCTAACAGGAGTGTCAACAAAATATTGTGTATGTCGGATACAGATACAGGCACAAATACAGTTGTCTTGAGGAGTATCCGAGAAACACAGTGGGCAATTGTCACCCATATGTCCGAGGAGTGGCCGCTGTAACAGGGATCCATGATAGAGTATCTGTGCTACATAGTATAGTTCGTTGGTTCTTGTCGTGTACATGATAAATAAACATATTTGTCAGTGTTATATTGCTTGAACAACTATGCTAAGTTTTAGCTGGATTCCTATTTTATAGGAATAAGCCTGTCTCAGTTTTACACTTCTTGAATGTATTACAGAATTTATAGTGCTTTAACCTCTCTTTAGTACCGACACACATGCAAGATTGACAAATTTTATATTGATGTTGGAGGTCATTTGAACATGCAGAAGCCTGAAGAACGTAAATACTGGAGTAGGAAGCTTGTAATGCAATTGTGTTTATTGGAACTATAGGATTATTCACATTTTTTTTGATATGCAAGAACTATTTATTCAGCCTAACTAGGGATGCCCTGCTAGTCACGTTGTATCAATGTCGGAGGCTAGGAGATGAAATAAATTGTGAAACCATTATCAATAAACTAAAGATCTTCTATAAGGTTATAACAATTTCCTCTGTTCTTTCTTTTTTGCTTTTATTTATCTTGGAACCAAATAAAGTAGTCTTTTCTAGCTCTATATTAATCTTCATAACTTGCAAATGTGAGTTAATGACAGTCCAAATAGTATTATACACTAGATCCCTTCATCTGAGTAATAGTATTCCCTATGTTTAACTGCTTGCACCTTTCCTCTTTTTGAGAAAACCAATTTCTAACCATTTAGCAACATCTTTGTCTCTCTTGCGATATCTTAAACCTAACAATATAGCAATTCTGGTCCATTCTTTTGGTGACTGCAGCTTTAACGAATGGGGATAATCAGGAACAATTTCTTATTTCTGGTGGGAACTGGCTGTGGCATATATGTTGCTCAGAACTATGATGTTCCGAACATAAAGAAGGTTGTGACAACTTGGCTCTCAAAGGCGAAGCATGCTGAAGAAACTTACAGGAAGCCAGAAAAGTAGAACGGGGACTAGTTTTGATACTTCATCTTCTTATCATTACTGAAGCCAAGTGGCAAAGTTACTAGAGGTTCATGTTGCCAAAGTAGCTTAGAATGGCAAAATAATGGTACAGCACTTGTCAGTAATTAGTTTTTCATCATATACCAAAGAGCTTGGGCGTTGCATATATTGAAGTTCCTGGTACATTGTTTCTTTAAATAACCTTTGCACCATTTTTTTGTTTTTGTTTTTGTAATGTCTATAGACAATATTTTCTTGTTATAGTCATGAGCACGAGGAGCAGCAACGAAAGCTTTGAATTTTTTGGTTATCAGTTCTGACTGTTCTGTTCTACTTGAGTCAAAACATGTATGTCATGCAGAACATGTGGATTTTTTTTATGGCAAAAGTGCATAGTTTAAAGCTTATTGCTATTAGTTTATTAATACTAATGAAACTTTAAGTGAGGCTTCGGCTGTCCTGATTTATGTTTGAATGTCACAGTTTGAGATTATAGGCTTGGTGGTGAATATCTGTTTTCTTTGTGCAATGACATGTAAGGTGTGGTTTGAAAACTGATGGTTAGAGTTAAATTTGTGTAGCCAAGTGTAGTTCTGGAACCTTGGTAAGGTTTTAGTTTGTTTAGTTGTCATCAAATCAAATCCTAGTTAATACTGCAGTGCAGCATAGGCCATTCATACTTGTGCTATATATATTGTTCTATGATTTGTACCTTCATAGATGGCGATGACAGTTGATAAAGATCCGGTCTCTTAATTGCAGCTATCCTATTTTCAACAGAAAATTTTGTACAAGAGAAAGAAGTTTGGGGATATTGGAGTGGGAAATAAGTTTTGGGAAATTTTCAATAATGAAGACTTCGCTAGCACTGGTGGATTTTGAGCAAAATTTGCCAATTTGACTAGTGAAAAATGTTAATGTATGTTGATTTGATTTATTTTTTGGGAACTTTTTGCATATAAGTTTTTTATATTTTTATAATTTGTATATAATTCTATTTTTAATTTGATCGAACTAACAAGTAATTTACATCTTTTTGTGCGAACCTCGAATCGCGATGAAACATGGGTTGTTGGATTCGCAAACTGGTGGGGGAGTATTTTCAAGGAGTTTTGCGACAATTTTCTGGAGGGTCACCTGTTGGGGCATGTGAGTCGTCAAGTTTATATTTCGGAGAGTTACATGGTGACATTATGATATTGTTTGGTATGTAACTTTTCTATTTTGGACATATACTATTTTGTCTTATTTGGACCAATATAAACCAAAATTGAATTTATACAAGATGAGACAAGAAAATGAAACAATTTATTATATGCCTCAAATAGAAAAGTTATACGCCAAACAATATCAAAATGTCGAACTCATCTGCCACCTTGGATTTGTGATCCGTGTTGCGGAATCCAAAATCACTAAATCGGGATGACTCGTGGATCTCACGGATGACGTTCTAGAAAAGTATTGCAGAACTCGCTGAAAATAACCTCACATGAATAATTTTGATGTTGTGGATCAAATGTTGCAGGTCTTGTGGTACGTATGGAAAGAAGTAGGTTCATATTGATATGGTCAGTAGACTTATGCACAAATCATGAAAGAATAAAAGACTTGTAGAAAAGTTATATCTAAACAATACTATGGGGTCCGGAAGAGTGTCAAAGAACTCGTTGAAAATATCCTCACAAGAAGTTGTTCAACGCTATGGATCCAACAAGAAGGTTTCGCCGCGATTCGAGGTTTGCAAGCAGGAAAATACATAAATTCATATCAATTAAATTGAAAATTAATTTATATACAAATTATGAAATTTTAAAAGACTTATATGCAAAAAAAAAATTTAAAAATCCAACTAGTCCCACAATATGGCGCTTTTTTAGTTTCCTCATCCCACTCAAAATTTATCAGTCCGATGTAAGAATTTTGTTCAAAATATGTCAATCCGACTGACAAATTTTATGCAATTGAAATTTGTCATGTCCGTCTAGAGAATTAGAGAATTGTTTCATTAAGTTATTTCCCCACACCTAATATATCCAACAAAAATGTTATTTGTCTTCCAAAAAATTTGGATGATGCCCTCTGGCCCCTCTCCCACTACGTGGCATATAACATAAAAGCTGACATGACAAAATTTAACATTAAAAATAATATTAAATTAACACGAACACTAACATTAAAATTAATATTAAAATTAGTATTAATATTAACATTAATATTAAAAATAAAATAAAATTAACATTAATATTAATATTTGTATTAGCATTAATATTAAAATTAAAATAATTGGTTAATTAATTTTTTGGATTAAAATTTGTCATATCAGCTGCTATGTTAGCTGTTATGTCAGACGTCACATAATGAGAGATTGTATCATCGAAAAAATTTGGGAGACAAATTACATAATTGTATATCCAAATTTTTTTTTTTTAATGGTGTACAAAAAACGTCTATGCAAGCCGGCCACAGGACGGTGTTGAAACTTGAAAGCCCACTCTAGATTCTCCTGTGGGCCGCAAGGGCCTGCCAAATTAGAGCCCTCATGGTGGAACAGATGAACATTGCGCACACGTCACTCCGTCCGTCCTTTTCCGTAGCGCCACGCGAGAAAGTGCGGTTCGCTGTCGGACGGACGGCCCCACCAATAATAGCCCCACTTGTCTCGTCACCTCCCTCGAATGGAACCATCCCAAGAATGTGCACGTTGTTGGTCGGTCTCTCTCTCTCTCTCTCTCTCTTGCTGATCATCGATTGTTAATTGAATCGAGTCGAGTAGAGTTTGATTGGGTGGCTATGGATTTCTTCGATGGGTCGTTCTGGCTGGAGTTCGCGGCGGGGATGGTGAAGCCGGCAGCCGCCACCGCGGTGGTCCTGATGGCGGTGTTCCTGTCCCTGTACCAGAAGCTGGGACTGGAAGGGGAGATGGTGTATGCCATAGCCAGGGCCTTCCTCCAGCTCTCCGTCATCGGCTTCGTCCTCGACTTCATCTTCACCCACGACAACGCCGCCTGGATCCTTCTCGCCTACTTCTTCATGGTCAGTCAACCTCCTCTCCTTATCATAGCCTGTCTACTTGCTAAGGGTGTTCTCACCGGTTCTGGGATATTTTTGAACCGACCATTTTTTTTTAAACTTCTGCTTGTTAATTTTTTTGAGGCGCTGGTTTTGATTGACTCAAAAAATTTCTAAAATTGGTGTAATGTAATTTTGGGTGGCTTTATAATAAACACCCAAAATCGATAGATTTTTTTTTTTTTTTGAAATCCCACTCACACACACAACTTGGGAGCTCGAACCTTGCCGGCCCCTCCGGATGTCCGCTCTAATACCACTAGGCTAGAGAGCTCGGACAAATCGATAGATTTTGAGAAATTTTATTATTTTATTTTATTTATATTTTCACCAAAAATATATAATTATAACTGCTAATACACTCCCTATTTAATTTTATTACTGTAAAAAATTTCAGAACCGTTCGTTACTGAATTATCAAGCATAAATTAGACTGGTTTTATAAGCTGCTACTTAAAAACTATACAAAATTGAATCCTTCATAACAGCTCATAATTGGTACTCTAAAAATAACTCGAACTGCTATCCTACAGTTGCCAAGCGAACCCTAAGAAAGTTCGTCAAATTAAGAAAGTTTTCTTCAGTTGGTGCAATTATTGTCTTATAGTTTGAGTTAAGGTCTCGTTTTTAAAAGGTGTGTCAAAATTGGATTGATTCTTTGAAAAAATTGTTGCCAAGTAGCTAATGAGAATGATTTTATAAAACTGAGCAAGTAGAAACAAACATGATAAGCTATGTTGCAGGGAACATCGTTACGTGTACACAGAACCTTCTGGTGTAATTTAAAGTGTCTTGTGTCCAATACATACTTGACATGGCCTAAGATTTTCGGAGTGTCCTTACTTTCTAGATGATAAGCAGTCCCTTACCAGTCTTAGGTACTATCGCCTAGGGGTGAGCATTATTCGATTTTGGACTGAAAATCGAACCAAACCAAACCGAATAAGAGATCAGATTCGGGTTTAAAAAAAATCGGTTCGATTTCGTTTTTGAAAATACTAAAATTTCTTATTCGGTTTCGATTTTGAATTTTGGTTTCGGTCAAAAACCGAAAACCGAATAATTTTTTTTAGTTACTAGATATATAATAGTCTTAATTGCACTTTGATACCATCAACTATTTTCATTTTTCAACTTGATATCTGAACTTTTTTTTTTCAACTTGATGCCCTGAAATTTCTTTGGACAATAATGTCCCAGCTCAAAATTTAAAATTATTCCCCAACCCGCACCCCTCCTCCCGTACCCCCACTCCGTCCCCCCCCCCCCCCCCCTCGGGCCACCCGGCCCCGCCCACCCCCCACCCCCACCCCCCCAGCTCCCTCCCCCCCCCTCCGCCCCGTCCGCACCCCTCCTCCGCTCCGCCCCTCCGGCCACCCATGCGCCTCCCCCCTCCGGCCACCGCCCTCCTTTCCCACCTCCACCCGCGCCCACTCCTCTCGCCACCCCCACCCCCCACCTCTCCTCCACCCGTGCCCCCTCCTCGCGCACTGCCGGAGGGGAGGAGGGGGCATCGACCACCGGAGGGGGGGGGGGGGGGGGTTGCATGGGAAGAGAGAGAGGAAGCCAAGGGTAGTTTCGGATTTTGTTTTAGGTATTAAATTAAAAAACTAAAATAGTTGAAGGTATCGAATTGTTGAGTAAAAAAATTTAGAGTATTAAGTTAAAAAACTGAAATAGTTGAGGGTATCAAAGTACAATTAAGCCTATATAATATAGTAACTAAATTTATTTAGTATATATATATATATATATATATATATATATATATATATATATATATATATATATTACTAAATAAATTTAGTATATTTAGTTACTATATATATTAACAAAAAAAAAGCATAAATAAAACGAAAAATCGAATAAACCGAAAAACAAATCAATTAATTTGGTTCGGTTTGATTGGGTTTTGGACCAATTCGGTTCTGTTTCGGTTTTATTTTTTGGTTTTCGGTCCAATTCGATTTTCAGTTATTCTGTTCGGTTTGAATCGAATTAACAGAATGCTCACCCCTACTATCGTTTGTCGGGAAGTACTTAGGTGCCTTTTTCTCCGGACAGGAGGGCAAGGAGAAGGAAAATCAAAGCTATCTTTATAAAAAAAAAATTGATCGATTCATGAACGACCCTGAGCAGAAGGAAGACATCTTCAAAAAATAGATTTATAAGATTCGTTACATAATCAAATTTATTTAAATGTTTCCTTTATTCTCACTCAACCTACAGGCTTCAGATTCGCTTGCTTGCTTGCTTGCAACTGTTGGACAGCTATTAATGTATTAATGCATGAAATATTATTTTCTACATAAATTTTTTTGCAGGTGTCTGTTGCTGGCTATACTTCAGGTCAACGCGCGAAGCACGTCCCCCGTGCGAAGTACATCGCTGGATTATCCATCTTGGCAGGGACATCGATAACCATGTTTACGCTCGTCCTTCTCAGGGTCTTCCCCTTCACTCCCCGCTACATCATCCCTGTCGCCGGCATGATGGTGGGCAATGCAATGACCGTAACTGGAGTTACCATGAAAAAGCTGCGTGAAGATATCAAGATCCAAAAGAACCTGGTCTCTCTCTCTCTCCAACATCACTTCGATAGTTAGGCTAGTTTGGTTCGCAAAATTATCAGGTTGGGAAAAGAAAATGATTACTTTTTTGTGTTTGAGTGCCAAAAAGAATTAAAAATTAGGGAAGAAGTGATTCCATCCATCCAAGCAATGAATTACTTTCCCACATTCAAGTATTCACTTTCCTTTCCAAATTTCTCGACATTACCAAATATCGGAAAGAAAAATCAATAAAAATTGTAATTTCTCAAAGGAAAAAAAATGCCAAGGAATTGATTTTCTTTTTCTTCTATTCAGCGAACCAAACGAGGGCTTAGAGTTATTGCATTCTGAATATTCATCCCGAAATTAATTATTTTCTTCTTCTGACTGCAGGTGGAGACGGCACTGGCTCTTGGGGCAACGCCGCGGCAAGCGACCCACCAGCAAGTGAAAAGAGCCCTGGTGATCGCCCTGTCCCCAGTGATCGACAACGCCAAGACTGTGGGCCTCATCTCTCTCCCCGGTGCGATGACCGGGCTTATAATGGGCGGCGCCTCGCCCCTGGAGGCGATCCAGCTGCAGATAGTCGTCATGAACATGCTCATCGGGGCATCGACCGTCAGCAGCATCCTCTCCACCTACCTGTCGTGGCCTTCTTTCTTCACCAAAGCTTACCAGCTCGAACACAAGGTCTTTAGTGCAGATTAACATTGCATGCTTCATTGTTGAGATGTGTTTTGAACCTCGCGACAAACAGCGCTAGAAGTAGAACAAGCAGCTTATCATGTAAACCAAGTGAAGACTCGATGTTAATCTGCAATATATATTTGTTGTTGAAGCATTTCGTGATTTTCTGTCACGAAGCCGATTCGATTCGTGACGGATGACCACAGCCCAGATATTCCTATTCAAGAGCTATAACAGTGGCCACAACGTACAGCCCAGATATTCCTATTCAAGAGCTATAACAGTGGCCACAACGTACAAGTATGCATGCCAAATGAAACTTTGAAGCAATTACTTTTAAAGAGTACTTTTATTCACTATAGTGATTATGGCATCATATGTATCAACAAAGACAGTAAGAAAACATAGGATTTAGACAATAAGCAAGCAACAAAGGCTCACGAACCAGTGACTGGCAACTTTATAACTACTAAGAAAGCATTGCTGGTGTAAGTCAGCTACAGAATGCTTCTAATCACTTCCACTTCTTGAACTTGCCGCCACCATGCTTGAACTTTCCATGCCCGTGCTTGCCATGCTTGAACTTTCCGTGTCCGTGCTTGCCATGCTTGAACTTTCCGTGGTGACCAAAAGCACCACCACCCATACCCATAGCACCACCACCCATATGGGGAGCCCCGTGCGAGTAGCCACCATGGGACCCATGGGACCCATGGGACAACTGCTGTGCCCCATAAGCAGCAGCAGCTGCAGCAGCCCCTCCACCTAGCATGAGGCCCATGGTACCATGTCCTCCACCATGTCCTCCATGGCCTGCAGATAAGAGGTATGTGAGAAGAGGATAACAGAATCATACTGCTGCCTTACAAGTATCATCTCAGTGTGTAACATGCAAAAAATTCCCACAGCAGATAAAGATGACCACAGTATTTGAAAATCATTTCATAAGACAGAAGTCTAGGGTGAAGGAAAGAAGGATTAGCTAGGTTCTAAGTATAATTTCAGAGGTAAGCCTTGATTTGCATTACAGTATCCCAATAAATATCACCATTCTAGCTAATTTTGTATCCGTAAGAATAACTTCCTGGATTCTGAGATATATGCCAGGCTGGATTCTGAAGTTTCAGATGGCATTAGTCTCTAGACTCTCTACACTGCAGTAATCAAGATTGTGATGGTGACAGAACAGAAGAGGGTCTGTGATTGCAGAGGAAAGGTTGATCATCATCGTCTGTGGGGGCATGAAAGTGGTTAGAGGTGGAGGAAAGGACATAAGAGGAGGGCTTGTCATATTTGTTATTGTTTTCATGATTGTGTTCGAGGGAGGGCTACTATCATTGTTGGAAGAGATAAAGGCATCATTGCCGGAGGAGGGTTGTGATCATCTTCGTTGTCATAAGGGTGCAGTGATAGTCGGCAAAGGAACAACAGTGGTCACTGGAGCAGGAAGGTTGAAGGTTGAAGGTTGAAAAGAAGGAAAAGCTGGGAGAGGAAGAGGAGCATACCTGAGTACTGAACTTCAAGAAAATGATAGGGTTCCACAAATAGATTTGTGGATGAAATCGTGTTGCACAGACAACACTTTTCAGACACGGCGACAAGGACTCGACAACTATTTTGGTGTGTCCTAGTGTACATGGTATGTCCAGCACGTGTGTCAGACACACGGACATGGCATGAATTTTGGAGTGTCCATGCTTCTTAGGTGTAAGGAAAAGATTTGACAATGGTATTCCATCCTAATTTCAAGTTGACAAAAAGTCCTCAATCCAGGCTTCTGAATTTTGAAAGAGCAGTAGTTTACTTAATCTCCAGCACCCTAATTGTTTTCCTAATCGCCTCCTGCTGCTTCAATGATAAGTGGACCAAGTGGCATGCACAAACTCAAGGTTTTATTTTGACCCCTCTCTCATTGAGGCTGGAAAATTAGGGAAAAGATTATGGGACTGTAGACCGAGTTTAGCAACTTTTCTCATTCTAAAATGCAATCACCCTCCCACCCTAAGAAAACACCAGATGATATTGCAAAGTTCAGACGTAGTGTTCAAAGAAGTTAATAGTCATTTTCTCGCCAACTCCACTCCCCTCAAGTTAGGTTTACGATTAAGAAATATATTGAGAAGTTCTAAAGCATGGGAGTTGCAGTACAAGTACAGTGAAAAACCCTGAACTGGATTGCACTAATACAAAAGCATACCTTGAGGGGCAGAGGAATGACCAGGATATCCAGCTGGTGGATATCCTTGGGGCGGATATCCTTGGGGTGGGTAACCTTGTTGGGGATAGCCTTGTTGTGGGGGGTAGCCTTGTGGGGGGTAGCCCTGCTGAGGATAGCCACCAGGTGCCGGTGGGTAGCCTTGTGGTGGGTATGCCCCATGTTGTGGTGGATATCCAGAGTGCTGTCCGGCAAGTCCATGTGCCATATTGGAAAGAAAACCCTTGTCATGGGTGTCTGACCCATCATGCTTGTCCTTTCCACCACCCATCCTTTGCTCACTAGAACGGTTTCCTGCACCGATGAAACTAAAAAAAAGTTTAATACAATTTCTAATTGCTCTACAATGTAAATTGCAAACACAACCACCAAAATCGACTACAGGAAGAACACGAAAAATACAATACTGTAATAAATCCTCCAGGAGTAGCAACTTTGAACAATCGAAGATGAACAATAAAACAATTTACTAACGAGGAATATAGCCATCAGTGGCCACATTCCAAGCAGAGGATCGAATCATTTTGTTATTTTATTTCGAATTGGCGAGTTCATTTGTTAACTATATCTTCTAGGATAATCACCCATACCTGTATCCATAAGTGTATTCTGTACTTGTGAGAACATATTTTGAATTGGTGAGTTCATTTGTCATTTATATCTTCTATGATAATCACTTACACCTGTATCCACATGTCTTCTGTACTTGTGAAGACAGGTGAATTAACCTAGTGTTAGTCCCGGGATGTAATTTTTCGATGGAAAACTGAAAATTATGCAACACTTCGAAGAAAGTGCACGACAGAGATCCGAAGGATTCTGAGAAACAAATACTAATGTGTCACTTCAAAGAAGGCACAGAAGAATTTGTAGCAGCAGCAGTAAAATTCCACTAACAGTTTCTGATTAGATCAGAACTGTTCTCGTTCTGAACGAGTTGCAAGTGGAGTAAAGATGAATAGAAGGTTCTGAATAGATCAGAGGAGGAAAAGGCCTGCTGGGGTGAATTATTATCGACGCTCAAAACTTGATTCGCTCTACACGAAAAGCTTCCAGGAACCAGCAAGTTCAATGGATAACTTCGGAACACTCCGCTCTTCTGACTCCTCGGATGGCGCGGACTCGGGCACTAAATGGCGTTGGTGCACTGATTCTCTTCACTCTTTAACTCTCTGAAAATTCGTAAGGAATTGTTCTGAATAGTACTCAGTCCTGGAGAGAGAGGAGAGAAGCTTATATAGGCCCGCACTGTAACCGCCCAGTTAGCAAAATGTTCGGAACGTGGAAAAAAATCACTCCGAACGTTCTGTAACCGCTCAAATCGTGCACAGACACGATTTGAGCCAACTGGCGCACAACGCACCTGCGCCAATAGCGTCACTTGTTCCCGCGCGCACTTGCGCAACACGCGCACATCGCGCACCGTACGCAAACCGTACGCCAACTGCTGCTCCAACTGGCAGCTCCCACAACATGCCACATTACGCCTCATGAGCCCATGAGCCCGAGTCCGAGTCGCTAAGCCCCTCCGGGACTTAGCTCCAATGGAATAAATTCCAAGAGCAAAAAGCATTAATGCTTTACCATAGAGTCTTATCCTTACCTCCTAGTAAAATCACCCATATGGTTCCCTCCTTAAGGCCACCACCCCATGTGCACATCTCAACAACATACCAAGTATATATTGAGATACAACTCATGGTGTTTTTTCAATGTGGGACTAAATACTAGGCATGTGTTGAGTGCAAACTCTCTACATGTCAAGGAAAAACTCCAACACCTTGAACCTATTTGAAAAGGTTTGTATCCCGTATCAATGTGTCCTCGTCCGTAATAGTGCAGCATATAAAAACAAAATAGTTGTTCTTTCTTTTGATTTTATTCTTCCTAATAGGACCACATAGATATGTGGAGCAACACTGTGTTAGATAATGAGACTACAACCGTTTTCACTACTGGAATGTGGAACCCTCCTTCCGCACACGAGTAACACCTTTGAAGCTTAGGCGAAGCAAACAACACCGACCATCCACGTCACTTAGTTATGATTAGGAACCAAAAGATGATTGGTTCCGCCATGGGTCACCGTGATGCTAATTTCGACATGCCCTAGTTTATTTTGGAGTGTTGTGCCGTGTCTAATAGGTGTCCGATACAACAAATCACGGACAAACTATCAATCCAACTCCCAACAACAAAATCTGAGATCATTCTGGACAACATCAATCTATCTAAAAATAACATTTTTTTAATATCAAATTCGTCACAAATATAATTAGGAATTTCCAGCCTTCTATCAACAAGCAATATGTAAACCCTAAATCTAGTGAGCATTATGTGAAGTGTAAACCCTAAATTTGATCAATGAGCATGTAAGTTAATGATTAGGAATCCAAAGATGATCGGTTCCGCCTGAGTCACCGTGATGCTTAGTTCACGTGTCCTAGTGAATTTTGGATTGTTGTGCCGTGTCAAATAGGTGTCCGACACGGCAAATCACAGACAAGGTACTGATCCAACTCTCTACAAAAAAAAATCTGAGAGGTCATTCAATACAACATCTGCTCCCCATTTCTTCCTATATTTATAAAAATAACATTTTTTTGACATGAATCCGTCACGAATATAATTTATTTATTTCCCTAAATTTGATGTATGAGCAACATTTTATGATCACAATAGCATAAATTTAGAAGAGGAAGAGAGGAATTTTCACCTATGATGGATCCGAAGAGCGTTGAAAGTAATGGAAGAGAAGAGAGGAGAGACGAGCAGACTTTATAGGCGATTTTCGGGTATTTTCTAAATGGACGCGGTTCTGCAACCAGGTTCTGTGACTCCTCTATGAAAATGGTGTCGACAAACTTGTTAGGTTGGGTTCATTTCTGGGTGTGGATGTGGGTTTTCTTTTGGTTTTTGGCGAGTTTTAGAGGGCTTCAAACGCGTGGACGACGCGGTCGGCTATGACGCGCGAATAAATATGCGGGCCCACTCGACAAGTATATCTGTATATGTAGCTTAATCTCTAAGCAGACCCGATCCGGTTTCTATAGTGTGACGTGGTGATGTGTGTATTTGCTGGTTGCAGTGTTTCGAGTTTGGATAAAAGTACGGGATCCGGTCAGTGCATCGAGAATCCCACTTGTTGGCTTTCTTGCGTTTCCGATTCTTTTATTCCTCTCGCCGGTTAGCTAGCCGCCTAGCCGCCTAGGCTGCTTTATATGGGCCGGGCCGGGCCCGGCCGGGCTGTAGATAATATACTTGTTCTTCATTAAAACTCAAGTCGGGTCAATGAATTTTTTCGGTTTCTTAGAACTTAGAATGTGTTTTAATGGACTTGAAGTTATGTTAAGAATGCTAAAAATTGAGTTTTTGATAAGTGAAACTACTTTATGGAAATCAAATAAATTATTGCAACAACATCGACCAATCAATTAGAAATTCTGGCATTTCATGAAACAAACATAAAATGCTTATGGCCAATATCACTAGTTCAGCACATCAGAGGGAGTTGCAAGCTTCAGTCATAAATAAGCCTAAAATCCTTTGTGAGGATAATATAGCATGTGTAGAATAAATTCAAAAAGACTTTATCAAAACAGACATGCATATAAATATATATGTTGATAAAATATTAAGGTGTGATATAATAATTGGAGGAGTTTGCACTTTATTTAAGTTGATATAATAACTATAAAGTGGTTTTGAGGGAGAGTCCCAGAGATGCAAGTATATTGAAGATGTTAAATGAGACATCCTGAAGAATATTTTTGTGCATTGTATTATTTGTCTTCGATGGAGTTTTCCTACTATATTTTCTTTTGAAATATTTTTAACGAAATAAGCTAAGTCGTACCCACTTGGATTCTTAAAGAATTATATTATTGAATAATAACGTTGTATTATTTTCTTTCGTTATGAAATTTCCTCCAAAGATGTAGTTTTTCTTATGAAAGTGTCACGCCCCGTTCCCATATCATGGTAAGTTGGGCAGGCAACAACATCTCCAGGCTACGCACCCGTATTGCGATTGTCGCCTGTACAGACTAGAATGGAAAAGTACATGTAACAACTTAACACATTTATTTACATAAACTATAGTTATTATACATTGATTGTTTTCTAGAAGTACTATATATACAAGTTCTATTCAACAAAACATTAATTTACATATACAGGTTGTAAAACGGTGTCAGTCACCTCTTGAGATTCTTCATATTGTCTACTCTTCGTCATTGCCCTCGTCATAGAGAGTAGCATATCAGCAGACTCGTCGTCTTCTCCTAGTGAACAAATACTAGGTCGTTTAGAAACGACAAGCATGTCCTCGATCAAAGGCGATAATAAGTAAAAATTAAAAAATTTCGAAGAACTTTAAGAATTGCAAGTAAATAGCTTAATACATACCTTGTGAGACAAATAGAGAGATTGAATACTCACGAGTCAGTAATTTATCATACTAGACCTAACTTTATGTCTCATGATTATGCACTTTTGTAGAGAACACATGTGGATCACGATCACCCTATATTTTCTCGACAATAATCCCATTTACCCGGGACCAGGTAGTGTCTGTATTGGGTACGGCGCCTTAGATCCGACCCCCCACATCTTGTGGAAACCTGTACGCGTTAACTTTTTAAATTCCGTTTTATTTTCGGAATTTACTAGACCGTTCCCTATTGGTGAGCTAGGCCTCACCCCCCAACATCGCAAGGCCTTACGGATGCGGGACTACTGATCAGCTTTTACTGGTGTAATTTATATTATAGGAATTTCGATGGATGTGATCCAGTTGTTCTCTCCCACCCCATGATGCAACTATAAACATAGACAAAGTCTACTAACTCTCAAGTCTAATATTATCTTCTAATCTTGGTTACCATCCCGTATATAAAGACAATACGCCATATGGTAACTCTTATTGGAGAAAGAATTATCCAACTTGTTACCATCCGTATGTCAGAACGACACATCATATGGTAATTTGTTGGCAAGAATCGCTCCTTAACTTATCTTACCATCTCGTGTATCAAGATAACACGTCATATGGTAGGATCAATCGAACTAGGAACTAGATATAATTTTAGATTTCTTATTTAGGTTTTCCAAAACCTAAAGTTTCTAAATTTGGCTAACTCCCGGAATTATTGAAAATTTCGGCAGAGTCTCCTTTGTATTTATTGATTCCGAAATTTTCACAATAGACAAAATATAATAATCGGGTACGCCGACCCCTTCAGTGGAGCAACTCTCAACACCGGACCACCATTTTATAATACATAGAAAATTTAAAGCCTTCTTACCTTAGCGAGCAAACAAGCAAGCAAGCAATATTTTTAGCCCTTTTCTTTCTAAAAACTTCTCCAAATGAAACAGTTAGATGTACAGTAATGCCAAGTATAAAATTTTAATTTTATCACATACTCAAATAATTTATATGTAATGTAATATTTTGGCTAAACTGAATCTAGAAGTTCAATTTTTAACATGTATTGCTATATACCAAAATTTTGCTTCTTTGGTACATAAAAGAAGCTTAGAAGTAAGGATTTATAGGTATATGGGTACCCTAACATATATGAACTCATAAACTTCCATTTTGACAAAAAAATGAAGTCCAAATATACTAATTAAGGATATTTCTTAATGTGGACAGAATTGACGTAATATGTAAAAAAAATCGAAATCTAACTCATTTACAAATCTTATTCAAGAAAGAAAATATAGAAAATATATATATCTTTCGTTTGAGTGTATAGGTTAAGTCTCTATTTATGCCAAGGCTTACATTTGTCCATAAAATATATTTACAAGAATTTGTATCTTCATATTGTGTCAAAGTGTATATATATATATATATATATATATATATATATATAACCAAATTCAGAATTGGGTGTCCAATTATGTTATGTCCTACATATTGTGTCATGATGTTTATGTATATATATTTATACAACATGGAAATGTGTCAAGGATATTTATGTATATATTTTTATACAAGGTTTAGACATATTTGTGTCAAGATTTTCTTGTGCATATGTTTGTTTACATACATGAACTTTTAACTATACATTTGTGTCCGTATTGTGTCAAGAGAGGTTGTGTCCTAAACATTGTATTCAAATCATGTACAAACATTGTGTCCATAAGGAATTCATTATCCAAAAATTTATGCTCATACGCAAATTACATTTTTTTTAGGGTTGAACTTATCATGGATTTTCACATATTTCAGAATTAAAACTAAATAATATGTATATATAACAAGTGGGATATTAAAATCAATTTCCAAGAGGGAAAGAGGGAGAGGACTTGCCTTGGTCCTGAGCAAAACTAGAATTTCTTCCCCAATTCCAAGTGAAATCTTGATTTCCTCCTATATTCTTCCCTATTCCAGAATTTGGGAATTTAGAAACTGACCTAGAGTTTTAATTTAGACAAATTGGGGAAGAGAAGAAAATATTACCTAGGTTTATGAAAGAGGAGGAGAAGAAGGTGGTGGTGTGGCCGACGGTGGTGGTGTGGCCGACAGTGGCGGCGGCCGGTGGCGTGGGCGACGGGCGGTGGCAGCAGCAGCAGTAGCAGCGTAGTAGCAGTAGCAGCGTAGTAGCAGTAGCTGCAGTAGAAGCAGCTCAAGAAGGAGAGGGAGAGGAGGATAAGAGGATGGAGAGGAAGGAATGAAGAAGAGGAGGAGAGTTTCGTACAGACAACACTCTCTCCCCCCTTTCTCATATAACATCCCATTCCAACATAATCATTGCAAATTTTGGGTGGAATTTACTATCCCACCCTTGCATGACATCCATTTGCATGTATGAAGACACATGGTACTTAGGTGTCAAGCTTGCAATATGCAAGTTTGTAAACATTATAAGTAAGATGTTTACTAATTAATTCTCATTTTAGAAATAAGTCATTAACTAATTTTACATTATTAAATCTAATTTTACATTATAAGTAAGATGTTTACTAATTAATTCTCATTTTAGAAATAAGTCATTAACTAATTTTACATTATTAAATCTAATATTACCATCCCTTTAGGATATTCAAATATAAAATAGTTATATATATATATATATATATATATATATATATATATATATATATATATATATATATATATATATATATATATATAAAGTTGACAAAATTATTATTTGTCATTAGTTTAATTATTAGGAAAATTTATTTGGGCATAACATTCTACCCTCCTTAGAAGAAATTCCGTCCTCGGAATTTGTAAGAAGTAAGAAAGTTGAAATATCAACAACTAAGGTTACCTGGTTCATTAAATAGATAGGGATATTGTTGTCGCATCTCCTCCTCTCTTTCCCAAGTGGATTCTCTAGGTGAGTCCTTGTTCCAAGATATCCGAACCAATGAAATAGTCTTGTTTTTGAGAATCTTCTGTCTTCGATCTAGGATCTCCACTGGATTCTGTTCTACGCGCAATGTTGGACCCTGTGAGTTCAGAATGATCTAAGATATGACTGGGATCTGGCACATATTTTCGAAGTTGGGATACATGGAAGACATCATGAACTCCTTCTAGAGAGGGTGGTAAAGCCAGTCGGTAGGATACATCTCCCACTCGTTCCAAAATATCAAATGGGCCTATATATCTCGGACTTAACTTTTCTCTTGTTCCAAATCTGATAGTTTCCCGAGTTGGCGAAATCTTTAAAAACACATGATCACCAGCCTTGAATTCCAAGTTTCTTCGATGCTTATCGGCCCACATTTTATATCGATCTTGCGCTGCTTGGAGATGACTTCGAATTGCCTTGACCTTGTCTATAGTTTGCGTAACTAGCTCTGGGCCTAAGAGTTGACGTTCTCCTACGTCACTCCAACATATTGGTGACTGACACTTTCTTCCATATAAGGCTTCAAATTGTGCCATTTTGATGCTAGCTTGATAGCTGTTGTTATAGGAGAACTCTATTAAATGTAAATAGTCGTCCCAGGATCCTCCGAAGTCTAAGGTACATGCTCTCAACATGTCTTCGAGAATTTTGAATTACCCTTTCCGACTGACCATCTGTTTGTGGATGATATGTTGTACTGAACTTCAGACGAGTACCGAGATTATCTTGCAGGCTTTTCCAAAATTTAGAAGTAAACCGAGTATCTCTGTCTGAGACGATACTCACCGATACCCCATATTGACTAATAATAATCTTCATGTACATATCTGCTAATAGCTTGGTAGATTGACCGACTCGGAATGGTAGAAACCTTGCAGATTTTGTAAGCATGTCCATAATTACCCAGATGACATTATTACTTCTTCTGGTTTTTGGGAGTCCGAATACAAAATATATTGTAATATGGTCCCATTTCCATTCAGGTACAGGCAGGGGTTGTAAAAGTTCGGCAGTCCGTTGATGCTAGGCCTTTACTTGTTGACATACCAAACATTTTGACACAAATTTGGCTATCTCCTGTTTCATTCCATGCCACCAAAATTTTTGCTTCAGATCCTTATATATCTTCGTACTCCCAGGATGAATGGAGTATTGTGAGCTATGTGCTTCTGTCATTATCTCAGTCCTGAGTTCTCCATATGGCACACATAAACGATTTCCAAACCTCAAAGATTGTAAACCCCCTAAAATTTTCACTAATATTTTTTTAAAATTTATTTTGGTAGTGATTATTATTTTTGGTATTATACGACGAGTACAAATGCGTGATACGAAATATTTAATCAATTACTAAATTTGTTTCATTATGAGCTTTCAATAAATATAGCTGAATAAATATTTCTTCTACATACTTATATCGTAATGCATTTTATTCATACCAAACCTTTGCCAAAATTTATGTTTTATTTTCTTATAAAAATGTATTTTATACAAATATGAATATTAATTGCGAAAATAATATTTATGTAAATATTCTTTCATATGCGAGTACATAAAATTAATTCCATGTGTATTTTATTTTTTTCGAAAATAAATTGTATTTATTTTATTTATTTTCAAAAGGCGTATCAAACATTTAAATATTTTTTTGAGATTTTCAAAATTATTTATTAATTATTTTATTATTATTTCTAAAAGTATATTTTGAAATTTGCTTCATTTAATGTTTAACTATTATGGTAATTTAAATTGGATTTATCTTATTCGATTTTAAATTAAAGAGGGGATTTATTTGGATTTAAGTTGAATTTGGATTTGATTGGTTTAAATTTATTTAATTTAATAATGGATTTATCTAACGGGGATTTAACCTAATCCTAATCCTTATCCAAGTGGGAATTTCCACCTCCTATATAAGGAGATGTACTCCTCCACATAAATATTCCACAAATAACTCCATCAATCCCACCATAAGTGCGTACACCGTGTCCACTGAATTCCCTCAACTAAATTCTTTTACAAATACATTCACCATCCCGGTGTCCGACACACCCGGACACATCATCATCCTCGTCCCCGTGTCGGATACATCCCCGACACCAAGCCCTAAATCTAAAACCCAACTCTAGAGAACCCGCAACTCCTCCACCGTCACCCCTGTCCTCACCGCACCTCCACCGGTGCCACTCCCATCACCACCCCGTTACCCGTCACCACCACCGCCGATGCCACCATCGAACCCACAGCATCACCCCCGCGGTCATCATCACCGCAGTCTCCTGCTGCACACCTCCGACAGCCACCACCACGTCACACCCAGACCACACCCGCCATCCTCATCCCTACCACCGATTGACCACCTCGTCTCCACGTCTATGGCCACTGGCCGTTCTCCAAAATCCCCATCGCACCATCAGCCCACGACTCCCACCGGAACCTTCCCATCACCGTCGTGCCACTCACCGATCCACCCCGATATCACCCCAGCTGTCCGTCCGTCTGACCTACACCTCTACGACACCTCACTGCCACAACCATAGTCCATCACCCCTGGAACCCAGCTCCGCCGCACAAGTTCGGCCGACACCAACGCCACATTAGGAAAAGAAAAGGGTAGAAAATCCCTAACCTCCTTTCAACTTTTGAGCCGCCTCGCCCTCCGTAGGAGCCTCCGCACCGTGTATCGTCGAACGACGACCAACTCAGTACCGATGGTCAGATATGGTGCAGACCGACGAGCGCGCGCACCCCGGTGCCGAACCACCGGATTATTGTGCGCACCAGAAGCTCAGAGAGTCGAGTTCCCAGCCGTGGTCGGAGACTCTCCTCCGTCATCCGGCCTCGCGCCGCCGCCCTCGGGGAACGGCAGAGCCCTCTCTCACTACTAAAATCTGTCAAATCAGCGACGCCTCGAGACATCGCTAAATAGGGAAAATACGTCGCTAATATCGATTAGCGACGTTTGCACGTAGTCGTGATTAACCTAGTCGCTAAACAACAAAATGTCGCAATACGTCGCTATTGCGACGATACTCAGCGACGCGGACACGTCGCTTATTCAGCGACTACCAGCGACGTAAAACGTCATCATTTACCGACGCAACCTAGCGACGTTGAACGACTTGACATGCATCGATGCTGACCTGGCTTGAGAGCCAAATGGCGACGTTCTGCGACTTTGCTACGTCGCTATAGTACCGACATATAGCGACGTTTAGCGACGTCTTACGTAGCGACGTTTAGTGACGATCAGCGACGGTATTCATCACAGTTAGCGACGTTGTGATACTTACTTAGCGACGTTACCGTCGTCGCTAGACGTCGCTAATCTTGAAAAAAAAATACAGCATTTGCAGCATCCCCTGCAGCATTTGCAGCATTTGCAGCATCCCCTACACCATTTGTTACAACAACGACGGTGTGTATCACGAACACAGTATCAAACAACACAGATACACAATCACGAACACGTTTGAAACACAATCTCATCAATCAACACAGATATATAAAAATTTGTAACAACAATGTCAAACATAATGGTCCACAACTTAATTGCCAAGTATGGAAACGAAATGGCTCAGAACACAACCCAAAATTCATTCTAGCATACATTAGTGTGAATCATCTATGTTCTGTACATATGGTCTAGTATATGTTCTTATCGTATCTAGTATCTGAAGAATGTAACAGAATCAAGATGAACTCACATAATGTAATACTAAGACATCATCTACTACTGTATAAGATATAGTGATAGGTTGTCGTATCATCATTGTCGAGGGATGAGGGTCGGAGGACAAATACCGCTCGAGTGAGCCAAAGGCATGCAGCCACTTCCCTTCATCTCTCACGCTATCAATGTCACAACTTTTCCACCTCAAGTTCTGATCAAGCATCTTCCTTCTCCTCTCCTCCACCATGGCTCTGGACCCATCTGCTCCTCCCTACTTCCCTTCTTCTTATTTGACTCTCTCAGCCAAAGGCATCTTCCTTTTCCTCTCCTCCACCATGGCTCTGGACGTCGCTGAGAGTCGCTGAACGTCGCTAACCTTGAAAAAAAAATACAGCATTTGCAGCATCCCTTGCAGTATTTGCAGCATTCCCTACACCATTTGTTACAACAACGACGGTGTGTATCACGAACACAGTATCAAACAACACAGAGACACACAATCACGAACACGTTTGAAACACAATCTCATCAATCAACACAGATATATAAAAATTTGTAACAACAATGTCAAACATAATGGTCCATAACTTAATTGCCAAGTATGGGAACGAATGGCTCAGAACACAACCCAAATTCATTCTAGCACACATTAGTGTGAATCATCTATGTTCTGTACATATGGTGTAGTATATGTTCTTATCGTATCTAGTATCTGAAGAATGTAACAGAATCAAGATGAACTCACATAATGTAATACTAAGACATCATCTACTACTATATAAGATATAGTGATAGGTTGTCGTATCATCATTGCCGAGGGATGAGAGTCGGAGGACAAATACCGCTCGAGTGAGCCAAATGCATGCAGCCACTTCCCTTCCTCTCTCACGCTATCAACGTTACAACTTTTCCACCTCAAGTTCTGATCAAGCATCTTCCTTCTCCTCTCCTCCACCATGGCTCTGGACCCATCTGCTCCTCCCTACTTCCCTTCTTCTTATTTGACTCTCTCAGCCACATATGATATCCACCTCAAGTGTAGAGTTGGGGGAGAAGAAGTAGGCAGGAAGAGGAGGGGGAAGCAGCACAGCCGGCGGTATGACTCGGAGGAAGTACAGAGGTTTTCTTCAACATCCGTAGGAGAACTATAAGGATATATCTTTTCACAACATATCACCTTGTCAAAGACCCTTAATGTGACAACCATGTTACCGCGGTGTCGGAAGACTAACATGTCATAATTTTCTATGCCGTGTGTTTTGACATAATCCTCCAAACTCTTTCTTGCTATGTAGTAATGCAAGATTACTACATAGGAGGAAAGAGTTGGAAGGATTATGTCAAAACACACGGCTTAAAAAATTATGACATGTTAGTCTTCCGATACCGCGGTAACATGATATTCACATTAAGGGTCTTTGACAAGATGACATGTTATGAAAAGATATATCCTTATAGTTCTCCTACGGATTTGAAGAAAACATCTGTACTTCCTCCGGTTCATGCCGCCGGCTGTACTGCTTCCCCCTCCTCTTCCTGCCCACTTCTTCTTCTATAACTCTACACTTGAGGTGGATATCATATGTGGCTGAGAGAGTCAAATAAGAAGAAGGGAAGTAGGGAGGAGCAGATGGGTCCAGAGCCATGGTGGAGGAGAGGAGAAGGAAGATGCTGAATCAGCATTGTCTTCCGGATCGTCCTTATCAAGGCATAACGGGCTGCTCAGCGTGCCCAGCTTCTTCAACTTCTCGCTGGCTGCAGAGTCGAAATGGGAACGGGTCCTCTTTGCCGGCCCGGAGCTCTGACTCGCACTCGTCGCCTCGCTACCGGTTTTCTTTCCTCCTCTGACGCGGGTCATAAGAAAAGAAATTTTGTACCTCTTCTTCACATAAATATCATTGCCGCCTTGTACTCGAGCCTCCTCGTCTGTGACGCTATCCAACTTCTCGGTGCCTACATTGTCACTCGAATCTCCCCTTCGACTCGTATCGTCCTCTTTTTTGCCTGTCTTTTTGCTCCCTGTCTTGCAATCATCTGCTATCATCGCCGACTCATTCGACTCCTTCTCCGAGTCTTCCTCCTCCTCCTCGGAGTCATCGGAGAAGGAGTCGAATGAGTCGGCGGTGATAGAAGATGATTGCAAGATAGGGAGCAAAAAGATAGGCGAAGAAGAGGACGATACGAGTCGAAGGAAAGATTCAAGTGACAATATAGGCACCGAGAAGTTGGATAGCGTCACAGACGAGGAGGCTCGAGTACAAGGTGGCAATGATGTTTATGTGAGGAAGAGGTACGAAATTTCTTTTCTTATGACCCGCGTCAGAGGAGGAGAGAAAACTGGTAGCGAGGCGACGAGTGCGAGTCAGAGCTTCGGGCCGGCAAAGAGGACCCGTTCCCATTTCGACTCTACAGCCAGCAAGAAGGTGAAGAAGCTGGGCACGCTGAGCAGCCCGTTATGCCTTGATGAGGACGATCCGGAAGACAATGCTGATTCAGTTTTGCCTTCCTTGGATGGTATTGATTCTGTAGATCCGTGTATAAAAGAGGAAGAGATTGGGAGTAGAGTGGACCCGGAGGTAAATGAGAGATTGGAAGCTGGGTCAATATCCAAGAAGCGAAAGAGAGTCGAGGATTCTGATTTTGATGGCATAGAGGAAGAGGTTCGCGACATAACGAGAGGGACAGGGAAGGGGGCAGATGAATGATGGCTCAGAACACAACCCAAAATTCATTCTAGCATACATTAGTATGAATCATCTAAGTTATGTACATATGATGTAGTATATGTTCTTATCGTATCTAGTATCTGAAGGATATAACAGAATCAAGATGAACTCACATAATGTAATACTAAAACATCATCTACTACTATATAAGATATAGTGATAGGTTGTCGTATCATCATTGCCGATGGATGAGGGTCGGAGGACAGTCAACTTTATCTACGGCTACATAGTTTCTGCCTCGCCGGTCGAATGGCTGCAGGGACCATGTCGTACCTTAGATTAATACAAATGGAGCTGGAGCCAAAATACAGAAACCAAAATACAAAATACAGAATCAAATCCCTGGGTCCGTCGAAAATACAAAACACAGTTCTAATTCATATGTATTTTAAGTATGAGAACGGATGGCTCAGAACACAATCCAACCGGAGAGGATACTCTGAGAGATCCATCTGAGTAGGACGTATACTCTGAGAGATCACCTTTACAAGAATGATATCAGTAGTGGGATTGAGTGTGTACGTCCTACTCAGATGGGTTTCTCACCGTTACTATTTTTTTCTGACAGCATGGTGGATGTGCTCCGTCAACAGATTCTTGCTCTGAGCCAAAACTTTACCCCGGAGCTCAAGTGGACATCCTTTGTGTAGAGCTCGAGTGAGAGGTTCCTGACAGCATGGTGGTCTCCTTTGTTAAAGTATCCGTGCTCGTCCCACAACCAATGTGTGATGAGCACAGATATTTTGACAAAAGAGACCACCATGCTGTCAGGAACCTCTCACTCGAGCTCTACACGAAGGATGTCCACTTGAGCTCTGGGGCAAAGTTTTGGCTCGGAGCAAGAATCTGTTGACGGAGCACATCCACCATGCTGTCAGAAAAAAATAGTAACGGTGAGAGACCCATCTGAGTAGGACATACACACTCAATCCCACTACTGATATCATACTTGTAAAGGTGATCTCTCAGAGTATACGTCCTACTCAGATGGATCTCTCAGAGTATCCTCTCTGGTTGGTTGTCGTATCATCATTGCCGAGGGATGAGGGTCGTAGTACCAATACAATCTAGAGATTGACACAGTACTAATTCATATATGTAGTCCAATACAAATAGTCTAATACAAAAACAACCCAATACAAATAGTCCAATACAAATAAGTACTAATAGCTAATGAGAACCACGCAGCTCATGCAAACGCTCAGTGATACGATCACGCAACCACCTCGAAAAGCGAGATCTTTAGCATGAGGAGAGATGTCGTCCCTTGCAAGTATTGCATGAATAGAACTCCCGGTCTCACTAGCTACCGGTGCTGGATGAATAGAACTTCCGGTCTCACTAGCAACCGGTGCCACTTCCTCTTTAACTGTAGGAGGAGCCACCTCAACATTCACTGTTTCCCTCAAACGACGTGCCGCTCCTCGGGTCATGGGTGCCATCTGGTAAGATCGATAGTCACAAATAATATAATTGTAACATAAGCAATCTAACTAAAGGAACCATCATGTAATTTGAGTACATTTTCGAAAGAAGATAAAGTATAAAAAATTTGATTTTTTGCCAAGTGTGAGAACGGATGGCTCAGAACACAACCCAAGATTCATTCTAGCATACATTAGTGTGAATCATCTATGTTCTATACATATGGTGTAGTATATGTTCTTATCGTATATAGTATCTGAAGAATGTAACAGAATCAAGATGAACTCACATAATGTAATACTAAGACATCATCTACTACTATATAAGATATAGTGATAGGTTATCATATCATCATTGTCGAGGGATGAGGGTCGGAGGACAGTCAACTTTATCTACGGCTACATAGTTTCTGCCTCGCCAGTCGAATGGCTGCAGGGACTATGTCCTGATCACGATGTCGTACCGTAGATTAATGCAAAGTCCTTATAGCAAATGTCGTACATAGATTTCTACCTCGCCAGTCGAATGGCTGTAGGGACAGTGTCTGACTTAATGTATCTCACCATTTTTCTAAACCTATACACTCCCTTGCCCAAACCATTTGTTTTAGTAGGTAAAACATTCCAGGTTACTCAAGTAACCTGTCGTACAACATTTGGTGTCAACAGCATTGTCACCCTCATTTCCCGTATTTCCCGTATTTTGTATTTATACTCGTATCTGGATTTTGGCATGTATTTTTATTTTTCTCAACTTATGGAATTTCGATATTTCTCGTATTTTAGGTTTTGATAGTGGCCCGGTTTTAATTAGTTTGGGTTGGTTTGGTTTGGTTTGGTTTATGTGTATTGGAACACCTTAGCCTATGCTCCACCCTCAACACACCACATCCCACCCTCTTTAAAACTCCACTAACATTTTCTCTCTCCTCATAAACCTCCATTAATTTCTTCTTCTTCTTCTTCCTCCACACAACTCTCCCAACCCATAGGCAAGTGCACCTTGCTACTACATGAGAACCCTATTTTATTTGTCCATTTGCTAGATTAGGACATGGTGATCAACATTAGAACTTGGTATTTTGTGATTTGGAGTCTCCATTGTTCTAGATCTAAGTTTTCCTTATTTTCGGATTTATATGGTTTTGATCCATTTAAGTTGGATTTCTATGGGTTTTGATGTTTCCATGTGGTAGAGGATTCAATTTCACCCAAGTTAGAACTTCGGAAATCCAGATTTGGAGTTCGGATGGCCAAGTTATGAAGTTTGAAGCTTGGGTTCAACCATGAAGTTCTTGCTGGTTTGGAGAAGACAATGAGCAGTGTGCAGAGCTTCTTAGCTTACGCCACTGAGCTGCGCGCGCTCTTTAGCGTAGCGTACGCAGACTTGAGTACGCTTCCTGTTGGAAGCGTGTCTCTTGCGTACGCAGACTTAAGTACGCTTTCTGTTGGAAGCGTGTCTCTTGCGTACGCAGACTTGAGCGAGCCTTGGTACGCAGACTTGAGCGAGCCTTGGTACGCAGACTTGAGCGTGCCTTGGTATGCAGACTTGAGCGTGTCCTGGTACGCAGACTTGAGCGTACGCATGACCTGAGCGTACGTTTTCTCCTGCGTGCGTGCTTTTGTGCGTACGTAGCTCTCCTGCGTGCGTACTTTTGTGCGTACGCAGCTCTCCTGCGTGCGTGCTTTTGTGCGTACGCAGCTCTCCTGCGTACGTGCTTTTGTGCGTACGCAGCTCTCCTGCGTGCGTGCTTTTGTGCGTACGCAGCTCTCCTGCGTGCGTGCTTTTGTGCGTACGCAGCTCTCCTGCGTGCGTGCTTTTGCGTGTATGCTCCCCCTGCGTGCGTGCTCTTGCACGTATGCCCAACCCCCTGACCCCTTGCTTAACCCATTGGCTGTTGGAGTATTGATTTTATTTCTCGACTTGGTTTCTCTTTTGTGGATTGGATTTTTCTGAGATCTTGTTCAATACAGCACGACTATCTCGACCCGACACGGCCTAACACGATTTTCAAGTAATTGTTTATGGCTAGTACGGTTTTCGGGATTTTCTGTGAATTATGACCCTGGTATTTCCTGATCTCCTTGCTAGTGACCTAGTAGGGTGCACACCTAACTTGTAACTTGTAATTAATTTTTGTGACTTGATAACTTGATAGTGACCCGTGGCGGCGCACTCCTGACTTGTAGCATGACTTGATAACTTAATGTTGTTGCGACGGCTAACTTAACTTGATCTGCCTTGACACCGTGGGTGGTTCTTTCTTGCTTGCTTGTTAAATCCACTTGTCCTGTCTTGCATCATGTCTAGGATGGGACTCCTGAGTACCACGGTCAGGGGTACCTACCAAAATGGATTAAGGCTAAATAACTAGAATAACACAGTAGTCATGAAGAGATGACACAGCTACAGGCAATCCCGTTACCTGGGCGCTCTTGGGATCTGTTGCCTGCCGTCGAGTAGGGCACATTTCCAGCACACCGTCGCGTGTTGCACCCTCTAAGTCACCTAAGGGTACATTTGTCTCCCGGGCGATGTACCCACCAGAATTCAACCCCTAACTTTCGACCTGGGTAACCTGGATGGTCTGTAGGGCTTGTGGCTGTGGAATCATCTCACTGTATCTTGTTAGTAATTAGGTCTGTGATAACCCTAGTTAGTTAAAGTAGTAAGTCGTAGTATCTGCTTGGCCGTGATTGATTGAATGAGGTATAACCAGTCTAGTCATGTCTTGATCCAGTACAAGATTGCTTCCTGTCTTGATTTCTTACATTATTATCTTGCCGATAAATGGTAGGAAACCAAGTTCTGTTCAGATGAAGGGTTACAACCCCGGTCCTTGTTTGGTTTACGGGTTGTAACCTGGCTATCGGAATAGTTCCATGGTTATCTCGTCGTATATCATCCTGACATGTTTTTATAAATTTTAGTGTTAATATTAGATTTTCTTGTGCTAATTGCTGGCTTTTGTTCTTACTTCGTGGCCCCCTTGTGGCACTTGCTCTTTCTGGGGTTGACCCAGCTGGTTTTGTGTGGCCAGATTTTGGAGCAGCTTCCGAGGATCTACCGAGCTTCCAGCCCAATGGTGACAACTAGACGGAACCCGGGCCAAGAGTAGGTTTTTCCTTTTTGCCTTGCCCACTTTATTGTAAAACTATTCTTTTGAGGCGTTTAGCCGACGAGCACCTGTTAGCTCGATGCACTTTTACTTACTGTCTGCCTACGGGCTGTAAATATGATTAACAAATCCTAGGGTTGATCATGTACGACTAAACTCTTGCTAGTCCTAACATTTTGTAACGACTAGCTTCATGATCAGCTGAATATGTAATATTTGGGACGCCTTATTATTGTATATTTAATGATCATACATCTTGCGACCTTACTTACTTGCTTGTGATTGAGACATTAGGCTTGTTCATGACCATAAGAGACTGTTGGCTTGTAGTAAACCCTCATATATCATGACAGTCGTGACCGTATATCGAGGTGGTTTCCATTTCAATATACGTAGCTGGCTATGTCTGCCCCCGCTCTCCAGTATTCTGGTTCTGGGGCGTGACATGGTTTAAGTGGTGGCCCATACAGGTCTTGTAAATCAAGATATGTGGGGGTTTACCAGATAGATGTCTCAATCAGTACTCGTCCTTGATCTCTGTTCGTATCCTCTGAATCCCTGGATTCTTGCCTTGATCCTGTGCTTATATCATTGATCTGTCCTGGTCTTTTCCTTATTGTTCCCTGTGTCATCTTCTTCAGCGGTACTGTACCTGGTCCTACCGATCAACGAGGTGGAGCACGGTCCCGCGGATCAGCAGCAACCCGGAGATGAAGCCCAACATTCTGGAATAGCCTCCAGAGTTGTGCCTACTGGAGGAGAGTCACCAGTTCGGCCCGTCCAGCCCACAGAGCCAGATGATGGTACCTTAGTAGGCCTCATCAGAACCTTGATAGCTTTCCAGGATCGTCGAAGCGACGCCCTGCACCAGACAGTTCAAGATGCTTTGACTAGAGGCGGTCATCCAGGGAACCAGGCGGCAAACAGCTTCAAGCGATTGAACCCTCCTTTCTTCGACGGCAGCGAGGATACGATTGCCGCGGATGCATGGCTTCAGGATACCGAGGTGATTCTGGAAGCAGCTAGGACACCTGAGAATGAGAAGGTGGCGGTGGTACGCCTGCAGTTGTTGGACTTGGCTCGCAGTTGGTGGGCGGCGCAAGCCATGGGATTAGTGGCACCCATTGCTTGGGCAGTATTTAGAGAGAGATTCCAGACGATGTACTTTGATGCTGTGGCTCGGTACGACCTGCAGACCAGATTTACCAACTTGAAGCAAGGAGGCAGATCAGTCGACAGTTATGCATCGGAGTTTTCTAGACTCAGTAGGTTTGTCCCCACCTTGGTGGCGACCGAGTTTGATAGGGCCCAGCGGTTCCAACAGGGGCTGCATTTGGAGATCTTGTTGGCAGTAGAACAGTTTGAGCACCAGACGTTCGATGCAGTCTTGAGAGCAGCTAGGAGGCATGAGTATACCTCCCAGAGGATCGTGGATAGGACCGGAGGTAGGAAGCGGTCCCACAGTCAGATGTACCAATCATCAGCTCCATCCCCGGCAGCTAGGGGATTGACCATTGGGACTCCGAGGCGGGCGGCCTCAGTAATGTCGGTTCAGCATTCGACCCCGACGTACCCGCAGCAGCAGAAGCAGAAGCAGACTTCCGCGATGGGATATTTTTATTGCGAGAAGCCAGGGCATGTGGTGGCAGACTGTCGCAGGACGCAGGAATTGTGTCTGGCTTATGGAGCAGCAGATCATAGGATAGGGCTTGCCCGAATAGGGGAGGTTCATCAGCATCCAACTCTTCTAGCTCTTCGGTGAGAGGACCGGCCCCAGCACCAGTTCAGCAGCAGCAGTATCAGTCTTCGAGGCCCTTGCCGCCTTAGTCTCAGGCATTCCAGCAACAACACCCCCAGCAGTATGCACAAGCCCAGGCTCAGATCCAGAATAGGCATAGAGGTTTCCAGCAGAGGGGACCAACAGCCAGAGGACAAGGTCAGGCCATGATGATGGCTATGGAAGAAGACGTTGCACCAGGTGAGGTTGTGGCAGGTACTATTCTCGTCAACTCCTCTCCAGCGTCTGTATTATTTGATTCTGGTGCATCGCATTCATTCATGTCTGCACGATTCGCGACACGGATAGGATTGGAGCCCGAGTCATTATCAGTGAGGCTCAATATACTTACTGGTAATGGTCTTGTGGGAGTAGATCGAGTGTTTTCTTCGTGTCGGATCGTAGTTAGCGGTAGGGAGTTCCCCGCTAGATTTATAGAGTCTCCTATAGCAGACTATGATGTAGTCCTAGGCATGGATTGGTTGAGGAACCAGTATGCTAGGATAGACTGCCATATTGGCAGAGTTGTCTTTAGTATCCCCGGCGAGCCAGAGTTTTCATTTTCCAGAGGCACCGTGGAGCCATCTTCTCCAGCATTGCGGATGGCAGTAGCAGCGGTGCAGTTACCCCGGATAGTTAAAGAGTTTCCAGATGTCTTTCCAGAGGAGCTTCCAGGGATGCCGCCAGAGCGGGAGATTGAGTTCACTATAGACTTGATTCCCGGGACAGCACCAGTATCAGAGCGAGTCTACAGGATGGCGCCTTCAGAGTTAGAGATTTTGTACAAGATGATTGAAGAACTGAGGACCAAGGGATTCATCCGTGCAAGTGGATCGCCTTGGGGAGCCCCGATGCTTCTTGTGGAAAAGAAGGATGGTGCGTCCAGGCTATGTGTTGATTATCGTACCTTGAATTCGGTGACAATCAAGAACAGATACCCTCTTCCGAGGATAGATGACTTGTTTGATCAACTCAGAGGGGCTTCAGTGTTCTCGAAGATCGACTTGCGGACGGAGTATCACCAGATCAGAGTCAGAGAGCAGGACATCCCGAAGACAGCATTCAGATCAAGGTATGGACATTGGGAGTTCCTTGTTATGCCCTTTGGAGCGACCAATGCGCCGGCCGTATTCATGGACCTCATGAATCACATTTTCATGCCTTACTTGGATCAATTTGTGGTCGTGTTCCTAGATGACATCCTGGTCTACAGCAAGAGTGAAGCAGAGCATGAGCAGCATCTCAGAGTCGTCCTCCCGACGCTTAGGGAGCATCAGTTGTACGCCAAGTTCAGTAAATACGAGTTCTGGCTCGATCGTATTTCGTACTTGGGTTACATCATTACCCGAGAAGGAGTAGAAGTGGATCCCCAGAAGATTGTGGCTATCGAGTCATGGCCGGTACCCAGCTCAGTGGCAGAGGTTCGCAGCTTCCTTGGATTGGCCGGCTACTACCGGCGGTTCGTTTTAGATTTCACAAGTATTTCAGCGCCGATGACCCAGTTGACCCGCAAGGATGTGCCGTTTGTTTGGACAGCAGAGTGTCAGGAATCATTTGAGAAGTTGAAGCGAGGTTTGATAACGGCTCCCATTCTCACCCTTCCAGATGGGACCGGAGGATTCACGGTTTATTGCGACGCTTCAGGCAGAGGATTGGGGTGTGTCTTGATGCAGCATGGAAAGGTAATATCTTATGCATCACGTCAACTTCGTGATTATGAGAAGAATTACCCGACCCACGACTTGGAATTGGCGACGGTAGTGTTTGCTTTGAAGTTGTGGAGACACTAATTATACGGAGATAGAGTGGAGATCTTTACTGATCATAAGAGCCTGAAGTATGTTTTCACCCAGAAGGACCTTAATATGCGGCAGAGAAGATGGCTCGAGCTACTGGTGGACTATGATGTGGATTTACAGTATCATTCCGGGAAGGCCAACGTTGTAGCAGATGCATTGAGCACGAGAGCCGGAGTTTATTTCCTGACGGCGCAACCAGAATTATTGACAGATCTTCAGAAGATAGGAATTGAAGTGGTTCTTCCAACCAGCGTGGCATTGATGGCCAGTCTACAGGTTCAGTCCAGCATAGTTGAGAGAATCCGGATGGCACAGTCAGCAGATTCCAAGATCCAACGACTCAGAGCAGAGTGTGAGGCAGAAAGAAGGTCAGAGTTATGTATCCATAAAGACGGTACACTTCGGCACGGCACTTGTCTTTGTGTACCCAGTGGAGATATCAGACAGGAAGTCATGGCAGAAGCCCACAGTTCACAATATTCTATTCATCCAGGTGGTACGAAGATGTACCGTGATATTCGTCAGTATTTCTGGTGGAATGGCATGAAGAGGGTGATAGCCCGGTTTGTCTCTCGGTGTTTGGTTTGCCAACAGGTTAAAACTGAACATCAGAGGCCCGCTGGACTTCTTCAACCCTTATCGATCCCAGAATGGAAATGGGAACATATAACCATGGATTTCGTGATCGGATTGCCCAGATCTCCGGTCGGCAGAGATGCTATTTGGGTAATTGTGGACAGGCTTACCAAGGTGGCACACTTTCTCCCATTCAGAGTTGGACAGTCGATGGCGCAGCTAGCAGAGATATATCTCAGGCAGATCGTCAGGCTTTACAGTGTGCCAGTCAGCATCACCTCGGACAGGGATTCAAGATTCACATCACACTTTTGGCGCAGCTTGCAGAAGAGTTTGGGGACTTGCCTTCAGTTCAGCTCAGCTTATCACCCGCAGACGGATGGTCAGTCAGAGCGCACAATCCAGACTCTTGAAGATATGTTGAGATCTTGTACCCTTGACTTTGGTGGTTCATGGAAGAATCATCTGCACCTGGTGAAATTCTCGTACAACAACAGTTATCAGGCCAGTATCCAGATGGCACCCTTCGAGGCTCTTTATGGCAGGAAGTGCAGATCCCTGCTAGCATGGGACGATGTCGGGGAGAGGCAGATGCTCGGACCCGAATTGATTTTCCAGACGGTTGAAGTGGTCAGGAAGGTCAGAGATCACCTCCGAGTTGCCCAGGACCGCCAGCGCCATTGGGCCGATGCTAATCGGCGTCCCTTAGAATTTGCTGTCGGTGACCATGTATTCCTTAGGATCTCGCCTAACCGCAACGTCATTCGTTTTGGCGTGCGGAGAAAGCTTAGTCCTAGGTATATAGGGCCGTTCGATATTCTAGAGCGAGTAGGAGATGTATCCTATCGTCTCGCTCTTCTGCCGTCGCTAAGTGAGGTACATAATGTATTCCATGTGTCCCAATTATGACGGTATATTTCGGACCCGAGCCACATCCTAGACCATTCGGAATTGGTTGTTGGTACCAACCTTTCGTATGAGGAGAGGCCCTTGTCTATTTTGGACCGGAGGAAAAAGATACTCAAGAACAAGACTATTAAATTAGTCCGTGTTGCTTGGGGTCATCACTCTCTAGGTGAGTCAACATGGGAGCATGAGGACGACATCCGATCGCGATATCCCTACCTGTTTGACTCGTGAGATATAATATCTTTCTTATGCCTTACGTTTTTCCTTCCTTGCTTGTATTGTATGATTGTATGATTGAACTGCTTAGTGTCGCTTGCCTGTGCTTAGTGTAACTTATCGTGACAATCTCTAGCTCCTTGATTAAATTTCGAGGACAAAATTCTTTTAAGGTGGGTAGAGTTGTCACCCTCATTTCCCGTATTTCCCGTATTTTATATTTATACTCGTATCTGGATTTTGGCATGTATTTTTATTTTTCTCAACTTATGGAATTTCGGTATTTCTCGTATTTTGGGTTTTGATAGTGGCCTGGTTTTAATTGGTTTGGGTTGGTTTGGTTTGGTTTATGTGTATTGGAACACCTTAGCCTATGCTCCACCCTCAACACACCACATCCCATCCACTTTAAAACTCCACCAACATTTTCTCTCTCCTCATAAACCTCCATTAATTTCTTCTTCTTCTTCTTCTTCCACACAACTCTCCCAACCCATAGGCAAGTGCACCTTGCCACTACATGAGAACCCTATTTTATTTGTCCATTTGCTAGATTAGGATATGGTGATCAATATTAGAACTTGGTATTTTGTGATTTGGAGTCTCCATTATTCTAGATCTAAGTTTTCCTTATTTTCGGATTTATATGATTTTGATCCATTTAAGTTGGATTTCTATGGGTTTTGATGTTTCCGTGTGGTAGAGGATTCAATTTCACCCAAGTTAGAACTTCAGAAATCTGGATTTGGAGTTCGGATGGCCAAGTTATGAACTTTGAAGCTTGGGTTCAACCATGAAGTTCTTGCTGGTTTGGAGAAGACAGTGAGCAGTGTGCAGAGCTTCTTAGCTTACGCCATTGAGCTGTACGCGCTCTTTAGCGTAGCGTACGCAGACTTGAGTACGCTTCCTGTTGGAAGCGTGTCTCTTACGTACGCAGACTTGAGTACGCTTCCTGTTGGAAGCGTGTCTCTTGCGTACGCAGACTTGAGCGAGCCTTGGTACGTAGACTTGAGCGAGCCTTGGTACGCAGACTTGAGCGTGCCTTGGTACGCAGACTTGAGCGTGCCCTGGTACGCAGACTTGAGCGTACGCATGACCTGAGCGTCCGTATTCTCCTGCGTGCGTGCTTTTGTGCGTACGCAGCTCTCCTGCGTGCGTGCTTTTGTGCGTACGTAGCTCTCCTGCGTGCGTGCTTTTGTGCGTACGCAGCTCTCCTGCGTGCGTGCTTTTGCGTGTATGCTCCCCCTGCGTGCGTGCTCTTGCACGTATGGCCACCCCCCTGACCCCTTGCTTAACCCATTGGCTGTTGGAGTATTGGTTTTATTTCTCGACTTGGTTTCTCTTTTGTGGATTGGGTTTTACTGAGATCTTGTTCAACACAGCACGACTATCTCGACCCGACACGGCCTAACACGATTTTCAAGTAATTGTTTATGGCTAGTACGATTTTCGGGATTTTCTGTGAATTATGACCCTGGTATTTCCTGATCTCCTTGCTAGTGACCCAGTAGGGTGCACACCTAACTTGTAACTTGTAATTAATCCTTGTGACTTGATAACTTGATAGTGGCCCATGGCGGCGCACTCCTGACTTGTAGCATGACTTGATAACTTAATGCTGTTGCGACGGCTAACTTAACTTGACCTGCCTTGACACCGTGGGTGGTTCTTTCTTGCTTGCTTGTTAAATCCACTTGTCCTGTCTTACATCATGTCTAGGATGGGACTCCTGAGTACCACGGTCAGGGGTACCTACCAAAATGGATTAAGGCTAAATAACTAGAATAACACAGTAGTCATGAAGAGATGACACAGCTACAGGCAATCCCGTTACCTGGGCGCTCTTGGGATCTGTTGCCTGCCGTCGAGTAGGGCATATTTCCAGCACACCGTCGCGTGTTGCACTCTCTAAGTCACCTAAGGGTACATTTATCTCCCGGGCGATGTACCCACCAGAATTCAACCCCTAACTTTCGACCTGGGTAACCTGGATGGTCTGCAGGGCTTATGGCTGTGGAATCATCTCACTGCATCTTGTTAGTAATTAGGTCTGTGATAACCCTAGTTAGTTAAAGTAGTAAGCCGTAGTATCTGCTTGGCCGTGATTGATTGAATGAGGTATAACCAGTCTAGTCATGTCTTGATCCAGTACAAGATTGCTTCCTGTCTTGATTTCTTACATTATTATCTTGCCGATAAATGGTAGAAAACCAAGTTCTGTTCAGATGAAGGGTTACAACCCCGGTCCTTGTTTGGTTTACGGGTTGTAACCTGGCTATCGGAATAGTTCCATGGTTATCTCATCGTATATCATCCTGACATGTTTTTATAAATTTTAGTATTAATATTAGATTTTCTTGTGCTAATTGCTGGCTTTTGTTCTTATTTCGTGGCCCCCTTGTGGCACTTGCTCTTTCTGGGGTTGACCCAGCTGGTTTTGTGTGGCCAGATTTTGGAGCAGCTCCCGAGGATCTACCAAGCTTCCAGTCCAATGGTGACAACTAGATGGAACCCGGGCCAAGAGTGGGTTTTTTCTTTTTGCCTTGCCCACTTTATTGTAAAACTATTCTTTTGAGGCGTTTAGCCGACGAGCACCTGTTAGCTCGATGCACTTTTACTTACTGTCTGCCTACGGGCTGTAAACATGATTAACAAATCCTAGGGTTGATCATGTATGACTAAACTCTTGCTAGTCCTAACATTTTGTAACGACTAGCTTCATGATCAGCTGAATATGTAATATTTGGGATGCCTTATTATTGTATATTTAATGATCATACATCTTGCGACCTTACTTACTTGCTTGTGATTGAGACATTAGGCTTGTTCATGACCATAATAGACTGTTGGCTTGTAGTAAACCCTCATATATCTAGACAGCCGTGACCGTATATCGAGGTGGTTTCCATTTCAATATACGTAGCTGGCTATGTCTGCCCCCGCTCTCCAGTATTCTGGTTCTGGGGCGTGACAAGCATTCCTTGTTAATTGTAACATGCATACTATCATATCCCAACTCTGCCAAAACCTGACCAACATACCCTACACTAATCATTCCATATTTCAGTAATGTCAGTGAGCTAAATCATACTCAACTGTCGAGAATACTTAGGAGAAAACTCATTCACAGGATTAGTATCCATCCTTCGTGACATAGCTAAAATTTTATAGGGCTCGATAATAATTATTAGTCAATTTATTCATCATTTCAAAACCCTGAAAATGCCCAAAAAAACTTCCAGTATCAGTAAATAGGGCTCGAACCCTAAATTAGAATTCGAATCCAAGCAAAACATCAAATTGACAGTTGATATGCCCAAAAAACTCCCAGTATCAGTATATAGGTGTCACACTGTGAGTCTCGTGTCCACACAGTGGGACACGACGTGTCCAAACCAACAAAATAGGTGTCACACGAACTAGAAGCGAGTCCACGCTCTCGTGTCCCCCGCAGCGAGTCCACTGTGAGTCTCGTGTCCCCCGCAGTGAGTCCACGCTCTCTTGGACACGAACTAGAAGCGAGAGAGAGAGCTAGAAGACGAGGAGAAACTGGGAAGCGGGGACAGGGGATCACCTGAGGAGGAGCTAACTGAGGAAGGAGGAGAAGAAGAAGGAGGAGGCCGGAGGAGGGAGATCGTCGGAGGAGCGTCGCGGAGGAGGAGGCCGGAGGAGGGAAATCGCCGGAGGAGCGTCGCGGAGGAGGAGCGCGCAAAAAATTGGGAGAAAAATTTTGTGAATGATCGAAAAGGAAACCCTCGCCGCCTATATGAAACATTTAGCGACGTCCTACTCAGCCGTCGCTAAATGTCGCTTATATTTAATAAACGGCGACGCTACTTAAAATGCGTCGCTATACGTCGCTATATCAGCGACGTGTACCGACGAACGTGCGACGCAGATTCCCATTTAACAAATTATAGCCGCTAGACGTCGCTTTTAGTCGCTGTTGGCGACAAACAGCGACGTCTTCGAAAATGCTAAACCCCCAAATATTAGCGACGTTTTATCTTGGAGTCGCTAAATACGTCGCTGATATGACTTATTTTGGTAGTGTCTTCCCCGCCCCTGCGTCGACCTTCCCGATCATCCACCCTCTCCGCTCCTCTGTGCGCCGCTCCGGTCTCGAGCGCCACCACGCTCGAGGGTTTCCTCCGACCGCCTACGCCGTGAAACGCGCGGCGTCCGCCGCCCCTGTCGTCCCCTTTCTCCGTCGCGTCCGGCCTCGCCGAGCACTCCGCAGCCGGCAAACCCCACCGCGACCCGAGCTTCCTCCGCCGCTCCCAGCTCCTCACTTCCCTCTCTCCTCTCTTCCTCTCGTCTTCTCTCTCTCTTCCTTTCTTACTTTCTTTCTTTGGAAAGCTGTCTCTCTCTCGCAGAGAAGAGCCAGCTGTAGCTGTTTTGATTTTTTTTTTGGTTTTGTTTTTTTTGTATTATTTGTTTCTTTTTAGTATCTGTTACCATTATTATTATTATTATTATTATTTGTATTTACCTAATATCAGTGTATAATTAAAATGTGTATATATATAAATATATTGGTGTATATACATGTATATCTATACCATAATTTTCTTACTGTTATTATTATTATTATTATTATTATTATTATTTTACTACCAATTATTTATTTATTTATTTTTATTATATTATTCTGTTTATTTTAAGTAGAAAGATAATAAAAATTTTGACAAAATCCAATAACCCTAAAGTATTTTTTTTGAATGCATTAAATATTTTGACAAATGAAAAGTTAGTTTTTAAAAACATTTGCATATTTTTACGAACTTAAAATCTAGTCTAAAAATGATTTTTATTATTCTTTAATTTATTTTCTAGACATATAGCGTACTAATAAAAATGTGTTTTCAAATAACTATCCAAAGTATTTTACTAACAAAATATAGTTCTTATCTAAAAACCTATGTTGACAACCCTAGAGTTTTTGCCTAAAATGACTTTTTGACTTTTCGAGCATTTATTTAAGAGCATATTTTGACTAACAATATTTTAGTATTATAAATGATTTCCTAAAAATCGTGTATATATTATTTAATCAACTTCTTCGATTTTCTTCCATCCCATGACTAATCCCGACATTTCCAATTCATCTCTAATTCTGCACTTCATTATGTCAAACCTAACTAAGTTGACCGTTCTGGACCCGATGGAATACTCCGTCTCGGCAACAGAGGCTCCCTTGCATAGTTGTAACATCGAAGTCGGTCTTGTGCCACCTTTATTGTACCACACCAGGCAGCTCACCAGGCGTCGCAACAGGCAAGTATACCTTGGTCATTAACTGTCAAATTATTTATTTTCTGCATTATTTATTTTGTTTCATATTGTTAGTTTCTTTTGTTATAAATTGCGGGTCCAAGCCATACTTGGGTGCAAGCGATTCTATTAGTCGTTTTACTTTACTATATGCATGTTAATTTAGTGTTAGCGGACTACCTTCTTGTTAGGGGATATCCTTATATCTTCCTTGGGCCATGACACTCACACTACACGGTTTGAGATATTTTGCTAGGGGCACGACTTATGGACTGGCCCTCTCTAAAGTCGTGTGACGGATAGATGATCGTAACTGCTATGACTAGGGTTTTAGAGACTCAAGCAGTTACAAAACTGAACGAGCCATGGACATGACTTGAACAGTGTGGAAAATATTGGGGGAGGACAGTCGCTAGTGCGTATGGGAATCCAAACAGGTAAACCACAGTCTTCGGATGGAACTGTGGCGATTTATTTGCAGATGCCCTCTGACGTTTTGGACGTTAAGGACGGATACGGATCACTGGATGCCAGTTACGTACACATAGCCTAAAATCCCACCCATGTGCATGAAAGTTGTCCTCTAAATTGCACATTAGGCGGTTAGAATCTTCTTTGCATATTTGTGTCTAGAATAGTCATTTATATATTATTTTATTATTCTGACAGTTCATATTAGCTTGTTCTTCCTGTATCTTGCTACGTCCGTCTGAGGACCTGGTTATTCCCCAGGTGTGTGTTCATGTCTTTCGCAGGTATCCTAGCTGAGGTCGTGGTCTTCTCCATTCCCTCGAAGATAGCGTGCCTTGGATCTTTCTTACAACTCCCGCCAATTTATTCCATGTCTTGTACTTCTTTTATTTGGTTGGTAGTGGATGTGTCTCCACCCAACATATTGTACAAATACATTTCATAGATGATTATGTGATGTCTTTTACTCTTTATTTTGTGGATGAGATTTAGTTTGTCTTGGATTACTGTATTTTACAGCTTATGTATACATACAAGACTCCTGTACTTCGTATGTATACAGCTGGCATATCTACGTTCCTAGTCCTACGTATATTGGGTCTGGGGCGTTACATGTTTTTGTGGTGGCCCATGCAGGTCAAGATAAATTATTTGGTTACTTTACCGTACCAAGCAAGCCTGCGTATAGGATTAGAGTCTAGGATCTCATCCACATACTTGACCAACTTCTCCTCGAGTTGCATCTTGCTTGATCTCTTCTATCGTGATTCGTGTCCTTCTTTCGTACTTGATAGAGAGTAATAAGGTAACCCATACTAGGTGGACATGACCCATTGTTCCATCACCATACTAGTTTAACTCTTGTAAGTTGGGTAGAATGCCTCATGACCTATCATTGCCTTCATCCTTATGACTCATTATAGTAGATACTAAGTGGATTACCTAGACTATAAATTTTAAAGACCATACCTTATTGGTCGACCAAAGCCTTAGACAAGGAGACAATAGGTCAACTGTATAGGCACCAAACAAGACTTAGATTCTTAAGTAGTTCGAACTAATTCTAGTCTCTTTCAATAATAATCTCACGTGCCTATATTTTACCATCTTGACTAAATGTTGCTACTATAGCCTAGTTTTGCAAGTTTAACCGTTATCAAACTTGTTCAAGACACATGCTATTGAGCGCGCGCTCACTAACATATTGTCTAGTCAGAACCGGTGCATGATGGTCTGATCAACCTAGTGTACTTTGGTTCGCTTTTATTTATCGTTCTACGTGGATGGGGACATAGCTAAACTTGCCCTCTAGAGTCCCATCCGCGACAGCGTTGGCAACTCTTTTGGAATTATTCAGTCGCCTTTGAACCACGTGTTCGTATTCAATAAACATCTCCTTCGAACTCTTATTCGTTTTTGTCTTTCACTTAATTTGGAAGGACAGAACACTCGTACTTGATAGATAGAAACCAAGTGTTCCCCTATGACCATAATAGTTATAGTTAGCCATCAACCAAGCCATGTGTTTACAACCTCGCCTCGAGTTATTCGCCCTACCCTTCGACTCTTGATCATGATCTCTAATCATTTGAAATTTAGAAATGACTAGAATCATTTCTTTAACACCCCTAAAACCTAGACGAGTATTTTCTCCCTAGGAAACCACCTGTCCTTGATCTCGAGTCGATTTACCACCCCTTATTGACCATTAATCTTTGTCTCTTTTTTCCGTTAACACGCAACCATCAATTACTCCCCAAATTAAATTCATGATTTATTTCCGTAGTTATCGAAATCACGATTTTCTATTGTATGTTTTGAACGTCGTGATTTGATTGTTCCTCATCAATATACCCTTGTACCTTTTCGACCCCTATTTATTTTTAATTTCGAGGACAAAATTCTTGTAGGTTGGGTAGGATGTAAACCCCCTAAAATTTTCACTAATATTTTTTTTAAATTTATTTTGGTAGTGATTATTATTTTTGGTACTATACGACAAGTACAAATGCGTGATACGAAATATTTAATCAATTACTAAATTTGTTTCATTATGAGCTTTCAATAAATATAGCTGAATAAATATTTCTTCGACATACTTATATCGTAAAGCATTTTATTCATACCAAACCTTTGCCAAAATTTATGTTTCATTTTCTTATAAAAATGTATTTTATACAAATATGAATATTAATTTCGAAAATAATATTTATGTAAATATTCTTTCATATGCGAGTACATAAAATTAATTCCACGTGTATTTTATTTTTTTCGAAAACAAATTGTATTTATTTTATTTATTTTCAAAAGACGTATCAAACATTTAAATATTTTTTTGAGATTTTCGAAATTATTTATTAATTATTTTATTATTATTTCTAAAAGTATATTTTGAAATTTGCTTCATTTAATGTTTAACTATTATGGTAATTTAAATTGGATTTATCTTATTCGATTCTTAATTAAAGAGGGGATTTATTTGGATTTAAGTTGAATTTGGATTTGATTGGTTTAAATTTATTTAATTTAATAATCGATTTATCTAACGGGGATTTAACCTAATCCTAATCCTTATCCAAGTGGGAATTCCCACCTCCTATATAAGGAAAGGTACTACTCCACATAAATATTCCACAAATTACTCCATCAATCCTACCATAAGTGCGTGCACCGTGTCCACCGAATTCCCTCCACTAAATTCTTTGACAAATACATTCACCATCCCGGTGTCCGACACACCCGGACACATCATCATCCTCGTCCCCGTGTCGGATACATCCCCGACACCGAGCCCTAAATCTAAAACCCAACTCTAGAGAACCCGCAACTCCTCCATCGTCACCTCCGTCCTCACCGCACCTCCACCGGTGCCACTCCCATCACCACCCCGTCACCCGTCACCACCACCGCCGATGCCACCATCGAACCCACAGCACCACCCCCACGGTCATCATCACCGCAGCCTCCTGTTGCACACCTCCGACAGCCACCACCACGTCACATCCAGACCACACCCGCCATCCTCATCCCTTCCACCGATTGACCACCTCGGCTCCGCGTCTATGGCCACTGGCCGTTCTCCAAAATCCCCATCGCACCATCAGCCCACGACTCCCACCAGAACCTTCCCATCACCGTCGTGCCACTCATCGATCCACCCCGATATCACCCCAGCTGTCCGTTCGTCCGACCTACACCTCTACGACACCTCACTGCCACACCCATAGTCCATCACCCCTGGAACCCAGCTCCGCCGCACAAGTTCGGCCGACACCAACGCCACATTAGGAAAAGAAAAGGGTAGAAAATCCCTAACCTCCTTTCAACTTTCGAGCCGCCTCGCCCTCCGTAGGGGCCTCCGCACCGTGTATCGTCGAACGGCGACCGACTCAACACCGATGGCCAGATCTGGTGCAGAACGACGAGCGCGCGCACCCCGGTGCTGAACCACCGGATTATTGTGTGTACCAGAAGCTCAGAGAGTCGAGTTCCCAGCCGTGGTCGGAGACCCTCCTCCGTCATCCGGCCTCGCGCCGCCGCAATCGTTGAACGGCAGAGCCCTCTCTTCCCCGCCCCTGCGTCGACATTCCCGTTCATCCACCCTCTCCGCTCCTCTGTGCGCCGCTCCGGTCTCGAGCGCCACCGCGTTCGAGGGTTTCCCCCGACCGCCTACGCTGTGAAACGCGCGACGTCCGTCGCCCCCGTCGCCCCCTTTCTCCATCGCGTCCGACCTCGCCGAGCACTCCGCAGCCGGCAAACCCCGCCGCGACCCGAGTTTCCTTCGCCGCTCCCAGCTCCTCACTTCCCTCTCTCCTCTCTTCCTCTCATCTTCTCTCTCTCTTCCTTTCTTACTTTCTTTCTTTGGAAAGCTGTCTCTCTCTCGCAGAGAAGAGACAGCTGTAGCTGTTTTGATTTTTTTTTGGTTTTGTTTTTTTGTATTATTTGTTTCTTTTTAGTATATGTTACCATTATTATTATTATTATTATTATTATTATTATTATTATTTGTATTTACCTAATATCAGTGTATAATTAAAATGTGTATATATATAAATATATTGGTGTATATACATGTATATCTATACCATAATTTTCTTACTGTTATTATTATTATTATTATTATTATTATTATTATTATTATTATTATTAGTATTTTACTACCAATTATTTATTCATTTATTTTTATTATATTATTCTGTTTATTTTAAGTAGAAAGATAATAAATTTTTTGACAAAATCCAATAACCCTAAAGTATTTTTTTTTTGAATGCATTAAATATTTTGACAAATGAAAAGTTAGTTTTTACAAACATTTGCATATTTTTACGAACTTAAAATCTAGTCTAAAAATAATTTTTATTATTCTTTAATTTATTTTCTAGACATATAGCATACTAATAAAAATGTATTTTCAAATAACTATCCAAAGTATTTTACTAACAAAATATAGTACTTATCTAAAAACCTATGTTGACAACCCTAGAGTTTTTGCCTAAAATGACTTTTTGACTTTTCGAGCATTTATTTAAGAGCATATTTTGACTAACAATATTTTAGTATTATAAATGATTTTCTAAAAATCGTGTATATATTATTTAATCAACTTCTTCGATTTTCTTCCATTCCATGACTAATCCCGACATTTCCAATTCATCTCTAATTCTGCACTTCATTATGTCAAACCAAACTAAGTTGACCGTTCTGGACCCGATGGAATACTCCATCTCGTCAACAGAGGCTCCCTTGCATAGTTGTAACACCAAAGTCGATCTTGTGCCACCTTTATTGTACCACACCAGGCAGCTCACCAGGCATCGCAACAGACAAGTATACCTTGCTAATTAACTGTCAAATTATTTATTTTCTGTATTATTTATTTTGTTTCATATTGTTAGTTTTCTTTGTTATAAACTGCGCGTCCAAGCCATACTTGGGTGCAAGCGACTCTATTAGTCGTTTTACTTTACTATATGCATGTTAACTTAGTGTTAGCGGACTACCTTCTTGTTGGGGGATATCCTTATATCTCCCTTGGGCCATGACACTCACACTATACGGTTTGAGACATTTTGCTAGGGGCACGACTTATGGACTGGCTCTCTATAAAGTCGTGTGACGGATAGATGATCGTAACTGCCATGACTAGGTTTTTGAGACTCAAGCAGTTACAAAACTGAACGAGCCATGGACATGACTTGAACAGTGTGGGAACTATTGGGGGAGGACAGTCGCTAGTGCGTATGGGAATCCAAACAGGTAAACCACAGTCTCCGGATGGAACTGTGGCAATTTATTTGCAGATGCCTTCTGACGTTTTGGACGTTACGGACGGATACGGATCACTGGATGCCAGTTACGTACACATAGCCTAAAATCCTACCCATGTGCATGAAAGTTGTCCTCTAAATTGCACATTAGGCGGTTAGAATCTCCTTTGCATATTTGTGTCTAGAATAGTCATTTATATATTATTTTATTATTCTGACAATTCATATTAGCTTGTTCTTCCTGTATCTTGCTACGTCCGTCTGAGGACCTGGTTATTCCCCAGGTGTGTGTTCATATCTTTCGCAGGTATCCTAGCTGAGGTCGTGGTCTTCTCCATTCCCTCGAAGATAGCGTGCCTTGGATCTTTCTTACTACTCCCGCCAATTTATTCCATGTCTTGTACTTCTTTTTTTTGGTTGGTAGTGGATGTGTCTCCACCCAACATATTGTACAAATACATTTCATAGATGATTATGTGATGTCTTTTACTTTTTATTTTGTGGATGAGATTTAGTTTGTCTTGGATTACTGTATTTTACAGCTTATGTATACATACAAGACCCCTGTACTTCGTATGTATACAGCTGGCATGTCTACGTTTCTAGTCCTACGTATATTGGGACTGGGGCGTTACAAAGATCCATCGGGATGCTTAATCAATCCAGTTTGTGTTCCAGTCTCCGTCTTGCTCCATAATCCTTGCAGTTTCATATCATCCTTCTGCGCCTCTTTAATTCTTTCTATTATGGGTGGTTGAATCTGTAAGTTTTCCCAGATTCCATCTGTTACAGGATATACTACTTCAATCCCCATCTTCCTCAGATCTGCTAATATTTCTTTAGATGTATTCATAAAGAAAGCCGTAGGTCTTCTACTTAAGGCATCGGCCACTTTATTAGCCTTTCCCGGATGATATTCTAACTCAATATCAAAGTCCTTAAGCAATTCTAACCACCTCCGTTGCCTCATATTTAACTCTTTTTGGGTAAATACATATTTTAAACTTTTATGATCTGTATATATTTTGACTTGTTTACCATATAGATAATGTCTCCATAATTTTAATGCAAAAACCACAGCTGTCAATTCCAGATCATGAGTTGGGTAATTTCTTTCATGAGTCTTCAGTTGGCGAGAAGCATAAGCAATAACTCTTCCATGTTGCATTAATACACAGCCTAATCATTTTCCTGAAGCATCACTATAGATCTCATACCCTCCTAATCCAGATGATAAAGCAGTACTGGAGCCGTGATGAGTCTTTCCTTCAGTTCCTCAAAAGCGGCTTGACACTTATCAGTCCAATTAAATTTCTCATTCTTCCGGGTTAATCGAGTAAGTGGCTCCGCAATTCTTGAGAAAATTTCTACAAATCTTCTATAATATCCGGCTAGACCAAGAAAGTTCAAATTTCTGCTACATTCTTAGGAGTAGGCCAAGATTTGACAGCTTCTATTTTCTTAGGATCCACCGATATCCCTTCTCCGCTCACTATATGACCAAGGAAGGAAATTTTGTCCAACCAGAATTCATATTTGCTTAATTTTCCAAACAACTTTTCTTGTCGTAAGGTTTGGAGTACTATTCTTAAATGTTTTTCATGTTCTTTTCATTCCTTGAGTAAATCAATATATCATCAATGAACACAATCACAAATTTATCCAAGTATTGATAAAATATTCTGTTCATCAGATCCATAAATATGGCAGGAGCATTCGTTAACCCGAGTGGCATAACTAAGAACTCATAATGCCCATAGCGAGTTCTAAATGCCGTTTTTGAACATCTTCCTTCTTCACTTTCACTTGATGATACTCGGATCTCAAATCAATCTTCGAGAATACTTTTGTTTCTCCTAGCTGGTCAAATAGTTCATCAATTCTGGGCAAGGGATATTTATTTTTGATCGCAACTTCATTTAATGCCCTATAGTCAATGACTAATCATAGGGTTATATCCTTCTTCTTCACAAATAAAACTGGTGCACCCCTGGGTGAGGCACTTGGTTGAATGAATCCTTTGGACAATAATTTCTTGATCTGCTTATTCAGCTCTGCCAATTCTTCTTTGTTCATTGGATATATTTTCTTAGCTATAGGAGCTGCCCCGGGTACCTAATTAATGGAAAATTCTACTGCACTATCTGGTGGTAATCCGGGTAATTCTTGTGGGAACACATCCTTAAATTCTTCTACAATCCTCGAAAATTATTCTTCCTCTAATCCTTGGAATCTTCCTCGAATTGGTAATTCAAGTTTTTCCAATTCTCTAGCATCAAATTCTTTCTGGTTTCTGTTAAATTCATATATCTTCCTATTGGAAAGTTGAAATGTAATCCTATCTTGACCACATTCTATATTGGCTAATGTTTTCGTCAACCAATCCATTTCCAATACTACATCATAGTTATTCATTGGAAAAACTAAAAATCTTACCCGGAATGCACCCCCGCCTAATTTAACAGGGTATGCTTTATAAATATGGCTAACCCTTACTATGTCATTTCCCGTAAGAATATTCAAATTCTTAATCAGGGGCTGTGACTCGATTTCCCGTTGCGATATAAAACTAGCAGACATGAAGGAGTGTGCGGCTCCTGAATCGAATAAAACTGATGCAGGATATGATGAAATTAATATAGTACCTGTTACTACTTCTCCTACGATTTTGGCCTCTTCTGTATCCATCATGAAGGCTTGACCATGTTTCTTCTTCTTATTCCCCATGTGTGGCTGCCTTATCCTTTGAGCTTGTTGGAACTGATGTGCCTGTGGAGCCAACGGGGGCCTATGCTGGTATCCAAGATGGTACAATTGCTCGGAGATTCGTCGTTGCTTGGTTCATAGGTCTGGGACCATTCCCTTGCAGCATTGGCCTTGGACCATGCTGAGGATTCTGCGGTCCGAATTTGTTCATAGCACACTGGTAGGCCTGGTGCCCTGGAAGTCCATACTTCAAACATAGACCATTGAGAAATCTACAGTTGTTCTTGATGTGTCCTATTTTTCTACAGTATTTGCAAGTGGTTACTTCCCTCGCCTGTTCCGTTTGAGGACGCTTAGGAGGTCATTGCCATTGATTCTTCTGGGATGAAGATCCCGTATTCCATGACCTCTTTGAACCTCCCGACCTTTGAGATTGTCTTTCCTTCAACATCCTTTCTTGATCGCGGGCGGCCTCAGTTATCTCCGAGTAGGTCTTGCACCGATATGGTGCTACCTTGTGCTTCAACTCAGCATTCAGTCCTTCTTGGAAGAGGCTCACCTTCGCTTCCTCATTTGTTACCATATAGGATGCGAACTTACTCAATCTGGTAAATTCTGCGGCATATCCATCTACAGTTAAATGTCCTTGCTTCAGTTGGATGAACCTCCGTTCTAGCTCCAATCTTGCTGATCTTGGAAAGAATCGTTCTTCAAATTTTGTTTTAAATTCTTCCTAAGGAACTATCTCATTTGATTCTTCAAGATGTTCTGCGCTCCACTAGCTATCTGCGACATCCAAAAGTTGGATCCGGATGACTGCTACCATGTCTTCGGGACTGATATTTGCTGCCTTCATTAGTCCCTCTGTGGTTCTCATCCACTACCCAGCTTCCATAAGACTCTCAGTCCCACGAAACTTGGGTGGATTCAGATCCCTATAGTCAGCTACCAATTTCTTCTTAGGTTTAGATGGAGCCCGTAATTGTTCTATTAGTGCAGCCGTCGTTTCTTGCGATGCATTAGCCTGCTGGCTATGACTTTCCAGAATCTGTTATAGTAATTGATATATATCGGGAGTGCTTTGTTCAACTTGGGTGGCAGGAGTTGATGAATGAGGATTAGCTGAACTGTCCATTTCCTGAGTAATTTAAAGATAAAATTTTCAGGAAATGGTTTTGGATTCAAATGGAAGATTTGATAAAATAGCTTTATCAAATAAAATTTGATTTGAGAGATACAAAATATCAGAGTATCTCATATATCAGACATTCAAGAATTTTCAATATCAAGGAACACGAACATTTTTAAAAGAGTAAAGAACAACATATTCATTTACTATTATCAAAATAATACAACATGCTGTTAACTTCACTAGGTATTTACATACACATACTATCCATATAGTTGTCCCTCCTACACTTAGCCTCTATGTACATCTGTTGTTTTACAAAATGTGGTACAACAGACAAAACATACCCTTCTATTTACATAACACAGGAACACCCTACCCTTAGTCTATATACAAAAGCTCCCAGCACAAAGAAACACACGTCCACTTTGAAGAACTGTAGCTTCTGGATAGTGTTCTTCCCAGTCGTCGTATGTCCCTTCATAGCCTTCTATCTTGGGGTAAGAGTATATATAGTTTGGATCTCGAACATATACGTAATGGATCTCCCTTACATTGTATACTTCTGCCCCGTCCTTTGTCTCTTATAACAGGTCGCTGAATACCATACTTTATCTCATACACTGGTATGTTATACCAATCCGGTAAACTCCATCGCTTCCTTACCGTTTGCTGATATACATAAAGAGTTTAATCACTTCCATCCCATAGCAAACTCGGTTGGAACAGATCCATAACCTACACCCATCATAATCCTCAAATGAAAAATTAATAACAATAAGTACTGATGTATATATATATATATATATATATATATATATATATATATATATATATATATATATATATATATATATATATATATATATATATATAAATTTTGCAAAATGATAAGTAAAAGTAAAGTAAAATTGAAAAAAAAAATAAACTAGTCTACCTCCAACCATTTGATATTGCCAAAATACTTCCATTTTATATATACATACATATATACATATACATGGTCACATTTCCCTTCTAGTCCTTATAAACAACTGCTGTCTTACAAAAAGAGTTTCACAGCAGACAAAAATTATCTTACATCGTCACATTTTCTCCCCTAAACATTACTTAGATCCATATTTCTCTTTTCCCGATGACGGTTGCCCCCGGATAAAATTCCAGCCATTCTTCAAAAGTACAATTATAGTCGTCCTTATTTGGATCTCCATGTTGCCGGATTTTGATAAGTACAAAATAGTTTATCCTATTGAAAAACACCACATCCTCACCAACAACATCCGATACCACGGGATATTGGATCTCATAGTGTACTCCGTAAGCCCTTATCATTTGCTTGGGAGCAAGTCGCCACTTTCTTTTTGCAAAACGATAGTAATCATCTAAACTATGCATACTATTCCCCAATCTGGCACAAGACAAAAAGCGAGACATGATCTACACGCACGAAACTTCAAGTTAGTACCCTCTAAATAAATACCCAAAATATGAGAGTTTAATAAACAGATCAATAATATAGGGAAGAATAATAATCTAGATAATATCTTCAGTTCCTCCTTTACTTTTCCGATACTGCATATCCTTAGGTAAATTCAAGAAAATCCTTAGGGTGAAATCGAAGTCAAAGTTTTTAAATTTATATTATAACTTATATAAATTCCTAATTCTTTTTAACCCATCCTCTTATCCTAGCTTTTCCATTCTTTGCTGACCTGCATGGGCCACCACTTAAAGACGTGTCATGCCCCGTTCCTATATCATGGTAAGTTGGGCAGGCAACAACAACTCCAGGCTACGCACCCGTATTACGATTGTCGCCTGTACAGACTAGAATGGAAAAGTACATGTAACAACTTAACACATTTATTTACATAAACTATAGTTATTATACATTGATTGTTTTCTAGAAGTACTATATATACAAGTTCTATTCAACAAAACATTAATTTACATATACAGGTTGCAAAACGGTCTCAGTCATCTCTTGAGATTCTTCATATTGTCTACTCCTCGCCATTTTTCTCGTCATTGAGAGGTAGCATATCAGCAGACTCGTCGTCTTCTCCTAGTGAACAAATACTAGGTCGTTTAGAAACGACAAGCAAGTCCTCGATCAAAGGCGATAATAAGTAAAAATTAAAAATTTTAGAAGAACTTTAAGAATTGCAAGTAAATAGCTTAATACCTACCTTGTGAGACAAATAGAGAGATTGAATACTCACGAGTCAGTAAATTTATCATACTAGACCTAACTTTATGCCTCATGATTATGCACTTTTGTAGAGAACACATGTGGATCACGATCACCCTCTATTTTTTCGACAATAATTTCATTTATCCAGGACCAGGTAGTGTCTGTATTGGGTACGGCGCCTTAGCCGACCCCCCATATCTTGTGGAAACCTGTATGCGCTAACTTTTTAAATTCCATTTTATTTTTGGAATTTACTGGACCGTTCTCTGTTGGTGAGCTAGGCCTCACCCCCCGACATCGCAAGGCCTTACGGATGCGGGACTACTGATCAGTTTTTACTGGTGTAATTTATATTGTAGGGATTTCGATGGATGTGATCCAGTTGTTCTCTCCCACCCCAAGATGCAACTATAAACATAGAAAAAGTCTACTAACTCTCAAGTCTAATATTATCTTCTAATCTTGGTTACCATCCCGTATATAAAGACAATACGCCATATGGTAACTCTTGTTGGAGGAAGAATTATCCAACTTGTTACCATCCGTATGTCAGAACGACACATCATATGGTAATTTGTTGGCAAGAATCGCTCCTTAACTTATCTTACCATCTCGTGTATCAAGATAACACGCCATATGGTAGGATCAATCGAACTAGAAACTAGATATAATTTTAGATTTCTTATTTAGGTTTTCCAAAACCTAAAGTTTCTAAATTTGGCTAACTCCCGAAATTATTGAAAATTTTGGCAGAGTCTCCTTTGTATTTATTGATTCCGAAATTTTCACAATAGACAAAATATAATAATCGGGTACGCCGACCCCTTCGGTGGAGCAACTCTCAACACCGGACCACGCATTTAATATCCGGGTACACCGACCCCTTCGGTGGAGCAACTCTCAACACCGGACCACACATTTTTATAATGCATAGAAAATTTAAAGCCTTCTTACCTTAGCGAGTAAACAAGCAAGCAAGCAATATTTTTAGCCCTTTTCTTTCTAAAAACTTCTCCAAATGAAACAGTTAGAAGTACAGTAATGCCAAGTATAAAATTTTAATTTTATCACATACTCAAATAATTTATATGTATTATAATATTTTGGCTAAACTGAATCTAGAAGTTCAATTTTTAACATGTATTGCTATATACCAAAAATTTGCTTCTTTGGTACATAAAAAGAAGCTTAGAAGTAAGGATTTATAGGTATATGGGTACCCTAACATATATGAACTCATAAACTTCTATTTTGACAAAAAAATGAAGTCCAAATATACTAATTAAGGATATTTCTTAATCTGGACAGAATTGACGTAATATGTAAAAAATCGAAATCTAACTCATTTACAAATCTTATTCAAGAAAGAAAATATAGAAAATATATATATCTTTCGTTTGAGTGTATAGGTTAAGTCTCTATTTATGCCAAGGCTTACATTTGTCCATGAAATATATGTACAAGAATTTGTATCTTCATATTGTGTCAAAGTGTATATATATATATATATATATATATATATATATATATATATATATATATATATATATATATATATATATATATATATTTTTTTTTTTTTTTTTTTTTTTTGGGTGTCCGCGCATCCCCATCAACCCCGTGGCCACTGCCACCCAGCCGGGTTGATGCGGGAGGGGGGCTCGATCCCGGGTCTCCCCGCCGAGAGCCCCCCCCTCGTGCCACTCGCGCTATATATATATATATATATATATATATATATATATATATATATATATATATAACAAAATTCAGAATTGGGTGTCCAATTATGTTATGTCCTACATATTGTGTCATGATGTTTATGTATATATATTTATACAACATGGAAATGTGTCAAGGATATTTATGTATATATTTTTACACAAGGTTTAGACATATTTGTGTCAAGATTTTCTTGTGCATATGTTTGTTTACATACATGAACTTTTAACTATACATTTGTGTCCGTATTGTGTCAAGAGAGGTTGTGTCCTAAACATTGTATTCAAATCATGTACAAACATTGTGTCCATAAGGAATTCATTATCCAAAAATTTATGCTCATACACAATTACATATTTTTTTTTAGGGTTGAACTTATCATGGATTTTCACACATTTTAGAATTAAAACTAAAAAATATGTATATATAACAAGTGGGATATTAAAAATCAATTTCCAAGAGGGAAAGAGGGAGAGGACTTGCCTTGGTCCTGAGCAAAACTAGAATTTCTTCCCTAATTCCAAGTGAAATCTTGATTTCCTCCTATATTCTTCCCTATTCCATAATTTGGGAATTTAGAAACTGACCTAGAGTTTTAGTTTAGACAAATTGGGGAAGAGAATGAACTATTACCTAGGTTATGAAAGAGGAGGAGAAGAAGGTGGTGGTGTGGCCGACAACGACGGCGGCCGGTGGCGTGGGCGACGGGCGGTGGCTGCAGCAGCAATAGCAGCGTAGTAGCAGTAGTTGCAGTAGAAGCAGCTCAAGAAGGAGAGGGAGAGGAGGAGAAGAGGATGGAGAGGAAGGAATGAAGAAGAGGAGGAGAGTTTCGTACAGACAACACTCTCTCCCCCCTTTCTCATATAACATCCCATTCCAACATAATCATTGCAAATTTTGGGTAGAATTTACCATCCCACCCTTGCATGACATCCATTTGCATGCATGAAGACACCTGGTACTTAGGTGTCAAGCTTGCAATATGCAAGTTTGTAAACATTATAAGTAAGATGTTTACTAATTAATTCTCATTTTAGAAATAATTCATTAACTAATTTTATATTATTAAATCTAATATTACCATCCCTTTAGGATATTCAAATATAAAATAGTTATATATATATAAAGTTGACAAAATTATTATTTGTCATTAGTTTAATTATTAAGAAAATTTATTTGGGCATAACAGAAAGTTTTTAGGATAAATTGCATAAACACTGTTGGTGCTTTCTTTACATGGAGAGAGCTTGCTCTCAACATGCCTTGTAAAAGTTTAGTCCCACATCGGAAATGCACCATGAGTTATCTCAATATATATACTTGGTTGTGTTGTTGAGAGATGCACATGGGGTGGTGACCCTAAGGAGGGAACCATGTGGGTGATTTTACTAGGAGGTAAGAATAAGGCTCAAAGGATTAAGCATTAATGCTTTTGTCATTCTCTTAGATTAATTCCATTTGGAGCTAAGCCCCAAAGGGGCTTAGCGACTCGGACTCGGACTCGGGCTCGGGCTCATGGGCTCATGAGGCGTAATGTGGCATTTTGTTGGCGTACTTTGCACTTAGCACGTCAGCAGTCATGCGGTCCATGCGGCTCATGCGGTCCATGCGGCACTTACGGCCATGAGGCCATGCGGCTCATGCGGCCAGGCTGCTGCTGCTGCTGCCGCATGGAGGGCTCCGCTGAATGTGTAGGCTACAAGTCAGTTATGGAAAGACTGATTCAATGTGATTAATTCAGATCCACTTTTTGTGGGATTTGAATTAATTTCGTTGCTATCTTTGTGGGATTTGATTCAATCTTTTCATAACTGAAGAGGCGGCTAGGGTTTCAACTCTCTCTCTATATATACTCTTTTTTGGCCTCCTTTGTGAAGGACTATGAATTTTATAAGTCAGAATAGAGAGAGAGAGAGAGGAAGCTGCTGCCGCCATTGCAAGTCCATCCGAGGAGTCAGAACAGAGGTGACTTCGAGCGTTCCACAAGTTCTTCAACTTGGTGGTTCCTGGAAGCAATTCGTGTGGGGCGAATCTTGCTTTGAGCAACGGTATTTTGACACCCCAGCAACTTTTTTTCATCTCATCTTTCTCTAGATTATTGTAACTTGTTCTGTCCCAATTGTAACACATTTGCAAGAAAGAACGAGAGATCTTCTCTTCTCTATTTTCCTCATTTATATTATAATCTGGCTATTTGGCTTTTTTTATCATCGTAGATCTTGAGTTTGATCACTACAAAGTTTTTGTGTGACTCTCAGATCTCGATTGCATCAGTTTTTTCATCTTTGGTCAAGCCCCGGGAGTAACAATCTCAAAGCAAGTTCCTTGTAGATGGAAAACATTAATGCTTCGCTCGTCCAATCGGACTACTGCAAGTTGGAAAAGTTCGATGGAGAGCATTATCAAGTCTGGAAGAGGAAGGTTTATCTAACTCTTCAACTCAAAGACGTTGATCATGTACTGTTGGAGGAAGAACCTTCTGTTCCAGACACTGGGTCTATAGCCGCAATCAATGCGGCTACAAAACTCCAGGCCAAATGGAGAAAGAAAAATAGCATCTGCAGGCTTCTCATCCTGAATGCTATGGAGGATTCCCTGGCAGAATCCTACTCAAAGAAGGAATTTGCCAGAGACATATGGGAGTCTGTGGAAAAACTGTATGAAGAAGACAGGAACATGAGCAAGATGTTTGTGGTTGAAAAATATCACAAATTGCTCTTTGAGGACGAAAAGTCCATGTTGCCACAGGTGAAGGAATTTCTGAAGCTGTGTCAGAAACTGGAAGACGAAGAGATGTCCCTTCCCGACAAGTTTGTCGTTGGAGGGATCGTCTCAAAACTTCCTGCTGGATGGAGTACCTTCTATGCAAGGATGCTCAGAAAGAAGCTAGACATTAGCTTGGGAGATCTACTTCAAGAGATCCATATTGAGGACGAGATGCGTTCCCAACAGAAGATGGACACTCTGTCCAAACAGTTGGCTAAGGCCAATCTAGTGCAGACGAAAGATCCCAAGGGGAAGCAGGCGGCTTCTCATCACAAGAAGAAGGACTTCACTAATCTAAAAGTGAAGGGTCCTTCATTCAAGCAACAGAAGTCCAAGTCCCACGTGACTTGTTTCAATTGTGGCAAGAAAGGCCACTACAAGAGTGATTGCAGATCCAAGCCTAAACAATCAGAGAAAGATGAGCCTAGTAAGGTTTCATTGGTTTCTAACATTGTTGCTATGATCGCACAGGTCACAACTGTGGGGGTTAACTCTGACTGGTGGATAGACACTGGTACGACTTGCCATGTCTATTCTGGCAAGGAATGGTTCGTCACGTACCAGCCGATATCTGAGAAGGTTGTCATGGCAAACCAAGCCCAAGCTGAAGTTCTGGGGATCGGGACTGTGGAACTGAAACTCACTTTTGGGAACACTCTGACGCTTCAAGGTGTGAAGCATGTTCCGATGATTGCCAAGAACCTGATCTCTGGGAGCCTGCTCTGTAACGCAGGCTTGAGGATGGACATCAATGCTGGTCAGATGGTGATATCCAAGAAGGGAACATACATCGGGAAGGCTTATCAAACCGAAGGAATGTTTAAAATTCAGCTTGTCAACCAGTTTAATGACATTAATGTAGTTGCATGTTCTGATTATTCTCTTGAGTTGTGGCATAATAGACTAGGACATGTTCATTGTAAAAGAATTAACAAAATGTTTAGTCTAGGACTTATCTCCAAATGTGGGGGTAAGGTGGAGAAGTGTGAAGTGTGTGCTCAGACGAAGATCACAAGGAAACCCTTTCATCAGGTCAATCGAAGCACAGATCTTCTGGAGTTGGTACACTCAGATATCTGTGACTTCAAACATTTCTCTACGAAGGTCGAGATAAAGTATTTCATAACCTTCATCGATGACTTCTCAAAATACGCGTTCGTCTACTTGCTCAAGACTAAAGACGAAGCTTTCGAGAAGTTCAGAGAGTTCAGGGCCGAAGCTGAACGGCAGACTGGACAACAACTCAAGAGGTTGAGAAGTGATCGAGGAGGGGAGTACAGGACTCATGACTTCGCATCATTCTGCAAAGAACATGGAATCATATGCGAGACTACTGCTCCATATTCTCCTCAATCCAACGGAGTAGCAGAGAGGAAGAACCGAACATTAACAGAAATAATGAATTCAATGCTGCTTACTGCAGGTCTTCCAAAATGCTACTGGGGAGAAGCTGCATTAACGGCCACTTTTATTCTGAATAGAGTGCCATATGCAACTTCGGACGTAACTCCTCATGAACTCTGGTTCAAAGTCAGACCAAACTTGAATGTCATTCGAGTATGGGGGTGTCTGGCGTATGTGAAGCTCCCAGATCTGAAGATTCAGAAGCTGGGGACAAGGACTATGAAGGCGATCTTCTTGGGGTATGCCGAGAAGAGTGATGCTCGAAGATTTCTTGATATTGAGTCAAATCATATCATCAAATCTCGTGATGCTGAATACTTTGAAGACAAGTTTGCAAAAGACAAAAACATTATTCTTTCGGACATTCCGAAAAAATGATGTAGGTACAAATGAGACTGAAATCTCATATGGGCCAGTAATCCAAGAAGAAGCTATTGTTGATGAAACAACTCTTGTACCAGAACTCGCAGAGCCGTCAGCAAAGCGAGCGAGGAGACCTAAAGACTTCGGAGATGACTTTGTCACCTATCATGTGAAAGCAGATCCGCTTACCTATGATGAGGCGATGAAGACCAGAGATGCTATTTTCTGGAAGAAGGCACTGAATGACGAGTTTGACTCTATCAGCTCCAATAACACATGGGTGTTGGTAGATCTACCTGAAGGAGAAAAGTCCATCGGATGTAAATGGATCTTCAAGAAGAAGATGAAGGCAGATGGAACTATTGACAAGTTCAAGGCCAGGCTGGTAGCCAAGGGATTTTCTCAGAAACAGGGGATAGACTACTTTGATACGTACGCTCCAGTAGCTCGGATGACCACCATCAGAATGTTAATCGCTCTAGCAGCTATACATAAGTTGGTGATACATCAGATGGATGTAAAGACAACATTCCTGAATGGGGAGCTGACCGAAGAGATTTACATGCAACAGCCAGATGGATTTGTCATCAAAGGTCTTGAAGACAAAGTCTACAAGTTGGTGAAATCATTATAAGGTTTGAAGCAAGCTCCCAAGATGTGGCATGAGAAGTTTGAATAAGTTATTAGGGCAAACGGCTACAGAGTCAGCGAGACGGACAAATGTGTTTACACAAAGTTCGCTGATAGAAGAGGAGTCATCGTTTGTCTGTACGTGAACGACATGCTAATCCTAGGGACGGATATAGGCTGTGTCACGAAGACAAAGAAGTTCCTCTCAACCAAGTTCAGTATGAAGGACTTGGGGGATGCAGATGTCATCTTAGGCATAAAGATCATCCGGACAGACACTGGAGTAGCGTTGTCACAATCTTACTACATTGAGAAGATACTCACACGCTATGGGTATAAGGATCTTCTAGGGATCGATACGCCATACAGGGGTGATCAAAAGCTGAAACCAAACTCGAGGGAAAGCGGTAGGCAGCTGGAGTATTCTAGCATTATCGGAAGTTTGATGTACACAACCACTGCCACAAGGCCTGACATAGCTGTTTTCCATAAAGAAATTCTCTTTATTTGTTGTGTTTCTGGGAAAATTACAACTGTAGGAATCCGATCTAGAAGACGATCGCTTTATCCCTTGGACTATGCGAAGAAGAAAAGCTCTCAAAATTTTGACAGTAGATATCAATGTATTTGTACAATGAATGAGGAAAATAACTCTATTTATAGAATCAAGAAAAGATAACTGTCTTCACAGCCTATGCCTAGTTAAAAATCATGCATGATTTAACATACACAAGGCTGTGAGCAGTTACTGGACGTGGCCTGTAACTGTTGGACACATGGCAATCATGCATGAGTCGTGTGCAAGTTACAGGACACGCAGGCGAGAGATCAGTGGCATGGCTGCCACGTACTCCAATTTGATGAAATCCACGCAGACTTGTTGAAGACGAAATCCACGCGAACTTGGTGTAGAAAGCTTCAAAATCTACGCAAACTTGGGACAGGAAGCTTCAGGATCCACGCAGACTTCGAGGCAAAGAACTCGAAAATCCACGCAAACTTGAGGAAGAAAACTTTAGTATCCACGCAAACTTGAGATGAAGATCACAAATACACGCAGACTTGAGATAGAACTGCCAGCTGTCTTGATTCGGCGTGTCTCGACTGACACAAAATCTCTGACAGTGATTGCTTTGTCAGTCGCATTAAATGACAAGAAACCCTTTTGGTACGCCAACTCGACGAAGGCTGAGTCTTGCTGAAGAAGATTTCGAAAATCATGCAATAGACGGCGATGATCTCTCGAATTCTGTGTATACGTGGCATACAAAGAGATATTCTTCGACTGTCGTGTTACTCTTTGACAAATGATGAGCTGTCTCCCATCGTGATTTGTTTATATTGTCTGGATCAACTGAGCGTGACTTTTGACTCTGTCTTGATCAACTCAGCGTGACTTTCATTTTTGAGGCCTACAAAACCCCCTTCAAAGTTTTCGAAAAATGATAAATTATTTCGAAATACTTTGAAAATAGAGATGATAAAATGGATTTAGTCACGCTGAGATGACTTCAAAATTTTTTGGAAGTCGAAAAGACTTCGAAGTTCTTTGAAAACATCCAAATGAACTTATTAAATGTCATAATGACTCTTCGTTCTCCGAGACTGATTATATCCAATTTATGGTAGAATATGAACCGCCGGCAAAACTCAGTTATATAAACAGGAAGAAGTTTCATTTTTAATCTTCATCTTACGTCAATATGACACCAAAGGAGAAAGCTAAGGAAGAAGCACGCAAGTTGGGCTTTTGTTCTCATGGTGACCCCACTTTTGGGGGTGAAGAGCCAGAGCCCCTTGTCTTCGAGCTCAAAGATGATCCCTTGCAACTAGCCAAGAATTTCTTGAGCTATTTTGGCTTGGATGGCTCGTCCTCTTCTGATGGGCGCAGCCTCATAGAGCAGCGTGAAATGTTTAAAGCTCTGTTGCACTGTCTGGGAGTTAGGAGCGTAGAAGAACTAGGCACCAAGCTCAGTCGCTCTGGAAAATAGAGCGTGACTTTTATGTTTTTGTTGCACTTTTTGTTTTGTCTTTTGTAAGGCCATCAGTGCCTGTCTTAAGAAATAAAGTACAACTTTTGTGTTTAATCTGCGTACCTTAATGAGAAATATTAATCAGCAGTCTTTGATTGTTTCCAATGTTGCTCTGTCTTCCAAAGCACACGTGACACTCATTCCACAGTTTACGAGCGCTATTTATGCGGATCTTTTCCAAGAATAGACTTGTACTTTGCCCTTTAAATAGATGGAAGAGTTTCGCAGATACTCATCTCCCATTCCTCTTCTTCTTCTCTGAGAATGAAATTTTTGGGAGATTTCACTCTCAAACAGGAAAGCAATGTTTTCTAATGTTCGACTTCTGCGCACTGTATCAAACATGAGTTTGTCAATCCTTAGCACCAAACTTGAAGGTAAATCAGTATAATACGTGCACTTATTTTTGCTGTTGAAGATAGGCTTTCTGTTTCTTGTTTCTGATTTGAACAATACATGCCTGTCTCTGTTTGATAAATGCATACTGAATAATTTCTGTTGATCTAATTTTTTTTCTTCTTAATGCTTTCTGCAGAAACTTGGCTGAAAATTTTCTTCAGAACTGGCATTGGGGATGTGGATGCTGTGGAGAATATCCTGCTGACATCTACATCAGGGAGCTCATACGCTTTTGACGCGTAAATCAGACAACTCAGAACTCTTCGTGGGATAGAAGGGTCTTCCTTAGATGGTAGGAAGAGCCTTTATACACGCGAGTTGGATGGTGGAGTCAACTCTACTACCGAGAAATCGGGTAGTAGAGTTCCTTTCGCGGGAGAACTAGGAATTGTATCCCAAGGTTGGATACATTCCTGTCTCCTCTGAAAGGTCGCTCCTAATCCACCAGTTGTATTGGCAGTACCACGACTTCGGGCTGCCACACTCTGTGGTTCTCCTCTCGTCTGAGAGAGAAGACCAGAGTTTGATTCCTGCTGATCTGGTCGTGACTGAGACCCAGACAGTCAGGAATTGCCACCAACAACGAACCTGACGGAGAAGGTCCGACGGAGAAGATCCAAAGAAGAAGATAGATCTCTATTAGGTTATTGTTGTGGTGTAGAATGAAAATCCAAGATTTGTGATAGATTTCCATTATGATTTGTAAGAAAGTCTAAGAAAATGTAATAGACTTTTTATGGTGAAATGAGAATGGAAATGACAATTTTTCTATGCTCAATGATTTGTATTTGTGGATGAATTGTGGACATGATAGATAATAAAATCATCTTTTCTGTTTTAGAGTATATGATATTATCAGAGGTATTATGGACGTGATAATATATAGGAACTCAAAAGAAAATAGATTGATTTCTATGCAGAGGTCAAAACATGACAAATGAGTAAGTAGATTCGGAATTGATTCAGAGGTTATGAAAACATGATAAATAACGAATCCCCACTTAATAAATTGATAGAAGATTATGAACGGATGAACCGTTAGGAAATGATGAACAGATGAACTGTCGAGTGAATGTAATAAATGAACGGATGAACCGTCAAGTATTAATGAACAGGCGAACCGTCTGATGAATGTGAGAAATGAATGGATGAACCGTTAAGCATTAATGAATATGTGAAACGTCGGATGAATGAGGAACTTCTGCCTATAAATATAGCAGAAATCTGGCGAGAACGAATACTTCTACTCCTCAACATAAAAATGTCATCTGGAGAAGCATCCAAGAAGACTGAGATAGCCTCAAAGGTTCAGAAAGGCACTGAAGAACGCCCTGCTGGTCCAGTCAAAACGAAGAAGACGGAAGCAGGCGAAGGTTCGTCTGCACCCAAGCCATCAAGGGACATTCTGGATTTTCTGCTCAAACCAGGAAGGACTGAAGAAGAGGAAGCCATGAGGATGGCCGCTTGTAAATTCCTCGTGGGTTCTAGCAAGGAGGTTCTCGGCTCTTTTGCTGATCACGTTTTCGAGAAGGACGGTAGTGGCCCACGTCCAAAAGTAGAGAAGGATGATAGTGATCTTCCTTAATATCATGTATCATCATTCATAAAAATAAAATAAAAATTTTATTTTTAAACATGAATTTGTCTGATGATTACAAGTATTTACATTTATACATAGTACTTTTTAAGGAATTTGCCATTAATAGGCATCAAAACTTTTCGACCATCCAATTGTGAGAGTTGATAAGCTCCATTTGAGAAAACTTTGCTCACAATATAGGGACCTTCCCACTTTGCGTCAAATTTGCCCTTACTCATATGAGTCATAGTCATAGGACGTCTGACTGTTAGGACAAGTTCGAACTCTGACTTTTTTATTAAAAGCTCTTGAAATTCTAGCTTGATAGAATTCAATATTCTGTTGAGCAGATAATCGCTTTTCATCCAGAGCTTCTAATTCCTGAAGTCGAAGACGATCGTTATTTTCAGCAGTGAGTTCATTAGCGATTGCTTTCCTTAAAGAAGGAATTTGAATCTCTAATGGAAGAACAGCTTCGCAGCCATACACCAGAGAGAAAGGTGTACATTTGGTAGCATTACGAACTGTAGTGCGATAAGCCCACAAACATTCCCCGAGCTTGTCACTCCAATTACGTTTGTTAGTGGAGACAAACTTCTTTAGGAGTTTGATGATAGTCTTGTTGAAAGCTTCTGCTAATCCGTTAGCTGCTGGATTATATGCGGTAGAAGCCACATTATTGATCCGGTGATCGTCACAGAATCGAGTAAATTTCTGGCTGACGAACTGTGGTCCGTTATCATGAACAATGCGTCGAGGAACACCAAATCTGTAGATGACGTGGTGCTTAATAAAGCTGATGACATTAGACGTCTTAACTTCAGATAAAGGAATGGCTTCGGCCCATTTGGAGAAGTAATCGGTTATTGCGAGAATGAACCGATGACCTTTAGATGACGGTAGATTGATCGGGCCGACAATGTCCATGCCCCAAGCTTCGAAGGGCCATGATGCTGCCGTCGGATGTAGAAATTTTGAGGGTTGATAAATAAAATCCGCATGGATTTGACAAGCTTTACACTTTTTTGCATATTCGATGGCGTCAGATACCATGGTGGGCCAATAATAACCCATACGTCGAATACGGTCTTGAAGTTTTGGTCCTGGCTGATGTGCTCCACAAATTCCATCATGTGCTTCGCGAATGATTTGTTGAGCCTCGTCACCGACAACACATCAGAGAAGTAAACCATCATAGGCTCGACGATATAAGGTCTTTGTTGTATGATTGTAGTAGAATCTGAGTGATCGTCGTCTGATAGATGCTGCCTCACTCGGATCATCCGGAAGAATATCATATAATACGAGATCTAAGAAAGGAAGTCTCCAATCTTTCTCCGTATTCTGATTCTCAGACGAGTTACTGAAGATGAATTTCATGCTGGAATCGGATGAAGATGACATCGATTTACGACTGAATCCAAATCCTCTTGTTGTGTTGACGTCATGAGATGTTGATTCTTCAATGTCAACTGGAAGTCCTAGAGTCAAGTTATTTTCAAGATGAAATAATTCTCGATTACGAACAACAATCATTTGTTGCCGTCTGATTGGAATAGCCAGCACCGCTGCAAGATTAGCAAGGGCATCAGCTTCTGTGTTACATGCTCGCCTAACATGTTCAATAAAGAATTCTTCAAACGAAGAAGCCATAGATATAGCTGTTTTATGATAAGGAACCAGATCTTGATGGCGAACTTCATAAGTACCCCTGATCTGATTGACAATGAGTTTAGAGTCTCCATACGCCTCCAAATGTTGAATATTCAGATGTTTAGCGAGTTGAAGACCAATAAGTAATGCATTGTACTCAGCTACATTATTTGAACACGGCTGATCGAGAGAATAAGCTCTTTGGATAGCAAGACCTTCTGGCGATACAAGAACAATTCCAACTCCAGCGACAATATCGCCATTAGGACCAATTCTTGATGCTCCATCAAAGAATAGACGCCAAGTAGGATCTTTTTCAGCAATTTGATTTGAATCTAGGACTTCATCTGGGATTTCATCATAGAGTTTTGAATTTTCTAGAATTGAGTGAGCAGCCAGAAAATCAGCTAAAGCTTGTCCTTTGACTGATTTCTGAGGAATATAGTGCATGTCATACTGAGCAAGTAGGATTCCCCAGTTAGCCAATCGAGAATTCAAAACACTGGATTTCTTCATCATGATCCGTATAGGATTGATCCTGGAGATGACATGAATAGTCTGGCCAATGATATAATGACGTGTCTTTTGGACAGCAAACATCAAGGCTAGACATTCTTTTTCAACCGGTGAATATCGAGGTTCAGCTCTGGTCATAGTGCGGCTGAGATAATAAATGGCTTGTTCATGGCCATTTTGATTCTTTTGAGCGAGTAATGCACCCAATGAATGACTCATTGCTCGAGTATAGAGGAGGAACGGTATTCCTGAGACGGGAGGTACCAATACTGGAGGGCTCATTAGATATTGTTTTATATCATCGAATGCTTTCTGACATTCATCATTCCAGACAAAAGAGACACCTTTCTTCATAAGTTTGTTGAATGGTCTGCAGCGTCCTGATAAATTAGAGATGAATCTCCTGATATAAGCGATTCTTCCTTGAAATCCTCGTAGCTCTTTTAAGGTGCGTGGAGGACGCATCTCTTGGATGGCTTTGATCTTCTCGGGATCCACGTGTATACCTTTAGAGGTAATGATGAAGCCGAGAAATTTACCACTAGAGACGCCTAAGAAGGACTTAGTAGGGTTCATCTTTAATTGATGCTTACGCATTAGATCAAATATAGTCTTCAAATCTTGGATATGATCCTCCTTTTGTCGACTTTTGACTGCAATATCATCAACATAGCATTCGACTATTTTCCGCAAATGTTCACGGAATATAGTGCTCATAGCTCGTTGATAAGTTGCTCCTGCATTCTTGAGACCGAATGGCATAACTGTATAACAGTATGTACCAATCGGCGTTCTGAAAGAAGTGTGCTTCTCGTCCTCTGGAAATATTTTGATCTGATTGTACCCAGAATACCCGTCCATGAATGACATTCGTTCAAATCCACAGGTATTATCAACCATGACATCAGTGATTGGTAGAGAGAATTCGTCTTTAGGACATGCCGCATTGAGATCGCGGAAGTCTATGCATACTCTGATCTTGCCAGTCTTTTTAAGAACAGGAACAATATTAGCCACCCAATCGGAATATTGTTTCTCTCTAATAAACCCAGAGGTAATGAGTTTATTGACTTCAGCTTCAATTGCATCCATGATGTCTGAACGAAATCGTCGCTGTTGTTGTTTGACCGGTTTAGCATTCGACAAGATATTGAGCTTGTGAGTTGCAATTTGAGGATCAAGCCCTGGCATATTTTCATAACTCCAAGCAAAGACATCGATGTAATCACGAATGAGTTTGATCATGTCTTTCTTATCAGTTTCTGAAAGACTTTCACTTATGAATATTGGTTTGGGAGATCCCTCTTCACCAACATCTATTTAAACAAGTTTATCTTCAGTCGGAGGTTCTTTTTGCTCGAAACGGAACTCCCATTGATTATCTAATCTTTGGGCCCACTGTTCTGATTCAGGTGAGATTTTAAACTCTTCTTCGTCTTCATCACTTTCTTCAGAATGGTCAATGGAAACCATGTTGGAAGACAAAATGTTGCAGTAGAAGTCACCGATACTCGTATCGGAATCCCAAAAAGTGGTACTAGAAGAATCAGATCTCTTATCTTCGTCAGACTCGGGATCTTCATGGATAATATTGATGAAAGGAGTAGGAGCAGTATAATCCAATCCGCATTTTGTCCTTCCATATTTCAGAGGAGGAATACGAACAGGCATTTTTCTTCCTTTTCCACTATTGAGGCCAGTCCTGAAGTCATAGCCCATATTTTTGATGATGTCTCTAGATTGCTGACTATAACGACGTAGTTGTAATCTTCCAGTATCATCATTTTTGTCATCATCTTCAAGATCAGAAGGATTTTGAGGCCCTTTGTAGAAGAATATTGGAATGTCTTCTGGCTTTCTGCTGGGAACTAGAAAGTATGAAGATTGTACAGGTTCTAGAGATACATCTGTATGAACAGTCTGTACAACTCCTATGGTTATTATGTTCAAGTCATCTAACAGATGTAAATAACTATGAACATAATTACACACATCAGCATACTGCAAAGGTGGAGACTTTTTATTAAATGTAAAAGCAGCAATATTTACATTGGAAGAAGGCTGAGCCTTAGAGATTTTAGCCAAGTCAATGACTAAAGGGGGAGAAGAAGAAGAAGCTTTGTTTTGATTAAGATCGATAACAAATGGCTCAGAAGAGGTGAGCTCCCTTGAAGTTTGAGATAGAAGAATAATCCGCCCTCCAACTGGAATTAGCAGAGTATCTTGTGAAGATACATGAACTGTAGTACGTCCACTGACAGGAATGATCAGTGTATTTTGAGTAGATGACTGAGGTAACGGAGAGATCCGTCCACTCACTGGAATGATGAAAGATCTTCTCCAGAGGGTTTAGGAGATTGTTGCTGAGTAGTTCGACCTTTAACAGGGATTATTAAAGTCTCACTTTGTGCATCTTCTTTCTCCATAGCTTGTATGATCCTTGTATACTCTTCTTTGTACATTCGGGAATCGTTGAAATAAGCTTCAACCCCATGGAAGGGATTTATATCAGCAACTTCTTTTTGTACTCTTCCATTGCTATCAATGTATTTAAAACACTGATGAAGAGTAGAAGGCACCACATTATTTTCATGAAGAAAGGGCCTCCCCAGAAGAAGATTATAGGATCCCGCGATCTCGATCACATAGAAAGTGACTTTAGATCTGAAATCGCCCATCTGAAGCTTCAGATGAATCTTTCCCAAAGGCTCGCTTCGGCTTTGATTGAATCCCAGGATAGTAGTAACTGTCTTAGAGAGCTTGTGAAGAGGGATTTTTAGTTCATCCAACAGACTCTTTGGCATTATGCTTATAGCAGACCCTGGATCAATGAGGATACGATCTATCTTCATCGTATCAATATAACCAGTGTAGTAGAGAGGTCGGTCATGTCGATTATCCTCCAGTAGCATGTCGTCTTGTGTAAAGGTGATATTTGGGATAATCTCCAGTACACTGTTGCAATGTAAGCAAGTGGCAGGTTCCGCATCTGGCTTCTTCAATTGTGCAAGACAAGAGTCAGCTTGTAGAAGTGCTTCACTTAATGTCTTCCGAGTCTCTTTGGAAAGACGTAGAAGTTCAAAGAGGGACATTCTAGCTGGAGTATTAGCAAGCTGAGCTAAAATGTCGAAATTATAAGGCTTCTGAAGTCCAAGAGGAAGAGACTTCTTGATTGGCTTATCAAACCGAGCCTGTTGTTTGCCTTTCTCCAGAGCTGTAGGCTTGGGAAGAACAGGTTCAGTGGATGATTCTTCTTCAGGAAGAACATTAGAAGCATTTTTATCAGCTGGAGGGATATCAAGAGGATCCTCAGGACTTTTAGAATAATCCTTTAGGTAAGGTTTCCCCGTTCGAGTAGCACTAACAAGTGCTTCTTCTTTGTCTTTTGGCTCTGTGTCAGAGGTAGACCCAAGAGAAGTCATATGACATGACTTGATCTTTCCAGCCTTCTTGGACTTTCGAGAAGTAGTCTTTTGAGGAGAAGGCGATTCAAAATCTGCCACTAGATCAGGATGGATCCACATGATTTCTCCAGTTTCCAAAGTGATTGGCACTAATCCTTCAGATCGTGGAGGAGGAAGATTCACTATGTCAAGAGTTGCCTTGGGAATAGGAACGATCCCACCTTCAAGGAGTTGAGGAGGGAAATCTCCGAATTGCATAGAGACGACATTAGAAGTGACAGTCTTCTCTTTTGGAGTAAGAGAGATAGCTCCAGATTTAATCATTTCTTGGATCTTTCCTTTCAGTACATAATATGTACGAATTGTATGACCCAGCATTCTGTGATATGGACAGTATTTAGGATGATCTGTCTTACCAGCTTCATCAGGTTTCTTGATCTCAGGTAATTGTATCTTATTACCTTTCAGCAGATATTCAAAGATACCAAGGACATCGTCGTCATCGAAAGAATATTCTTCTTTGGGGCGAGGTGTTCTTGGTTGTTGAGTTGTAGGAGAAGTTTGAACAGTTGATGTATCTTTGCTCTGAAGATTAACTTCAAGAGTTTCTTTTCCCTTGCGAGCATTGTTTTTATTGTTAGCACCTTGTCCTGTTTCTTTAGGAGTCATCTGCACTCCTAAACCTTTGAAGGTTTCAGCACTGATTTCTGCAGCTTTGGCACTGACTATGAAGGAAGGCCAGTCTTGGAATTGAGTGGATCCTGTCCATATGCTGGTGATTGGCAACAAGTTTGATTTGTACGTGTCAATGGTGACAGCATCAGGAGTTCCAAGAGGCATCTTCAGAGCTTCTCTTCGAAACCGTTCAATATATTCCTCTGTAGATTCATTATTTTTCTGCTTGATTCTAATAAGAGCAGACATAGTCATGTCATTAAGCCCTTCATAGAACCTTTCAAGAAACATCTGTTTAAAACCAGCAAATGAGGTAATGCTCCCATCTGGGAGACTCCTATACCATTCATAAGCCGTTCCTTTGAGACACCCAATAAATACCCGAGTAAGGAGGGCATCACTTGGTTGCAGTTGCTCAGTCATTACTTCAAAGTGATTAATAAACTGACTTGGAGAAGTGGTTCCATCATAGAATGAGATAGCAGGAGGCTTGTATTTAGGAGGATATGATACTTGCTTCCATTCTATCGGATAAGGCTGCTTGATGCCTAACCTTTGTAAACCATCCTTCTGTTTGAATGCCTCGAATTGAGTTTTGAGATTCTTCAATTCTTCAGAGACAACTCCCGAAGATTGTGGAGTTGTGGCTTGTAGAGAATAGTTGGGAGGAGGAACAGCATTGTAAGCACTACCCCCAGCTCCAGAGAGACTAGGATTTGGTTAAGCTGGTCCAGGAGTATTGGATTGCACTGCTGGAGGAACTTGTACTGGACTTATATCAGTATCAACTGGTATGGCATCTGGTACAGTCTGTCGATTTTGCAACTGAGTTGTCATGAGTTCATACATCGACTTCATTGTGTCAGTCATAGACTTCATTTGCTGTTCCAAAGAAGCAATTCTTTGATCTTGAGGAGTCAAGAAAGAAGAAGGTTCATCAGTATTCCCATCAACCATGTAAGTCGTGACTGTATGAGGGATTATTGATGAACTAGTGGATGTTGTATGCTCTGAATCATTGCTTCGTGCATCAAAGTCAACTATAGGAGAATTACCCCCAATAGGAAGAGGTGGGAAGTTAGATTCTCCAAGGAATTCAGAATCAATTTCAGGGATCAAATTTCTTTGACTAGAAGCCAGGACTCTTGCTCTGGTGTTTCTATATACTCCATCTAGACTATCAACTCTACCCCCGGTGTCCCGAGAAGTCATATTGACAGAGGCAAACAAAGGCTCATCTTCATCAGGCATAGGTTCACACTGAATCCTATTGAAGACAGACTGTCGTTTAGTTTGACATCTGCATTGCATTATGACTCTTGGCTGGAAGTCACATTCATGATCAACATGGTCTTGAACCGTTGATTGACATCTGTACTGAATTATGACTCTTGGATAGAAGTCACATTCAGCATGTTCCTTTGACATAGAATTACTCCTTCTCTTCTGTTGAAGATATTTCCGTAAATCTGTTTGTGAAGATTGAGGAGTATACTTCCTGTTCTTGGGTCTTAATGGCTCTTGATTATACAAAGAGTGATTAATGTGAGCCACATAATTTCTTGCATACTCTGCATCTGGATCTTTTATCTTCATATCCAATTGGTATGGTTTCTTAACACCAGAAGTGCTGAGTTTTGTTCTTAAATCAGTGGAAGGTAACACATTAATTTTGGAAACATAGAGTTTTCCTTCCATTGATCTGGATATTTGCAGAGAAGGAAGAGTTGAACCACTCCTTTGATTAGGAGTTGGTAACAGACCCTCTTTAATGGACAGATTCTGTGCCCAATTTGAAGAAGTCATAGGAGAAGATATTAAGGAATATTTTTTCTTAGACTCATTCAGATTTTGAGACATAGAATGTCCAGAAGGAAGAGTAGTCAAAAGACCATCTCCTTTCCTTTGACTAACAAAAGTATCAGTCAAAGCTGTTCCTGAAGTAAAAACTACAGGAGCAGAAGAAACAACTAAAGAGTTATTCCTTTTCGAAGGGACTTTGTGTGGAAGACCACCCCCAGTTCTAGTAGAACTCGGTAAAGAAGAAGAGATAACTAAGGAGTTATTCTTCTCTGATGAAATACACGCTGAAACAGATTTGGCTAAGGAACCAGTACTGTTAGCGTGACTTTTAATTTTAGAATTACACGCTGGAACAGATTTGGCTAAGGAGCCAGTACTGTCAGCGTGACTTTTAGGGTTGAATTCACACGCTGGAACAGATTTGGCTAAGAAGCCAGTACTGTCAACGTGACTTTTAGGGTTGAATTTGCACGCTGGAACAGATTTGGCTAAGGAGCCAGTACTGTCAGCGTGACTCTTAGGGTTGAATTTGCACGCTGGAACAGATTTGGCTAAGGAGCCAGTACTGTCAACGTGACTTTTGATTACTGTCATCTTCGAGCGCACAAGAGTGTGCGTACTTGCAGTGGAGTTCTTGCCAGAGGTAGGAGTAGACACTGTGGCAGAGATTTCACCATTGACTGCCAACTGATTCTTAGGGACATAGACAGAGTGTCCCTTCGACTTGGCAGTGATGATGGAGGCTGGAGTGGGCTTGCCACCCTTAGCCCGCTGCATTTCTTCATAGGCGAGTTGATCGAATTTGATCGTCATCACCTTCTTCGTCGAGCCGATTGACGAAGTGTCGCATTGAGTTGTTACCATCTCAGAAGAGGAGATGGTTTTCCTCAGCAGAGTCGCCAATTTGTTTTCCATAAAGAAATTCTCTTTATTTGTTGTATTTCTGGGAAAATTACAACTGTAGGAATCCGATCTAGAAGACGATCGCTTTATCCCTTGGACTATGCAAAGAAGAAAAGCTCTCAAAATTTTGACAGTAGATATCAATGTATCTGTACAATGAATGAGGAAAAGAACTCTATTTATAGAGTCAAGAAAAGATAACTGTCTTCACAGCCTATGCCTAGTTAAAAATCACGCAGGATTTAACATACACAAGGCTGTGAGCAGTTACTGGACGTGGCCTGTAACTGTTGGACACATGGCAATCATGTATGAGTCGTGTGCAAGTTACAGGACACGCAGGCGAGAGATCAGTGGCATGGCTGCCACGTACTCCAATTTGATAAAATCCACGCAGACTTGTTGAAGACGAAATCCACGCGAACTTGGTGTAGAAAGCTTCAAAATCCACGCAAACTTGGGGCAGGAAGCTTCAGGATCCATGCAGACTTCGAGGCAAAGAACTCGAAAATCCATGCAAACTTGAGGAAGAAAACTTCAGAATCCACGCAAACTTGAGATGAAGATCACAAATACACGCAGACTTGAGATAGAACTGCCAGCTGTCTTGATTCGGCGTGTCTCGACTGACACAAAATCTCTGACAGTGATTGCTTTGTCAGTCGCATTAAATGACAAGAAACCCTTTTGGTACGCCAACTCGATGAAGGCTGAGTCTTGCTGAAGAAGATTTCGAAAATCACGCAATAGACGGCGATGATCTCTCGAATTCTGTGTATACGTGGCATACGAAGAGATATTCTTCGACTGTCGTGTTACTCTTTGACAAATGATGAGCTGTCTTCCAGCGTGATTTATTTATATTGTCTGGATCAACTGAGCGTGACTTTTGACTCTGTCTTGATCAACTCAGCGTGACTTTTATTTTTGAGGCCTACAATAACTTTCGCCGTGGGAATGCTGAGTCGGTTCACAAGCAACCCAGGGATTGAGCACTGGAAATCTGTGAAGCGGGTGATGAGATATCTCAAGATGACTCAGACATACGTACTGCACTACAACGGGTATCCGACAATAGTGGAAGGCTTCAGTGATGCTAGCTGGTGTTCAGAGGTAGAAAGCGAGAGATCCACGGAAGGATATGTCTTTTCCTTATGTGGAGCTGCTATATCGTGGAAGTCGAAGAAGCAGACTATACTCTCTCGTTCCTCCATGGAATCTGAATTCTATGCACTTGAAACTGCAGCAGATGAAGCAGAATGGCTTCGGGAGCTCATATATGATCTTCCAGTAGTTGGGGCTCAGATACCGACGATAACGATATACTGTGACAACCAGGCGACTGTGGCGGTGGTATCAAATAACCTCTTCAACGGGAAGAAGAGGACTGTGCGGTTGAAGCACAGGGCAGTACACGATCTTATCAAAAGAGGTATAATTGCAGTGATTGATGTTCAGAGTCAGGAGAACCTGGCAGATCCGTTCACAAAGGACCTCAAGCGCCAGTTGGTCGATGACACAGCTTGTAAAATGGGCTTGAAGGCATTCTGATAGTGTGTCTTTGTAATCCTACCATAAAGTTTTATGCTATTAGTTCAAAGAGAAATCTACTAGGCATCTATCTTTTGGTTCAAAGGAGGATCACTGACTGAAAAACTATCAGGTAACAGTGGGTACTTGTTCTCTGGAACATGGAAGGGATACGGACCCATAACCACTGTTGTCTACTATGTATTTTTTGCGAAAAAACAGATCCTGTGGAAGGTTAGCTTAAACGCCTTAATGAGTTCTCAGGCAGAGTGAATGCCTGGTGTGCTTTACAGGAAGCACGATAGAGCATCACTACAAGGAGTGAAACTCCATGCTACAGTGGGGTGACTCCACCATGAGGTTCCCAGGTCTGGGGTAATGCCTCGGCTTTACAAGCCAAGTCATAGCGGCGTAGCACCGCAAATAGACAGGTAGCCTAATGCTGTATGACGTAATTAAAGAGTTGTAGACAGCACTACAAAGGGGAGGATGGCCCCATGTTACAGTGGCACGACACCACGATGAGGTACCCAGATAGGGGTAAAGCCTCGGCCTTGCAAGCCATGTCGTTGCGGCATAACACCGCAAGGAAGCCTTAGGCTTCATGCTGAGTAGATTGGCACTACAAAGAGACTGAGACCTCATGCTACAGTAGTATGATACTACGATGAGGTTCCCAGGTAGGGGTAATGCCTCGACTTCAGGCCATGTCATAGCGGCGTAGCACCGCAAGGAAGCGCAAGGCTTCATGCCATGTCTCTTTAATAAAGAACTCACCTATAGTGTATGGAAAGAGATATCAGGCCGTCTCTTGAGGGTAAACTTGTAGACGTCTAAAATTATACACTAAAACCAGGCTGGCACAGGGCCTTTAATGTGCAGCCAGAAGCACACGTAACTACACTTTATGAGTGGAAAGAATTACAATTGTGGTACAGAATTCAAGGCGTAGTCCATTCTTGTATCACATTGTTATTTAACCCATGCGGGAATATTCAAGTCGTCAGCGACATCTATCCTAATGCAAAATGGACAGTTACTGTAGAGAACGCTCAACCCTGGACACATATATATGTTGTGATATGTGGAAGATTGTTGGTGCTTTCTTTACATGGAGAGAGCTTGCTCTCAACATGCCTTGTAAAAGTTTAGTCCCACATCGAAAATGTACCATGAGTTATCTCAACATATATACTTGGTTGTGTTGTTGAGAGATGCACATGGGGTGGTGACCCTAAGAAGGGAACCATGTGGGTGATTTTACTAGGAGGTAAGAATAAGGCTCCAAGGATTAAGCATTAATGCTTTTGTCATTCTCTTAGATTAATTCCATTTGGTGCTAAGCCCCAAAGGGGCTTAGCGATTCGGACTCGGACTCGGGCTCGGGCTCATGGGCTCATGAGGTGTAATATGGCATTTTATTGGCGCACTTTGCACTTAGCACGTCAGCAGTCATGCGGCTCATATGCGGCCTCATGCGGCTCATGCGGTCCATGCGTCTCATGCGGCCTCATGCGGTCCATGCGGTACTTGCGGCCATGAGGCCATGCGGCTCATGCGGCCAGGTTGCTGCTGCTGCTGCCACATGGAGGGCTCCGCTGACTGTGCAGGCTACAAGTCAGTTATGGAAAGACTGATTCAATGCGATTAATTCAGATCCACTTTTTGTGGGATTTGAATTAATTTCATTGATATCTTTGTGGGATTTGAATTAATTCCGTTGCTATCTTTGTGGGATTTGAATTAATTTTGTTGCTATCTTTGTGGGATTTGATTCAATCTTTCCATAACTGAAGTGGCGACTAGGGTTTCCACCCTCTCTCTATATATACTCTCTTCTGGCCTCCTTTGTGAAGGACTACGAATTTTATAAGTCAGAAAAGAGAGAGAGAGAGAGAGGGAGCTGCTGCCGCCATTGCAAGTCCATCCGAGGAGTCAGAACAGAGGTGACTTCGAGCGTTCCACAAGTTCTTCAACTTGCTGGTTCCTGGAAGCAATTCGTGTGGGGCGAATCTTGCTTTGAGCAACGATATTTTGACACCTCAGCAACTTTTCTTCATCTCATTTTTCTCTAGATTATTATAACTCGTTCTGTCCCAATTGCAACACGTTTGCAAGGAAGAACGAGAGATCTTCTCTTCTCTTTTTCCCTCCTTCATATTGTAATCTGGCTATTTAGCTTTTTGTATCATCGTAGATCTTGAGTTTGATCACTGCAAAGTTTTTGTGTGACTCTCAGATCTCGATTGCATCAGTTTTTTCATCTTTGGTCAAGCCCCGGGAGTAACAAACACTACCTATATTATAGTTTGTGTGCAGCGAAGTCACTCGGACTTTTTTTTTGACAATTTACCATCCATACTTCACTAGTGGTGTCAATTGGCCACCTCCGTCCATATTTCTGCCACAACTTGTCAATTTTGGCCATGTGCCTATCAAGTTACTAATTTTATATAACGGGAGGATGATGACTAATTTTATCGCAACTAATTCTTTTCCATAATTCCGTTCTGAACATCAATGACTAGTTTTCTTTGTTTTGGTGGGTTGTGAATATAGAGGGTTCTTTTTCATTTACACCGACTTCGTTTGAGCCATAAATTGTCAAAAATTCAATCCTAACCTCAGTGACCCAAGAGCTTTCAAATGTTTCCATTCTACTTGCAATTGAGTAATTGAGTTGTAAAAGAGATCTTCACATGTTGTAAGAAGGTCAAAGCTTCTCTTATAAAAGAATGTTAAAATAGGCAAGCCTTCGTATCAAACCTCGTCGAAGAGGCCATCGGATCGAAGTTCTTCTTGGATCAAAGTTTTGTGGTTGACTTTCTTCTATAATAGTAGATTAAAATCGAAATACAATTTAAAATTAGAGTAAAAGATATTATAATACACCATAACATCACGTGTTTGAAATCTTGATCTCGCTTTCAAAGGCCATTGTGTGGATGGACAATGTTACTCTCACAACCAAAAGTGGTTACAAGAACTTACGACTGCCAGGTGATCATCCTCCACTGAAGGAGAGAGGGAAAGAGGTGAGTCCCGGTGGGACCCATGTAGCACAGGAGGTGTTGGTTGTAAGTGGGTTGTAAGAGATTGATTGTAAACTTATCATTTTCCAATGCAGATACTACCCTCTGACGATTTGATGGCCAAGGTGTTTATTGGTGAAAGAAAAAACGAGGGCTTCGAATAACTTTGATTTCTGATACTTTATCAAGTAGCCATCTGTTGTACTAAATTAAATTGGAACACAAACTTGAGCATGTATTGAGTTTGCAGCATCTCCAGTTTACATCATCATCCTCAGCTTAACCCGAACAACTTCAGCTACCTCCACAAACTGGTCGGTCTCCGGAATGACCCCCCTCACCGCATCGTCGGACCTGAACCGTTCCGCCCACCCCACAAGCTGGGGCGTCTTGTCCTCGTCCAGAAGCTCGACGTCGCAAACTCTGCTGATTACACCGATCCATCCCAAGTTGCAGCCGAGGGCAATGTCGAGGTAGCCGATGTTGTCCCCTCCGAAGAAGGCCCTTCCTTTGAATTCTCTTTCGTAGACCTCCTCTAGCAATTGCAGTCCTGCAACTACTTGTCTTGTTGCTTCTGCTTTGGCGTCATCTGTCCTTGCTATTAAGATCCCAAACAGAGAACGAATCCACTGCAGATAAATAAACAAAAAGGGTTATTTAGTTTTATATTTTGTATAATATTCAAAATTTCTGTTTAGATTTCCATAATATCATACAAGACCATCAAATTAAAAGTAAAATTTGAATATTATGAAGACCCAAACAAGATCTTATCGTCAATCTAAGTCAACCATGAGGACGAGATCCAAATCTCTTTTGGACATTATGAAAATCTAAATGTAAGTTTTGAATATTATATACTAAATACCCCCTCCCCCCTCCCCCCTCCCCCCACCCCCCACACCCACCCAAGAGTAATACTATGACATACATACACAATTTGGGAGTGTTAGGAGTCTTCCTGACAGGAATACTAGGGACACTACAAAATATGGTAAGGGCTATTACATATTAGGGGACAATACACTTAAGTTTTAAAATTGCTAAAGGGCAAGACACAAACACATCTCTCTTATTATTTTTTTCCTCTAAATTCTTTGTTCTTCCATCTTTCTCTTCCTCTTGCAACCCTAATAATATATGCCACACACTATGACTCCTTCACAAACAAGATAAATATCTATCATTTGAAATATGTTTTGTAGATTCTAGGATTTGCAAATGTATGAGGACTACACACCAATTACTAGGGTTTTTTTCTTATTGATTATTAGATTTCATGTTTAAATAATATATAGTCCAAATTGGAACTATTTTTGAGATTTCAAACTCCATTATTGGTGTTTCAAAGATTAAAAAATCGGGACAGTTTGGGGACGACACATGACTGCCAAAATTTTGACAATCTTGACAAATAGTTAGAACGGTAAAAAAAAAATTAAGAGTCCTAAAAAGAGACTATATATATATATATATATATATATATATATATATATATATATGTCAAAATTTTAGCAGTATTATTCAGTGTTTTAAAACTCGGACAAGGTACTGGGTCAGATCAAACCGGTTCAACCAGTTGGTCTAACCACTGGATTAAGCTAAGTGGCCTTATTTTACAAAAAAATATTCATTTAAAATCGATTTTTGAAAAAAAAAAATAGTAGGTCAACATTGAAACCAGACCCAAAAAAAGCTACCGGTTCATGTGTGAACCGATTAAACAGGCCCGTCTAGTCCAGTATTTAAAATATTGATATTATTATTTTTAGTACCGTCAAAATTTTGACGTTTCTAAAAAAAAAAAAAAAAAAAAAAAAAAGTTCTCCTAATAATTAACCCCGTTCCTGTGTACCTTGTCGTCAATGAAGACAGCCCAGAAGCGAGCCAACGCTCGGTCGTGAGGAGCTCTTGGGAGGATCGATGGCCGCCTCGATGCCCAGGCTTCATCTACGTACTGGACGATGATCATAGACTCGCATATCGGCCTGCCGCCGTGGATCAGCACGGGCATCTTCCCATAGACGGGGTTCGATTTCAGGAGGAGCTCGCTCTTGCCTGCGAATGTTTCTTCCAGGAACTCGTAGCCGACGCCTTTGACGTTCAGCGCGACGCGCGCTCTCGCCACGAACTGGCTCGACCACATGCCCAGCAGCTTCACCTCCTCCTCCTCCTCTCCGGCTCCGGTCGCTGCCATGTCCGTCCCTTTAATTAATTTGAAATTAGCTTACGGATCCAAGCTGTTTCTGAATTATGAAATTGCTGGGGGGCTCATTTGCCTTATTTATCATGAGTGGATTTCTCTAATCATGTACTGGGAGTCGCAAGTCAAAGTCAGAGTCAAACTCTTGGAGAACAAGTTACAAATAACTAGCATATGTGCACGTGCCTTACACATATTTTAATATTATTTTAATTAACTTAGGAAGACCAAAGGGTAGTCTTCTTAATTATTAAGTTGTCTTTATTAAAATTAATGAACAGTTTTTAATTAGTATAGATATGTAAGAGTATTTTCGGAATTCAAAATTTTCACCATCCAAGTTTTCCTATTATATAGTAGAATAGATAATGAAAAGAACCAACTTGTAAACGAGTCACAAACGAACGGTCAAGAAGAAACCTGGTGAAGGTGCCACGCTGCTGGGTAGGGGTGCAACTTGGGCGGACTAAATTCGAGTCCGATCAGATAAATCCATTAATGGATTAGATTAGGTTGAAGATGCTCGGATTCGGCATGGCCTGGACTATGGCAAAATCTATAATTTGGACCCTAAATAAAAAATTAGTATTTTTACAAGCAAAATTATCAATCAAGCTTCTTCTTTTTTACCAAATTGGAGTGCTGGCTTTTTTGTTGTTTTTTGGATTGAGCCTTTATTATTTTTTTCTTTTTTATGATATACCTAATCTATTTTAAAATTATGGGGCATTCCAAAATTGGGGGCCCATGGCACCGTCCACCTCGTCCGTGCCTAGGCCGTCCTTGGGATTCGGTTTCGGGTTAAAATATTTTAACCCGATCAAAAATCGACTTGGGCTCGGATTCATGTGTTGGTTTACCAAAAAAATCCGAAACCCGATAAACATATAATATATTTATATATACATTGTTTCATACTTCTTAAAATGATAAATGCTAAAAAAATTTCACCCAAACTCTTGAACTCCTTACTCGAAATCTTATTTCAGTTTCTATTTTGTAATAATTGAGACAATGTTCTTATTTGATTATGTGTTTAATATTAATCTTGTTTAAAATTATTTCGAATATTATATTAGAGTCTGATAAAATCGATGAACCCGATCCAGCCCGAGGAACTTGGGTTCATTTTTTTATTCCTTAGGACTCGGTTTTAGACTTCATATGTTGAACCCGAAACTGGGTTGGACTTGAATTCAGACTAGACTTATGATTCATCGGATTGGACTCAGTTTGAGTTCAAACCAAACCCAACGACCTGGATGGGCTGATAATACGGGTAAAGTGCATTTAAACCCTCCTTAGATGTCACGAAAATGCAAATAAAGACTTGCTGATCCGAAAAACCTAAAAGGTTACGAAAATGCTGAAATCACCCCCTCCGCTAACTTTTCTGTTAACGAGTGTTAAAATGGGGTTGTTTTGACCATTTTACCCCTGGGCTATCTAATATTAACTTGTTAAAAACGGTTAGTTCTAAAATTATTTTGTTAAAAACGGTTACGCAAAAATACTTGTTAAAAAGTGGATAAATATTAACAAAGGAAAAATGGTCTTTGCTAGTAAAATTATTTATTAAAATTATTTTAATTAATATTAACTTGTTAAAAACGGTTAGTTCCGTCAAAAAAGTGGATAAATATTATTTAAAATTATTTTGTCATAAATTATTTTTTATTTAACAAATATATAAATATTTTTGGGAAAAACAAAACTGATAAATACAAAAAAAAATCAATTCTTAAAAAATAGAAATGATGAAAAACTAGAAAAAAAATACCAAATAAAAAACAAAAAAATACTATTAAAATATGAAAAAATAAAAAATAGACAAAATATTCCAAAAAACCAAAAACGAGGATAAATCTTAAACAATGAAAAAAGACAAAAACAAAAACTATACAAATTTGAAAATAAAAGTCACTCTTAAAAAACTAGAAAAGATTATTAAAAAGATAAAAAAAAATATGAAATAAGAACTTAAAAAATGGAAACAAAAAACAAAATATTAAAAAGATTATTTAAAATAACCTCCCGTTCTTAAAAAGATAGAATTCTCATGCTTGACGTCATTTTCGAAAATAAATGTTCATAATCTAAATAGTAGGTTTTCATCTTAAATTTTTTCTGGAAAAAAAAATCTTTTAACAAATGTCCGGTTAATCCTGAACTATCCAGCCATTTAACTTAGGACATGTTTGGTAAACCGTATTTGGAGCTAGATAACTGTAACTAATATTATATTATTTAATATTTTATAATAATTATTATCTTAATTAATAATTATAATCTTAGTTAATAATTTATTAATTATAATTTTATTATAATATTAATTAATAATAATTTAATCATAATTATAATTATAGTTAATATTTTATATATTATAATAATTTTAATTAATAATTTAGTAATCATCATTATAATCATCATTATAGTCTTATTTAATAATTTATTAGTCATGACTATTATCGTAATTATTTATTTATTAATTCTAACTAAAATTGTAAATCTTGGTACAAATTTATTTTCATCACATGTATTACTTAAACAAATAACTTAAATATTACTAAACGTGTCAAAAATTCAAAAATAAATTGCAAAACATGTATGTCGAAGCATGGTCCGGTTTCTCATCCTCCCATAGTAAAAAATCACAAGAATTTGTTGAAAAATTTGCACTCCCGTAGAATCATCTTCCAGGATTTGTTGGTGTCAATAAAGTTTTCAATGGACTAATTAATCCACAATAGCAATAAATTATTCTTCCATAATTTTTATTTAGACGTCTTGAGAAAAAAAAGGAATAAGTAAAAAAAGCTTCAAACATTACATGAGAGCAAATAAGTAAAAAAAATGGAATATAAAAAAAATTTGCAGTTGAATTTGAGATCTGTAGGTAAAAAAAAAGCTTCAATACATTAAATAAGAGTAAATAAGTAAAAAAAAAAAGGAATATAAAAAAATTAAATATTATTTTTCCTTCCAACCAACCGGTTAAAAATTAGAAAATATAAAGCTTAGGTTTTATGTTTCAAACAAACATTCTTATATATTGAGAATGAAAGAGAGCCAGCAGCAGCCACAATGTAAGCATTAGGGTCTTATTTTGCGAACGGTTTTGCGGGAGGTGCAAACTGCTTAAGTTTTCTAAAAGGTCTTATTTTGCGAACGAGGCAACTCTAAGGAGGGTTTAAATGCACTTTACCCCTGATAATACTGATAATAAGTGTAAGTTTCAGCATCATACAGAGACTCTTTTTTTTCTTTTTCTTTTTCTTTTATAAAAAGACTCTTTGAATGTTAGGGTCCGTTTGGTAAACCGTATTTGGAGGTGGGATTTGAATTTTTATGGATTTGGAGACAAATCCATGGAATCCTATGTTTGGTTGGAGATGGATTTGGATATGGAAAGTATGACAAAATCCAAAACTTGGATTTGGTTGGATTTTGGAGGAAAAATAATAATTATTCTTTAATAATTTCGTTAAAATATTTATTATTTAATAATTTTGTTAAAAATTAGTAAATTAAAAATTAGTTAATCTTCAATAATTTCGTTAAAAATATTTATTCTTTAATAATTTCGTTAAAAATTAGTTAATTAATAAAAAAACTAACTATTTTATTAGTTATTATTAATTAATAAAAAAATAGTATTATTAATAAAAAATTTAGTTAATTAGTTAATTTCGTTATAATCATAATTAATAATTTATTAGTGTTATTATAATATTAATTAATAATATTTTATTATTTAGTTAATAATCATAATTTACTAGTATTATTATATTATTATTATAATATTAAGTAATAATTTATTAATATTATTATAATATTAATTAATAATCATATCCTATGTTTAGTATTATTAATTAAAAAATTAGTTAATTAGTTAATTAGTTAATCATGTTATAATCATATTAATAATTTATTAGTATTATTATAATATTAATTAATAATTTGTTAATAACTATTTTATTATAATCTTAATTAATAATATTTTAATCATAATTAGAATCATATTTTATAATAATTTAATTAATAATTTACTAATCATAATAATATTAATTTATAACTACTATTTTTTAAATATTTAATTTATAGTTAATTAATCGTTAATTATTAATTATTAATCAATAATTATAATTTATAATTATTAATCGTTAATAAAAAATTATCGATTGTTAATTATTAATTATTAATCGTTAATTATAATTTATAGTTATTAATTATTAATTGTTAATTATTAATTATTAATCTTTATAGCGGTTCTGGTACTATTGAAAAGATGTGCTACACGTTTACAATAGGGCTTGTTTGGTAAATGGATTTGGATTTGGAAATCCAAAATTCAAATCCAAATTCAAATCATGGATTTCAAAATCCAAATCCAAGTCCAAATCCAACTCCAACCAAACATAGGATTTGGATTTATGATTAATAACTAAATTATAGTCATGATCAATAATTAAGCTATTAATTAATTATGATTAATTATAGTTATTATTAATTATAAAATTAATAATTAACGATTAGTTATTATTAATTATAAAATTAATAATTAACAATTAGTTAATTTTAAAATAAATAACGATTAATAATTAATAATTATAAATTATAATTAACGATTAATAATTAACGATTAATAATTTTTAATTAACGATTAATAATTATAAATTATAATTAATGATTAGTAATTATAAAATTAATAATTAATGATTAGTTAATTTTTAAATAAATAACGATTAATAAATAAAGATTAATAATTAACGATTAGTAATTAATAATTAACAATTAATAATTTTTAATAATTAACGATTAATTTTTTTAAATAAATATCGATTATTATAATTCTAAAATTAATAATTAACGATTAGTTATTTTTTAAATAAATATTAGTTATTTTTTAATTAACTATAAATTAAATATTTTAAAAATAATAATTATAAATTAATATAATGATGATTAGTAAATTATAAGTTAAATTATCATAAAATATGATTCTAATCGTGATTAAAATATTATTAATTAAGATTATAATAAAATAGTTATTAACAAATTATTAATTAATATTATAATAATACTAGTAGATTATTAATTATGATTATAATTGGATATTAATTAAGATTATGGTTATGATTAATAAAATTATTATAATTATGATTAATAAAGTAATAAATTATTAATTAGGATTATTATAAATTATTAAATAATAAAATTATTAATTAATAAATTATTAACTTAGAATATAATTATGATAACTAACTATTAGTTAGTTTTTATTAATCAACTAATTTTAATGAAATTATTAAAGAATAAATATTTTAACAAAATTATTAAAGAATAACTAATTTTTAATTTACTAATTTTTAACAAAATTATTAAAGAATAAATATTTTAACAAAATTATTAAAGAATAGCTAATTTTTTCCTCCCAAATCCAACCAAATCCAAGTTTTGGATTTTGTCATACTTTCCAAATCCAAATCTATCTCCAACCAAACATAGGATTCCATGGATTTCTCTCCAAATCTATAAAAATTCAAATCCTACTTCCATATACGGTTTACCAAACAGACCCTTATATGAAAGTTTAAATTAGACCGGAGACTATTTTGAAATTCGATGGTGCTTTTTCCTTAGCAATACAAAGAGTTGGTGTTCACTTTTGGACATGACATGTATACTTTGCTTCTTTCTTTTTTTTTTTTTTTTATAGAGGTGAGCATACGATTAATTCGATTCAAATCGAACCAAATAATCAAAAATTAAATTGGACTTAAGTCGAATAAGCAAAATCGAAACCGAACTAAATAGCCCATAACATTCGGTTTATTCGATTTTTCGGTTTATTTGTACTTTTTTTTAATATATATAGTAACTAAATATATATATATATATTTAGTATATGCCTATAGTGTATATATATATATATATATATATATATATATATATATATATATATATATATATATATATATATATATATATATATATATATATATTAACCCCCGAACTTTATTAGAGAATAGGCGCAAAATGCCGAAGCCTATACAAGTAAGCGCAAAAAGCGACTAAAGGACAGAAAGCGAAAAGCGCGACTCGCGCACACAAAAAACAGGGGCAGGGCGGCCTAAGACAGGGCCTCCCAGAACGAGGTGGAGATGTGAGAGCAGCGCATCCTGGCTTTGAAGTATTGTCTGATGACCTCTCTGAACAACTGAGGCGGGAGAAATGGCCGGCCTTCATATCTGAATTTGTTCCTGTTTTTTCATAAAATCCAGATACCAGCGGCTACTACGATCTGATGTCCGTGGGATCGGCTCCAGTAGGCCAGGAGATCGTAGAAGCCCCCGGTCGGCTGAACCATGCAAAGTCTATTGTGAATCTTAGACCAAAGGTCGGTAGCCAACTCCCCCGAGAGAAGGACGTGCTCTGCAGATTCCGTTGTGTGCTCCTTGCAGCAGTGACATCTCGAAGCGAGGCTGAATCCCATGGAGCTGATGGTGTCATCCGTCGGAATCTTACGACGAAGAGCGCGCCAGATGAGGATAAACCATTTGATGGGAATGCAAGCCAGCCAAAACTTGGCTATTTAGTATATATATATATATATATATATATATATATATATATATATTCTTTTTTGGACCGAAATCGAAATCCAAAACCGAAATCGATTTTTTTTTTAGTATTTTCAAAACCGAAATTGAACCGATTTATTTTAAACCGAACTGAATCTCTTATTCGGTTCAGTTCGGTTCGGTCCGATTTCGGTCCAAAACCAAATAATCTTCACCCCCACTTCTTTCTTCTATCATTTGTCTTCCAACTATTGAATTCATTATTTAATTAATGATTTCTATATCAAAAAAAGATTATTTCATACCCTCAACTATATTTTAGTTTATCAACTTAATATTTTATTTTATTTTTATAACTTGATGCCCTATGGGTCTGCTTGGTAATGGTATTTTTACCGGCTTTTTGGTGTTTTTAAACTGACCATTTATGAAAACTCATGCTTGTTATTTTTTTTGAGCCACTGGATTTGGTCGGCTCAAAAACCACCCAAAATCGGTGTAATGTATTTTTGGGTGGCTTTATAAACACCCTAAATCGGTGGGTTTTGGATGGCTTTATTATTTTATTCCATTTATATCCTAGCCAAAAAATATATAAATATAATTACTAATAACTAAACCCTATTTTTTCTTTCTGAGTTTCTCTTTCTTTCCTTCCCGCGGCTGTTCTTTTCTTCCCGATTGAAGAAAAATTCAGGAACTTGCCTTGTACTTGTCCTTGGAGCTCCATTGGGTACAAAATTATTTTCTGAGACAAGAATACAGGAAAAATTATTTGATACAAGGGTACCTTTATGTCCATAAATCTATATTTTATCAAAAATAACTTTTATTTATATATGGACATAAAGGTAATTTTATTAGGCTAAATTATAATTTGATACCCTCAACTATTTCGAATGTTCAACTTGATATCCTGAACTTTAATAGGTATCAACTTAATACCATCCCCCAATTTTTTGTCAGCTAGTGTTAAACTAAGATGAAAAATGTCAAAAATACCCTCCTTCATTCTCTCCCCTTCCTCTTCTCCGGCAGAGTCTCCGCCATCTCCGGCAACGGTGACCCCCCCTCTTCCGGCGACGCAGTAACGGCCCGGCAGTAGCAACGGTAGCAGCGGCGGCGGCACGACAGCATACGGCGGAGACGCGGCGGCAACACGTGGCGGCGCGGCAGCAGCGCGCGGGCACAACAGTGGCAATGGGGTTGGAGATGCGGGGGAGGAGGGGGCCGAGAGGGGTGGGTTAGGGGCGCGGCTGTAGGGGGCAGACGGCGGTGGAGGGGGACGGGGCGGTGGAGGGGGTGGGCCGGCGCGGGGTGGAGAGGGGTGTTTGGGGGAAAGGGTGAAGGGCATCAGTAGCAGCCGCAACAAGGAGCAACAACAGCGGTCTTAGAAATAAAATCTAGTTACGATCAAAATTATATAATGCAATTTAAGGATGGTCAATATGTGGTAATGAATGTAATCAAAGTAATATAATTATGAACAAATTCTAGCATATATATATATATATATATATATATATATATATATATATATATATATATATATATATATAATATAATATATATATATATATATTGAAAACTTAATAGTAATTATAAGAATAGAAGGAAAATCAAGCCACTATTACACGATTTAGAAAAATCAAACAACAGATTTAAGAAAATCAAACGACGGTTACAAAATAGGATATGCATAAAAGAAATATCTTTACAAAATAATAAATCACAAGATCTATAATCTATAATTATGTTATTACTAACTTATCCAAGATCTTCTTCTACCTTGACCTAATTGAAAATGCTAGTTCCCAAGAATTCCTAAAAATAAACTAGTTAACCTTTCCATGTTTCCCCTTATATATATAGCTATCAACTATATACACATACATACATGCATCCATAATTGTATATCAATTATCTAGTATACATGGCTATCTACAATACAATATATATAGATATATCCCTAATTATCAAAAGATGGAACTATTAAAAATACGTGCAATACACTATTGCCAAACCATGAAAGATATCAAGCCAATAAGTGTCGAAAATGGTCCTAATGAATTTCTAGGACAAATCAAGAAAAATTCTATAGGAAACATATGGTGATATAAAATATTTTTATAAATGAGATTTATTGCTAAGATTTAAATAAGGCTAAGATCAAATCAAGATAATTTTCGGTAAAGTTGTCAATAGCGATAAGATATTAAATATGGTATATAACATGGATATAGTCTCAATAGTATCCGAAAACCATACATATCCGAAATTATTTTGCCAAGAGTTCATGTCCCGTCAGTGTAGTGTACATCTGGCTGCAGTGAACCTTTGGTCCTATGACTTGAATAATGATAGCACCAAATATTTTATCAACTTTATCTAATATTGATGGAACCACTCAAAAGATTAAAATATTATATTTTTAGGACATAGTCACAATAATATCTGAAAACCTATGAATAACTGAAATTGCTTCAACTTTGGGTCCATGCCTTGCCAGTGCGCAGCTGGCTGTAGTGAACTCGCGGCCTCCATAATCCAGATAAATGACTGTAGTACGCATCTGTCACGTCATAGTAGGTTGTCGAATATTTTCTCAACTTTATCCATAGGAATTTTAAGGGAGTTTATGAAAATTCAAATGAGTTCTAAAAGTCCTAATCATGATAGAAAGTGACATAAGTACATGTTCTTTAGATATTAGATCTTTGAGAATCAAGGGATCACTTACTAGTAAAAAGAAAGAAATGAATGAAGTTAAAAAGGAGTATCTGTTCTCCGACCTTTCACTATTCAATGGATTGAGGACATAAACTTATGGAATTGATCAAGCCTGACTCTAACCAATAGGAATAGTATGATTTTAAGTTGAACGGAAGAATTAATGAAAATATTTTTGCCTCTAGAGAATTTCTTAAAGGATGTGGACCAGTTGCTAACTTTACGGGCCGGTGCTCTGAAGATTCAGCCTCCTTAGAAACATGGCCAGAACAGTTGGTTATTTCCTTTGCCATTCTCTGGAATGATTAGGAAGCAACATAAGTAACGCTATCCAACTAAGTTACACACATAGAAATATATTTTAAAGAAAATTGGTCTTATGTTATGACGAGTCATAATATTTCAACGTTCTAATTGTTTGTAGTCAGTTTTCCTAAAGTTGTTTGTCAGACCTGCATGGGCCACCACTGAAAATATGTCACGACCCGATTCCAAGATACTGGGTCCAGTCGGATCATGTCCAGCCTGTACCATTGTGAGACAGCGGCAGTAAGCTGTATCAAGCAGTAGTAACTCAAGCACAACATTCTAAGATGCGAAAAATAAAACTTTTATTCAAAACATTCAATTAAAAACTAGATGTCTATCTGGAACAATACACATGCAGAGAAAAGTGTTACGTTATTACAACTTGTTCTTTTATTACAACATTAAAAGAAACTAAAACAATAAGGTGCAGCTAGAACTCCTAAGCTCCCTGTCCGGGTTCAACTATCTCCTCGGAACCAAGTCGGGTCCATAATAAGAACTAAAAGCAAGCTCCTCGTCATCGCAGTTACCTAAAAATGTTGGTCTCCAGCCAGGAGGGGAGCAAGAACATGTATATATCCATTCCAGCATTTTAATAAAATAATTAAAGATGCAAGAAACAATTTTTAGAAAATAATTTATCTTTCTAAATATTAATAAAGAATCAGTGAAGCAGTAAATCTCTGAAAATAATAATGATGCAATCTACACCTAGCAATAGTGTTTTGAGTGTGTAGCATCCCGTGGCCGGCTGGGGATGGAGACAATATGTGTTCTAGTGAACACTGTCCGACTTCAGCCCAAGTGAGGTGGGGCTTCAGCTATCCACAATGAGACAATAAGGGGGCTTTGACCACATGTGCTAACAATACTCTCCAATCCCAAGTCAATGAGTCAATCAAGCAATCAATTGGATCCGAACGGGATCCCGTGAGTCAAGTATCGATATAATGTTTCTAATGGTGCAATATATTTAATTATCAAGTTTGGAATCATATGAAACTTGCCATGGTTTCTGGTGCTGTAGGTGACGACGGGAAAACACTAAAGCTAAAGCCCGGAATTGAACCCTACATTTAGTGAAACAACTTAGTTGCCAATCTAAGGTTTTGCTATAATTCTAATTAATCAACTTACTAATAATATAATAATAGTCTAGACTCTAAAATCACTAATAATTATACTAAAACCTTTACTTAATTATAAAATATTTTTAGAGAACCTCTAAATGAGAACATAGAAAAAATACGTTTTTAGTGAATAAATAAAATAGTCATTTCTTAAATAAAAATATTCATTAATTTAATTAATAATAAGTTCGTGCCAAAATTAGTAGTTATTTGTGAATATGAAAATAATTGATGCAGAATACTATTGTAATATTTTTACGTAATATCCGTAATCAGCAACTACTGAATAAAATAATCTTTTTAAATAAAATTATTTATTTTAAAAATGTGTGAATTACTATTTTTATTTTAAAATAAGTAATAAACAGGTTTTTTTTAATAAATAGAACTAATACTTTAGTTAGATTTACCTATATACAAAATACCCTTTTTGGTAATGAAAATAATTTTGAAACTAAATAATATTTTATTTACGTACACTACCAAAATAAGTCAAATCTGCGACGTAATTAGTGACGCTTATTTAAAACATCGCTAATAATTTGGATATTAGCGACGTACTTTAAAAAAGTCGCTAAACGTCGTTGTTTGAGAATTATAACGACGTTCGGCGACGTTTAGTGACTACGACAAACATATTTGAAAGTTACGTCGCTGAGAAGTCGCTGAACGTCGCTATATTTTTGTAATCAGCGACATTTTGCGACGCGAGCATCATTGAGTTGCAATATTCTAAATAATTTGTGATATTTAGCGACGTCTTTTTCTAGACATTGCTAAATTACGTCAAATAGGGCTCTCTGATTCAATATTTTATTTCTCCATCTCCCAATTTTCTATTTCCCGCTCGACGCCCCCTGCGCACTCCGTTCGACGCCCCGACGCCCCTCTCCTCCTCCGGTCGATCCCCTACCCGGCGACCCCCCTCCCCCCTCGATGACCCCCTCCACCCTCGGCGCCCCCACCTCCGACGACGCTCTACCCTCCTCCGTTCCTGGCCCACATTGAGCTACTGCCTCGACGATCCCCTACCCGGCGCCCTCCTGCTCCGGCGACTCATCCTCCCCCCTGACCCCCTCCGGCTCAGGTAAACCCTAACCCTCCATTTCCTATTTTCTGAGTTAGCTTTATGATTACAGTTATCATGCTCCCCCCGCGACCAGGACACATGGATACAGACACATGATACATGTCAACACATAGAGGATACATGACACACAATGACACTAATATGGGTAATTTTAGTTTTAAGTTAATTTAATTATACATCTAATTTCAGTTTAATTTGGTTTAAAGATTAAAGATTAATTTGGTTTAATTCCATGGAGTAAATTAAAGATTAAATGCCATGGTTCAATAACACTGATACGGGCAGTCTAATTTTAGTTCAATTTTAGTTTAATTTGGTTTAATTCCATGGAGTAAATTAAAGATTAATTCTTTGGTTCAAGGACACTAATACGGGCAGTCTAATTTCAGTTTAATTTGGTTTAACTCCATGGAGGGGAGCAATAACTAAAACTATTATTTATTTTTTTAGAGGGAAAGAAGGGAGTAATAACTAAAACTATTATTGCTTGTGTCCTAACGGTGATGTTAGTAAGAAGGGGAAAACATTGTTGGTATTGACTTTTTGTTGTGTCTCAGCGGAGATAAAAATGGATATGAATTATTAGTTGTTTCCTTAAACTCCCCTAAAGTCTGCCTTTGAACAATGTGTATCTATCCTACAAAAGTATCTAAAAATGAATATGAATTACTACCGACGACATCGTTCGTAGATGTACAACCGTCATCCTGATGACATGTGCGATGTGCAGGATGACATGTGCGATGTGCAACATTTATTGCTGTATGTAGTATATATATATATCATATAGGATATATTTGTATATATACTAGGTTTGGGGTTAAGGCCTCGTTTGGTTCACGGAAAGAAAATGAATTGCCTTGTATTTTCCATGGTAATGAGAAAGTAGGATTCCTGTCACATTTCTTTTTCGTTGTTTCGTAAAATAAGGAAAGCACCTAGGAAAGACCATTTGATTTGTAATAAATGTTCCAATAATATAGCAATGTTCCAATAATATCCTTACCTTTTAAAATAAAAATAACATTATAAAAAATAACATTAATGGTAAAACAAGCAATAACACGTGGTTACTTTTGTCATAAGTTTTGTAATAAATGTTGAGAAAGGAGGAGGGAAAATAAATCCCATGGGTCCTGAGTGGTTGAACTTAGGATTGATTTGGTCTTGGTACCTTATATGCAACTTTGACCTTTAGGTTCTAGTATCAATTCGAGTATGATCTAGATATTGCCCCAATAACTGAACTTGGTCGATACATGTCACGACCCGCACCCGCTTTTCGGACACGAGCACGTGAGCAAGCCCAGCTACGTATCGAACGGACTCCAGCCCAACTCGAGTACGTATAAGCTGTCAAGGTCATGGGTATACTGCCAAATCATGGCAAACAAATCTATATCTCAATCCACAATAAGAATAATAAACAAGAATGAACAAGTATGGGTCGTGGTCTGCAGCCCACTAGCATATATGTCCGATAAGACTCTAATGATAGTAACAAGAGTCTAAAACTGAATCAGAAAACATGATAAGGTAAGAAAGCACGAATGGATAACAAACGTAATCATGATACCTGAATCCTACAAGAGTCGAAAAATCCTCCGCCATCCAAAACTACTAGCTAACTCCATGCAATCGCTAAACCTGAGGAGATCATCAGGTCCTCAGAGGACATAGCAAGATACATAATATACATGCCTATCTAACAGTTTTATCATGTGCAAGAAAATAAACAAGAAGGAACAAGAACAAGACAAATGACTATGAATACGAACACGAACACTAGAACAACTATGCATAATGAACTGCCGGATGAACGAAACACGATGATCAACGGAAGAAACCAAACCCTCGTCCCGAGTGTGGACTCACTGGTTTGAACTAAACACTAACCCTCGTCCCGAGTGTGGACTCTCTGGTCAGTACTAACCCTCGTCCCAAGTGTGGACTCTCTGGTCAGTACTAACCCTCGTCCCGAGTGTGGACTCTCTGGTCAGTACTAACCCTCGTCCCGAGTGTGGACTCTCTGGTTAGTTCACGGCAAGGCACCCTCGTCCCGAGTGTGGACTCTCTGGTGCAAATACTACATCCTCGTCCCGTGTGTGGACTCTCTGATATAAACACCCTCATCCCGAGCATGGACTCTCTGGTGTAAGTCAAGTCAAGTCTACACCCTCGTCCCGAGTGTGGACTCTCTGGTGCAATAATCGACATCCTAGTCCCTAGTGTGGACTCACGGATGTAAACAGATCAAGAAAAATACCCTCGTCCCGTGTGTGGACTCTCTGGTGCCAAGGATGCAATATCAAGGATTTAGCAGTTTACTACACGCACTCGTTCTATGACACGACTCAAGCAAGGTACGGACGAGAAACTCCAAGTATGAAACACAAGGCCAAAAACATGAACATGGCTATAAACAATAAAAATAAATCCACAGAAAACAACACGAAAAGAACATGTTCATAAATGATCCAAGACAGTAAAATGAAAAGAACTGCATGTAAGTAAAACTGTAGAGGAAGGGAAGGTATACTTGCCTGGTGGCAGTGCAAAGAACCAATAAGATACCGTCAACTAGTACGCCAAAACGTCCAAGTCATCACAACTGTCTCCGAAAGCTGAAACAAACATTACCAACATTCTCAGAATAGTCAAACTAGCTAGGATTGCATGTCCTTAAGTCCACATCTGGACACAGAGGCAAAACGGTAAATTTGGGCAAAAACGATGTCCGCCGTTGGACCCGCTTTGCACCGAAAAGCGTGCCAAGGTCAATGGTCTCAAAAGTCATCAAACTACATGTTTACGGATCCAGTTTTCCGATACGAACCCAACCGTATGTCCAAAGTTGGATTCCGGCGGGCCGTGCACAAAATCACCCGTTGAGTCGGACCGTGGGGCCCACGAAATGGCGATTTTATCAACGGTCTCAGAATCGGACCAAACTTGGCATACAGGACCAGAAAAATGATACGGTCCTGCTGGCATAAGTTTTGTCTCGGTCTGACGAGCGTGCACAAAGTAATTGAGAAATTTACAAAGTGCACGATACTGTAAATTTCGACGGATACGCATCAAATTCGTCGCGCACACGCGACCAATTTGAATTCCGCCAAAGCCCACATGACCACGAAGCTGTTACCTACTTTCGATGCCTTCGGTGCGCGACCACGTCGCCCGGATTGGCGGGACGCACGTCGTGTGGGTGAGTTTTATTGAATTTTAGTTTTGAAAAAACATATTTTTCTCCGTTTTTAACAACTGATATCTTTCTGAAATCTTGATGAAATTAGGAACTACAAAAAGGGTTACGAAGCTGTATATGTTGACTAAAAACCTCTTTAAATAGATTTTCTGAATATCGAATTGGTTGTGAATAAACAGTCTTCCAAACAGTGTGCTTGGATCGGGTGTGTTCTGTCTAGGAACAGATTTTTGGGTCAACTTCATGCCGATTTTTGGGTCAATTCCTACTCGTTTCCATCCCGACTTATCTAATGGATTTGAAGGTGGATAGGTAGGGTTCGTACCTGATCAAACGGAACGAGATTTGGTTGAGCGACGCGGTCGAAATCATGTTGCGAAGGTGGCTTCGCTGGAGGTAACTACTGCTAATGCCAACAGCGCTGTTGCGTGCGGCTGTGTGTTTCGGCGCCTCCGGCGACCCACGCGGCCGCGCGGGGTGGTCTAAGGCGGCATGGAGGCACGCCAGGTCGGGGCTGCTCTGGAGTTAGGGTTTATGTTAGGTTTTTTTTTGGAGTTTTCAAGTTCGTAAATCTCGTTATATAGGCTCGGGACTTCGACGGGTTGAGGAGCTTGGAAGAGGCCGCTCGGTTGCCCAGCCTGTGGTCGGGCCTGGAACTGGACCTGGCCCTTGGGGCTGGGTTGGGACTTGGTATTGCTGCCTCTTGCTTCTTCTTCTTATTCATTTTATTGTATTAATATATATATATACATCTTTGTATATATAATTAAATATATATATATATATACATATATACATACATGCATACATATATACTCATATAATATGTATTTATACATATATACTCGTATTCACCCATATTTTATACATATATACACATGCATTCATATATATATATATATATCAATATAATATATATTATACATATATACACATGCATTTATATCTATATATATCAATACAATATATTTTAGACATATATACACACAAATACATTTATCTATAATATATATATATATATCTATATTTATATATACACATATTCTCACGTATATATTCTTATATATATATACACCATATACATTTATATATTTATACCTATATATACCTTTATATATATTTATAACCTACATAACATTTGTTCCTACATATTCGTGTATACCTACACACACAAACACACACATATATATAATATTTATTTATTCATACATTCACATTCACTCATATACAATATTTATTATATTTTTATATACACTCGTATATCTTGATGATAATAACTAATAATAATAAGTAATTTATACTTAATAACCAAAATAATAATATTATTAATAACAATAATTCCACTAGTAATTAAAATAATTTGATAGTAGCTCCTGGATGGGCATATCTTATACTCCCATTACTGGGCCCCAGAAAATTGTACAAATATTCTAAAACGCTATTTAATATTAATAATACCTATATTCTTCCCATAAATAATGTGTAGAAAATAATTGCCATTTCTTGAAAATATATACATAATATTTGTATTTACCAAACATGTCTATAAGGTCGTATTTGGTCCCACTACAGGACTACATGGGTTTGGATTTGACTTGGGCCTAATCTGGACAGGTTCGGTACAACCGGGTTCCCTAAAACTCAATAATATAATTAAATAATAAATAAACTCTTCGGTAAGGGTTAAGTCGCAACTTGGCCTGGTTTTTCTAGTTAGGGTGTCACCTGGCTCGGCCTTCCCTACCAGGGCTAATACACTAGTCAAGGCACGCCGCTGCACTACCCGTACCGTGATTCCTAGTCATCTGATACTTCAAAACTCAACTATGGCTAAGGTCATCTACCGTAATAATTAACTAAATAATCATTTAATAAAATCCAAAAATCCCCATTTAAATAAAATAAATAATAAAAATAATTCAAAAGTTTTTTGGGAAGGGGAGCTATAATACATATCATATATATATTATTTCCTCTATCCAGTATACATGGTACTGTACTCCCTAATACCTATAGTCTGTACTTGACATAGTAACATGATGGCCTATGTCAAGTTGATACAGACACCACCATTAGGTTGTTGCTTGTGCCTATGTCAAGGTCTGAAATTTTTAGATGGGTATGTTTCAAACTTGAGAAGATGCGTCGACCTCATGGAGAACAAACTGGCAGGTATGAAGAGCCATGATTGTCACGTATTCATGGAGAGGTTAATTCCGATTGCATTTCTGGAATTCTTACCCCAGGTTGTTTGGGATTCATTGACCGAGCTTAGCATATTCTTCAGAGATCTTTGTTATACTAAGTTGTTCGTCGATCGTCTAGAAAAGCAGGAGAACGATATTGTGGTAACACTGTGCAAGCTCGAGAAGGTATTTCCTCATAGATTTTTTGACTCCATGGAGCATTTGCCAATTCATTTTTCCTACGAGGCACGTGTTGGTGGGCCCGTCGGTTATCGGTGGATGTACCCGTTTAAGCAGCATTTGAACCACCTAAAGAGGAAGGTGAAAAACAAGGCTCGGGTCGAAGGTTCTATTTGTGAAGCCTATATTCTCGAAGAGATTACAAACTTCTGCTCGACGTATTTCAAACCTCATGTTGCTACGAATAAAACGAGGGCTCCGAGAAACGACGAGAGTATCAAGAATGTAATGATGGAATACTGAAAGTATTCAATGCGTCCGGAAAGCCTTCGGGGAAAATGAAGAAGAGATATTTGAATAACAAAGAGCTAAGGGCTGCTCAGTTGTATATATTACTCAATTGCGACGAGGATGAAGTGGAAAAGCTAGAGGGATAAGTAATTAATGATGAGCTAGTTTTGTCACGACCCGCACCCATTTTTTGGGATACGAGTGCGTGTCCAAGCCCAGCCTACGCCGCAGTATCGACGGTAGTACGCTGTCTAGCCCACAATAAACAAAGTGCTCATAAATGCTAACTGCTCATTCACAACAACTAAATCAACTTTACAAAATTTAGGAGTTTTACATTTGAAGAGGAATATAGGCTTTTACAATTATAGAAAATTACCACACAACTAACTAGTCTTCTATGGTTTGGCCTTCGAGTCTCTATCTCTCCCTTGTATGGTCCATAGTGCAAAAGTAGACACGTCATATCCTCACCTATAACAACGATCCAATCAAAAAAGGAGCAGAGTACAACTATATTACAATTAATGTTGTTAGTCCAAAATAAGTTAGAACAACAAGAAACCATGATGGCAAAGAGTATATAAAGAACTAGCAAAGAGATGAACTAACAGGATATGAACTAGCACTAGCAAGATATGAACTAGTAGAATATAAATAGCAAGGTATTTACTAACAAGATATGAACTAACAAGATATGAACTAGAACTAGATAAAGGAAAAATAGGAACAACTATGTGTGTGTGAAATACCTTTTAATACGTGAACGACTGGGCTAATACGGCACATCATACGATGGCTATCCACAATAATAGGGTACGGCTAAATCATACGTGGGGTGCATGACTTAGCTATCCACAATCAAAATAGTTGGGTTCGTTCACGTACTTACCGAGTATTTCCCCTCCCGACTCTCTAACAATCAATAACGATCAATGATACTCTAAGAAGGATATAATAACTATGGTGTCACAATCGTGTCTCAATGAAATATCAAGCAATGTCTCAACGAGATATCAAACAAGAAAATGATAGAGAAAACATTATAATGAACCAAAACATAAATGCAATACTGTACTTGCCTGAATCCTTACACAAATCGAAGTCATAAGTCGAGGACGAGGGAGTTGCCAATCTAGAAGCTGTCAACCTATAACACATATCGTACCACGAACCGTGCACGAAAACCACAAATCAATTCTAATGTTCTAGTTCTAAATTCATGGAATAGTGGCTAGTTGGGTTTCTAATCTAATAATAATTAATTCTGGAATAAATTATTTAAAAACATCATTTAACCTAATAATAATATAAATATAATCTAAACATGCAAGTTTGGCCATCAAAAGTCAGGTTTCCAATCTTTGGAAACCATGGCACGTAAATCGAGTCGTACCGTTGACTATCTAGTCAAACGCTATGAACTGTAGATTTTGAAAGTGCACCTTGGTAGATTTCAGCTCCACGAGTGTGCTAGAATCAACCGTGCCACAAAATCACACTTTGGTCAAAAGATATCGCCGTTATGGCTAATCGTGACCAAAACGGTGATCAACCGATCAATTCTGCGTTCAACAGAATAACTAAAATACTAGATGAATGAAATAATTTCTGGAAAAAATATATGTCGTAGACCTCTGTGTTAGCTTTCAGAAACTTTAAATGGATCGTGATTTCGATTTCTGGTTCTCCCAAAATCTCGAAAACACCAAAATATGTCAAATTTTGGACAACTAGCACTCTACGAATTTTCTAGAAATTTAGGAATAATATATACGAAAATAAATTACATATTCAAAAATTTAACCTCGAGACAAATCTAATAAAAAAAGGGCATGCTAAAATCACTTCGGGGTTGACGGCAATCGCCTCGGGAAGTCGAGATCTCTACTAGAACTCTCTCTCAAAAAGGCGGCAGAAATTTCTAGGTTTTCGTGAATTAATAACATATATATATATATATATATATATATATATATATATATATATATATATATATATATATATATATATATATATATGAGAGAGAGGCGGTGCTGACTCATTCTGGCGCCGACAGGTGGGCCAGGGGCGCTGACTGGATGCTGATTGGCCTGCTGACTGGGTAAATGCTGATTTAAATTCAGAAAATGATTTAAAAATCATTTGAGAGCCAAATAAACTCAAATAAAATTCTAAAAATTCCAGAAATTTTTTAGAAAATTCTAGAAAATATATTTAACATTCTAGAATATAAATAAAATGCTTTCCCTCATATTAGTTCCAAATAACCTCATAATAAATATTGGAAGCCTTTAAAAATATATAAACCTTAATAAATAAATACTTAAATACTCCCAAAATTATGAAAAAATTCTAGAAAATATAAAATAGCGTAATGAACCCTAGAAAAATATTTGGGATCAATATTTGCTCTTAGGCTAGCACAATAAATTCTAGAAGTCCTAGAAAATAGGTTTTTTCTATATTTTATTATCAAAGTAATTCCAAAAAATACCAAAAAAAATCCAAAAAAATTAGAAAATAGTTTTTGAGGTTCTAGAACCTAAATAAAATACTGGGTACCAAAAATAATCCCAAATGGCCATATGATAAATCATAATCAAATAATAATTAAAAAAAAATCAGGAAGTGGACTTACAAATTGTCACAATCCGCACCCAGTGTAGGGACACGAGAAGTGGGTACGTCCAGCCTACGCCGCAGTGTCGGCGGTAGAACGCTGTCCTAGATCACTATCACAAACTAAATACAATATGATATACTCTCCGAACGGAGGACAAATCACATAAAGTACAACTCAATCACAAATCTAGAGATGGAAATAACACGATATGATAAATATGAAATCCTCAAACTGAGGTGCAAACAGAAGAGAAAGTCTAAGTGTCTAAACGACACAACATCACAAACATCCAGAAAATAATACAACTCTAAAGTCAATACAATAACATAAGAAATAAGATAAAGCCTAGCTAATCTAGTCTAAACAGTAGGGATGACGTCCTCAGCTAGAGCTGGATCCTCCTGTGGGTCCAACTCACAGGTGTCGTCTAGATGGGCTCCATAGTAGGTTGGACAGAAGTCCTCGGTATCATCTGTAATATTTTTAACAGGTCCAATAAGGGCGGAAGCGAGCACAGTATATCTCATGCAGTTCATATCATGGCAGGAAATATAAAGCAAGCAATAGAGTAAGATACATTAACGCTGTAAGAAGATGTACATGAAAATAGGAAAGATATTTAATAACTGGAAATATATATAATAAGTAAGAACTGTAAGTGACTAGTGATTTAGAGTACGAGATGGCATATAACTGGCTTGGGTTAAACATGATATACATGGATGAACATGAGGGATACCAGCCAAGAAGGCTGTGTTGTACATGATAACACATAAAAAGTAACATAGTGAACATGATGGGTAAATCTCATGACCATTTATACTCACCCCTACCCACAATCAATACACAAGGATCCAGTCAAGTTACGTTACGAACATGATGTTTTGGTTACACACGAAGCACACGAGGAAACATGAACGTATATGAGAGCACATGAAAGTACATAAAAGAACATGAGAGTACATGAATAACGCAAGAGCAAGGAATACACGATGTACATGAAACACACGATATGAAGTATCCGATGCACCCGCTAAGGGGAATAACATCCCATGAAGAGATCCATGTAGTACCAATCTGTGATAACAAGTGTCAGCATCAAGTAAAGTAATCTAGAACAAGAATATAAGTTGTGACAAGTATGAAACGATCAGAGAATGTACTCGCCTACGATCTGAATGTCTGTGAGAATATACTGTCCGAAACGAGGTATCTGAGTCCTATTTAGAGCAACATAAGTCATGATGTATACATGGGGATATAAGTGAAGTGTACAATGCATCTACATAATTTTTAGGTCAATCTAGGTCAAAGTCAACTCTGGGTCAAACCAAGTCAACATCTAGTCAAACTAGGTCAACAACAAGGCTATCTTGGTCAACTGGTCAAACTTGGGCTATCAAGGGTCAACTTTAGGGTTTGGTCAACTAAGTCAATTAGTCACTATTGACTCAATGTTGACTTTTGGTCAACTATAAACCTAAACCAACTCATATACATATCTATACCATATTTAAACATAGACAACATCATAATAGCCTATAGGGCAACACTATACACTAGGCCTATGTACAATATTACAATATACAAACCTATATACCAAAATCCTATATTATAACTTAGGCTAATATAATACATACTTTACATACATGCCTACATACATTACATGGAGTACATTACATAGCTTATATTACATAGCTTACATATCATTCATTCATGCATTCATATTCTACATTCATTCATATATGCACAAATATCATTCATGTATCTATTCATGCATTGAATTCAATACATTACATTTATATCAAATAGGAAGGGAAATTGGAAAGGAAAAGAAGGACAAGGGGCTGTGAAGACTGTGAAGAAGGGAAAAAAGAGACAATGAGAAGAGTGTAATCAAACATACATGCATTCTCAGGTAGTGAATGCCACAGTGAACTAATAAATCAAACAACCTATACATCCAAACCAATCTCAGTTTGTATATAAACAAATCCCAGTTTCACTTTACCATACAAATTCAGTCAACAATTTCTAAGTTAACATTCATATTCAGTTTCATATATTAAATCCAAACCCAATCATTCTCTATTTTCGTACAAAACCACATTTTAGTTTCCAAAATCAAACCAAAAACTCAGTTTCAAAATCAAGTATCCCAAGTATTAATTCACAGTCCAATTCAACCCACATCTCGGTTTACCTATAACAGTCTCACATATAGTGTAAAACTCAAATCCAGCAACCTCCCTCATCAATCCTCAGGAAACCAAGCCAAAATAGGCTACCTACTGCAAAATCCATTGCCTGCAGCCACAAGGAAAAGCCAAGTGCTACCTCTACCTATAGCTGCTGCTACTGCAATTATCTCAGGTATCCTTAACTGTCAAACAACTCTCTGAATGACTCTCATCCAAATCCTACCAAAATCAAACTCAACATCATTCAAAACTCAGATTTTCCTATACAAATTTCCAAACTCAATTTCAGTAAAGTCAATCTCAGTTATAACCATATGCAACTCATGTGTTCAATTAACTTGAAATCTTAGTTTTCAGGTTTCAGTTTTCATTTCAAATCCCCAATCAGTTTACTGTTTGGCAATAACTCATGTTAAATATTTCATTTCAGTCCCAGGTTTAAATCTAACCACAATTAACACTCAACCCCATTGAAACATGGTTATTAACATGTACTGTATTATAAATCCTCAGAAAAACAGATTCACATTTCAACCTCATTTCATTTTAAACCCAAACTGGAAAATAACCCGACTGATACATGAAATCCCAAATTCGAAAACCCATTTTAACCACAACTCGAATTTAAAAGGGTGAAAAAATTGTACAGGTGTATATGTTAGGTATACGTGTCAGGGGGTGTTATTTCGTATCCGCGTGAGTGGACACAAAGTGTCCAAAACAGTAAAAACACGGTTTCAGAAATCCTGTCTGTGCACAGGCGCGTGCGGCCATTCCCTGGAGAATTGGACACGACACAGGACCAAGGACACCTCGTGCACACTAACCTAGGTAGATTAGCTATAGGACTACATGGTCGACTAGGTAACACGTGTCCACGTTGTGTTTAAAGTCGACACGAACTGCGTATCAGTCAAGAAAACCCACACGCGCAGTGACAGTGTAAAACCCGTGCACCTATGATTACGTGTCCGATACGACATGAGGCGACTCGAGAATCAAGGGGTGTTGTGTCAGATACTGTCCCTTGGTCTGTGCTAAGTGGCAGACCGCCACGTGGCGTGTCATGTCCACAGTGAAATACGGGTAGCAGGGGACAGTATGGTGTCAGCACGCGTGTGTGCGTGTCCGTTTTGGACACGAAAAACTCTCAAACTTCGACTCAGTCATTACGATTATTGATATACACATATTAACATAATTTTTTGTTCAATTAGATTTTAAAAATAACAAAATTTATTTCTTACAAATATTTCATCGAACACCCTATTAAAGATACTGATACGTGTCCGATACGGACACGAAATGGATACTACCTAGCACCAAACTAACTCTACAGCTAGCGTATACCTATATGCATGCATCAATGAAAAGAAAACATAATTTTATATAGGTTTCATGGTATTTACGTATTGAGAGTAAATCTCAATGCAAGGGTGAGGATGAGTGTTTTTCCTTGAACTCCAATTTCCTAAAGCACTCCAAATCCTAGCTAGCAAGCCCCTACTAGCTTCCACTATGGTAGAGGGTGATGATGCAATTGATTAGACTCAATTTGGACTTAATTTGGATATTAGGGGGTAATTTTGGAGAAGAACAATTAGGGTTCTAAGTAGATGTAAAAAGAGGCAAAGGTTTTTCTTAGGAATACTTTATAGGAAGGGGGGATACTATTGTGGCTGCCATTAGATGAATTAGGATTAGGTTTTAGATGTAGATGAGTGGCTAGGGCTTGTCCACCCAATTCTAAGCCTTCCTATTGGTTCAACTAGTCATAAGGCTTTCTTTTTCACAAATCCTAAGGGGTAAATATTCTACTATGAAATATGTAGATATTATTAATCTTGTCATTACTAGGTTACCCTAATCAAGATTCTAAGCTCAAGGCTAATCTAGATTAGGCTAAGATTCTAGGTCAAGTCTCAACTAAACAATTAGCACATATTTAATTAATACAATTTATAATTTCACAAAATTGTCAAAATGACCAAAATACCCTTAGGCTAAAAAGTAGTAATATGACATTCTAATCACATGACTAGGCTCCCATGGTCATGGTTAGTCTCTAGGCTTAGCAATTCTAGGGTTACACTAGTTAACCATCAAAATCATATTTTAATATTTAAATAGTTTTAAATTAATTAAAAATTACTAAAAATCATAACATCAGTTAAATCTTATTATTGATTAATCAAAATTATAAAAGTTCAAAATTATTCTTATTTTAGAAAAGTGAATGTTACAAGTCTACCCTCCTTAGAAGAATTTTGTCCTCGAAATTAAGATGGTCGTACTTCTTCTAGAGTTTCGTCCCCAACAATCATGGTCTTAGAAGCTCATCTAAATCATGCAATTTGAAAGAATAACATACAGGGTCATGGCAGACAATATCAGTCTGAGGTCTCATCTAGCTATACTAGCCATACTATAGCACAAAGCATTCATAAGGTATCAAAACATACAAGCAAGGGGTGTAACAAAATATTACAAAAGATATGCTAAAGTCTAGGTCGAAAACTCACCTTAAATTAGGTCTGATGACTAAAACTCCCTCCTAGAAGCAGGGCCTAAATTCCTAAGGTATTTCTCATGAATCATGCTCTTGTTAAAACTCTTATTCCTTCTTTCTGATCTTACTCTCCCTTATCCACTTAGTCATCCCAAAAATTTAAATTTCTACACCTTGTCCTAACTTGGATCCAAAATCTCTAGATCAAAGTCTATGAAATCCTCGAACTTGTTCAAATCACTGTCCTCGAATTTATTCGAAGCTAATACTACTATGTCATGCAGGAACTTATTATTTATTATAAAATCGACCTTCGTATTTCCTTCACATACACCTTAAAATATTCTTCTTCTTAAATTTTAAAACCTCCACAAAATCTTTAAATTTCTCCATAACCCAAAATTCATGTGTTCACTCTGTCCTTTTACCAACATCTTATTCAATTTTGGTATCATCATCGCTTCATAGTTACATTCTCTTCTCCATTCCTAAATTTAGCATCACAAACTTAAGTGAAATATCTCGAGAATCAATAACCTAAAATTAGTCAAGTCCACAAAACAAATCGACCTTGAATATCCTTGTTGTTTCTAAAGTACACCTACGAAATATCACTGTTCTAACCATCAATATATCATATATCCTTCTGGTGAGCCGGAGGGGTCACTACTGTAATGACCCGCTCCGCCCTCGTGAAACGCCGATTCAAACGGCAAGTGCAACGACTCAAACGAGCCGTCGACTCGAAGAGTTGGCATCGACCTGATGAAGAATCGATGCAAGGCTTACATTGGCCCGTCAAGATGAGTCCAGACTTAGACTTTCAAAGGCGCGCTCGGAGTATCGCTCGGCCGACGCAAACATCGCTAAGGTGGGTGGCTCCGATGAACCCGTCTTTGCTTAGCCTAGACACATAACAATGCGGACACTATCACGAGAATCGCTAGGCGATAACCCCGCACATGCTAATAAATGACTCAACGCACCTAGCTAAGGGAATAATCCCATCTTGTATGCTTGTATAGAATATAGAAAAGAACATGGAAGATACGAGAACTCTCGCACCGCGCTCTATGCTTGTGCTAAGGCACAAGCTTACGTTCAAGTCCCGTATGCGTTCAACAATGAAACAATAAATGGTTTACAACAATAAAACGGAAGACTATCAACATAGTCGTTCCGAGTAGAGTAATGTATGAATGAAAGAGTAAACGAATAAGTGAATGAATGAATCAACGAATGAATGAACAAGTGAAAGAAAGAATGAATAAAAGATAAGAAGGATGGAAATGGTTAGCGACAGGTATGACGGGCACGTGCAACGGGGCTCGCTACCCGCGTTGCACGGACGCCAACCTAGTCGATAACGCATTAAGGCTAAGGGTTAGCCTACGGCTCAGAGACATCCGTTAAGTTAAAAAGACAAGTTAATACGAAATGGTCGTGGACAAACGACACGAGCGAGGGGTGGCGATGCTGTGATCGTGAAGAAAAAAAGATTCCGCGGCATGATCAAAGTGTGAAGGACTTGCTGGTCCGGACGAAATCAAAGGAAATGGCTTACGGGCTGCCTGAGTGTGGGCTTGGCCACCAGGGAACATAAGGCCGGGTATTTCAAAAGACTATCAGGGTGTACCAAGCCGCACGCCATGATAGGTGAGGAAATTACCACAAGAGAAGACATGTCCAAAATGGCTTGTGATGCCAGCGACCGATGCATATAGATTAAGTGGGCTTTGCTGGTGGCAATCCACGTGCAAGTCCTTGCATTGAAATCAAAGTAGTCTAAGTTAATCTGAACAAAGCACCTTCTGAAAATGGCTTAAAATGTATCATACCAAATGATAATGAATTAGAGAACACACTTACGACGCGCTAGAACCCGAGGCAGGGATACGCCCTTGATATTGAAAGTTTACATGAGGCACGTTATGTTATTACATATGAATTGTTGACTAACTTGATTTGCTTTGGACAGGAAAGGTCGGACGGTAAGTATGGGTAAGTCGTGCATGTATTTCCATACGACACTTGAATTTGGCAACACGGGATAGGTTATGACATATGCCATGAAATTGATTCTAAGGCAAGATTAGAAAGACAATGAATGATAGAGATGCACAAAAGTAAATGGAACGTGTTCGGTAATGATAGCATTGTGGGCGAGCTAGCCTCCCCACCAGTGCATAACAATGTACTGATAACCCCACAGTCTGCTTGCAGGAAGCAGGAGAAGTCGGCGGGTGCAGAGCTTCCATCGAACGTGCTAAGGCGCAGAGCTATCTCTGGAGCCTTGGAGCGTTGCAAGGAGCGGAAGCACCCTATACAGGACATAATGTATCGGAACATCGCCATGAATCATTCCATCTTGTAAGCTACTTGGTACGCCTTTTATGTTTTAGAGAGAGAGAGCTTGTGCGATTTGTAATATCGGCCTAGCGCCACTTGTAACCTTCTTGAAAATCAATAAAAGAGTTTGAATTCGCTTCAACTTGTGTTCATTTACTTTCCGCTGTAAATGGGGACACTCTGTGCGACTCTGTGGCCTAGCTCAAATCGGCCGTTTCTGGACTTGGCCTTACACTGACGCAACCTAGGCCCGTACGGCATCACGCCTTAGCGAGGACGATCGCTCCTACGGGAGCGGGGCGTGACAAATTGGTATCAGAGCACGGCTTCACGTCCTTGGACTTCATTTCGATTCTCTCAGTTTTGAAAGCTCGGTTGGAAACAAAAGAAGTGTACGCTCTCTCTCGTTGTGCCTTGGAATGTTTCATATAATAAGTCTAATATTTTCAAAAGCTCGTACAAGTACTCGGTTGAACGGGATCGATAGACGAAGGCCTTTGTGCCGAACGATGTTAAACATGACTCGATAGAGAACACATGCTAAGTTAGCAAGTCGCGTGCATGCCCAAATAGTCCTACGTCGACATTAGCAAGTGAGCATGTAAACTTGAATATAGCCTACATGGGATGGTTATGCGGCACAACTTAGTCCGTGTGTCGCACACCTCGACTTTTTTGGGTGCAATCGAGTTGCGAGCGATATCAAGTACCGCTCGGTCGGAATGAAGCTACACTTAGAGTGTATATCGATAGGAACGCTATCGAGTTCACGCTTAGGCGTGCATGAAAGATTGATTTAGATTTTGAGGAACGGGCGAACGCACGATTGAACATATCGAGTGGGAATCGAATGGTCTCTTGATGAATTATAGAATGGCTTGAACCCGAGTGGTGTATGTGATAGTTTCGAAGAAGGATAAGAGTGAGTGTCGACGACTATAGTCGAGTGGCTCGAACCCTGAATGGTGTATGGACGTTATAGAAATTGTTCGAGCGAGACTACAAGATATACGGATAGAACGGGTATGTCGACGAGGCGATACGATCGTGCAAAGCCTTAGAACGCGTCACGCTTAGTTGATCGTGACTTCGAATGTCCCGAACGAGATGTCGTTCGAACAACTTGTGAATGGGCAACACAAGTTAGAAAATGATTCGGAACGATGAATGAAAGTGAATGGTCTTGATCGAGAAAACTTAGAGGATCGCACGTATGATTTGGGATTGATTCAAATAAAATGTGACTTGAGTTTTGAACAACGATCTTGAAACAAACTTAAGGAATATCGATCGAACTTGATCTTGAATATCGAGGAAATTGTGGATTATCCAACTCGGACAATAGCATCAGTCGCAAGACTCGAAATTGGTTGCAAAGGAAGATCGTCAGGTTACGCATATCGTCGATGGTATTGAGGCGTATCAAAGATCGATATGCGATAACTTGGGGGCACTCTGACTCGACGAATGATGGTCTTGTAAATGTCATTGTTCCGTTGGACGCTATAATTGAAATGTTAAAAATGTGTCGAGGAAAAGATAGATTTGGCTTGAGGATTTTCTAGTTGAACGAAATATGAATAGACTATCGATCTTGGCTTGGATAGAAAATGAAATGCTTGGATTTGCTTCGTTGACAGCCACAACGTTGACGTTCTTGTCTTATACGAGCGCAACTCCAGCCTCGCACATGCGTCACACCGGATTAGGACGATCACTCCGCGTGAGCGCCGATATGGTGATTCATATGGCGGAAGTGATTGAACTCGGATGGCGTGGCAATTTGATTGCTTCGACTTGTGGTTTGACACGAAGGTGGACTCGGGAATAAATTTGTGTGCTTGACGATTAAAATTGAGGATTGCGTAGGTCCAATCCGCGTATCGAGAACGAATTAGTCTAGACGCAAGCAAGAGTTACGCCCCGATGAGAATGATTATTCCGCGGGAGCGTCGCATGGTAATTCATGAACCACCATGGATAATCGGACTTGCGTGAGATTGGGGCGCAACATATTGTCAAAGCTAGACGACCTCGTGATCGAATACACGAATTGGTTAGAGTTGGCGATTTGAATGGATTCGAATATGCACAACGAATGTGTTGATGCGAATAGGTGATCGTGTTCGATGTTTAGAAATCTGAGTGACGCGAGCTTGGGTAGAAACACCCGCAAGCAAACAAATGGTTTGACCATAGGATTTGGGGCGAGCGTTCGTGCAACGACCTTGCACGATGAGCGACGGACTTGACTTGTAACTATGACCTTGTGAGCTGACCTAGCGGATAGGCGGACGACCCTATGCCGAGTGATTGAACTTGTGCGATTGACCTTACAGTATCATCCGGACGGACGATAGACTTGTGGTAGCAAGACTTAGAGTAGGACGGGGAACAGGGAGTGTGCGTGAACGACGATGAGATTAGCCCCAAACGAAAGGAATGATAGAAATGGATGACGCGCAAGTAAAGTTGGGATAACGAATTGAATCATTGATTAGAAGACGTACTCGATGACAGTGCAATGTTTGGTCTCGAATCGGATGGGAATTACTTAGACTTGGTCGTCTCCGCTAAGAAGAAATCGTATTGATTTCATTGACAAGAGCGCTTGAGAAGCGAATCGAATCATCTCGAGGACCGAGATAAACGATATGTGATACGCACATGAGTTCGGTTTTAAATCGAAGTTAGCAAAGCGATCGGCAATTCAAAACTATCACGAGTAGCTTGTCCGACTTTGCTAGTCGCTAAGCTTGGTTGAAATGTACGTATTCGAAGGACGCCTTGGATACGTGCACGATCCAAACTCAGCGATATGATGAACTCGAATGTAGCTACAAGTGGGTGTTACGATGCGCATGAACGAGCGAGTGAGTTTGCCTCAGCCTACGACTCTCGTGTTTGAGAATTACAATGCACCTCGTGCGACCGTTTCAGTCCCATGATACGTCGAAATAGCAACCAAGTCAAAGAAATACTTGAATTGAATAAGTGCCATCAACTATAAAATGAATAAAAAGTTATTCAATAAAATCGACCAAACGTATGTGATACGGAACTTGGAAATGTATCGAGTATAATTCGGCGCTATAGAACGATAGAGTCGTTCGATAGGAATCGTCTAAGAAATACGACAACACGAGTTAAGGAATGGTAGGATGACCTGCACTCAGAAAGTCTCGAGGACGAGACTTGTTTTGAGTGGTGTATTATGTAATGACCCGCTCCGCCCTCGCGGAACGTCGATTCAAACGGCAAGTGCAACGACTCAAACGAGCCGTCGACCCGAAGAGTTGGCATCGACCTGATGAAGAATCGATGCAAGGCTTACATTGTCCCGTCAAGATGAGTCCAGACTTAGACTTTCAAAGGTGCGCTCAGAGTATCGCTCGGCCGACGCGAACATCGCTAAGGTGGGTGGCTCCGATGAACCCGTCTTTGCTTAGCCTAGACACATAACAATGCGGACACTATCACGAGAATCGCTAGGCGATAATCCCGCGCATGCTAATAAATGACTCAACGCACCTAGCTAAGGGAATAATCCCATCTTGTATGCTTGTATAGAATATGGAAAAGAACATGGAAGATACGAGAACTCTCGCACCGCGCTCTATGCTTGTGCTAAGGCACAAGCTTACGTTCAAGTCCCGTATGCATTCAACAATGAAACAATAAATGGTTTACAACAATAAAATGGAATACTGTCAACATAGTCGTTCTGAGTAGAGTATAGCAACATTGAAAGGCTATGGGGCCGATGGGTCGCCAAGGCGACTCCCGCACAAGGAGTTGCGTAATGTATGAATAAAAGAGTAAACGAATAAGTGAATGAATGAATCAACGAATGAATGAACAAGTGAAAGAAAGAATGAATAAAAGATAAGAAGGATGGAAATAGTTAGCGACAGGTATGACGGACACGTGCAACGGGGCTCGCTACCCGCGCTGCACGGACGCCAACCTAGTCGATAACGCATTAAGGCTAAGGGTTAGCCTACGGCTCAGAGACAGCCGTTAAGTTAAAAAGACAAGTTAATACGAAATGGTCGTGGACAAACGGCACGAGCGAGGGGTGGCGATGCTGTGACCGTGAAGAAAAAGGGATTCCGCGGCATGATCAAAGTGTGAAGGACTTGCCGGTCCGGACGAAATCAAAGGAAATGGCTTACGGGCTGCCTGAGTGCGGGCTTGGCCACCAGGGGACGTAAGGCCGGGTATTTCAAAAGACTATCAGGGTGTACCAAGCCGTACGCCATGATAGGTGAGGAAATTACCACAGGGGAAGACATGTCCAAAATGGCTTGTGATGCCAGCGACCGATGCATATAGATTAAGTGGGCTTTGCTGGTGGCAATCCACGTGCAAGTCCTTGCATTGAAATCAAAGTAGTCTAAGTTAATCTGAACAAAGCACCTTCTGAAAATGGCTTGAAATGTATCATACCAAATGATAATGAATTAGAGAACACACTTACACGTGCTAGAACCCGAGACAGGGACACGCCCTTGATATTGAAAGTTTACATGAGGCACGTTATGTTATTACATATGAATTGTTGACTAACTTGATTTGCTTTGGACAGGGAAGGCCGGACGGTAAGTATGGATAAGTCGTGCATGTATTTCCATGCGACACTTGAATTTGGCAACACGGGATAGGTTATGACATATGCCATAAAATTGATCCTAAGACAAGATTAGAAAGACAATGAATGATAGCATTGTGGGCGAGCTAGCCTTCCCACCAGTACATAACAATGTACTGATAACCCCACAGTCTGCTTGCAGGAAGCAGGAGAAGTCAGCGGGTGCAGAGCTTCCATCAAACGTGCTAAGACGCGGAGCTATCTCTGGAGCCTTGGAGCGTTGCAAGGAGCGGAAGCACCCTATACAGGACATAAAGTATCGGAACATCGCCATGAATCATTCCATCTTGTAAGCCACTTGGTACGTCTTTTATGTTTCAGAGAGAAAGTTTGTACGATTTGTAATATCGGCCTAGCGCCGCTTGTAAACTTCTTGAAAATCAATAAAAGAGTTTGAATTCGCTTCAACTTGTGTTCATTTACTTTCCGTTGCAAATGGGGATACTCTGTGCGACTCTGTGGCCTAGCTCAAATCGGCCGTTTCTGGACTTGGCCTTGCACGGGCGCAACCTAGGCCCGTACGGCATCACGCCTTAGCGAGGACGATCGCTCCTACGGGAGCAGGGCGTGACAACTACCTCCTGAGCAGACTAACATCCTATATGAAACTGATAGTCAAAATCAACAGAGATTTAACTATAAGGGTTACTAGTCTAATGTCAACTAGACTACCATACCTAAGAATAAGTCCTAATACAAGCTATCAAACCATTATACTATGAAAGAGTTATAACTAATGAAGTTCTACAAAGAATTAGACTAGTTATCTGAAGTTATCCCTACTCCTAAGTTAAGTGATGATGAAGCAAAACAATTTTTTTAAAAATGACTGAAACGAAAGGTAGAGATGATATGTTCAAAAAATCCTCCCAAGATACAATCTGATAATCATATGGTCTGTCCAAATCGTCGTACTCCTTCTAGGTCAAACCTCCAGCAATCAAGGTCGAGAAAATTCTATCTAAAGCATACAAAACATGATTCATACCGGTCGTGATATCATAGTCTCGAACAGGTCACTATACTATTTATCACAGCACAAAACATCCTGACAGGTACTAATGAAATCACACAATAAGATGGAAAAGAAGGACATGAAGGACAGACCTGCTAACTCGTCATTCATAGCGTCGGTCTCCACAACCGTCAGTGCAAAAGCCCTGACCCTATGGGATATATCCCTTTGATGGTGCGGGGCATGGTGCTACGCTACAGGTGGCCTAACTCCCTCAATCTAATCCATGATACTCAAGTGACATCCACACTAATATTCTACTCCATCATACTAAGGCACCATCTATATGGTATTTATTCTGCAATCTGATAATCATACCTGTCTATCCAGAACCATGTTACCAGAATCCTCATTACACCAGTAAGTACAACAGTGATAATCCATAGAGTCCGCAACTAAGGTATATACCTCTAGAATCATGGTATTTAAAATTTTTGTATTATCGCTAGCTTGGCTGTAAAAACTTTAAATTCTCATATCCGAGAAATACATCCAAAATCAGACTCTATCTCATCGCTAAACTAGCTAATATGGCTGTAGAAGACTCTAGAATACATGACTAAGGAAACCTAGTGTCACGACCCGCACCCTAAAGAGGGGCACGAGCACGTGGTTACGTCCAGTCTACGCCGCAGCATCGACGGTAGAACGCTGTCTAGGTCATCTATAAATACTACAACTAAACAGATAAATGTACCTGTACAGTATATACACTCTGAATGGAGGTGACATAGCAATACAGTCTCAATCACAAATGTAAAACTAAGGTAGATAGTATGGAAAGGAAAATACAAATGATGAGAACAGGAAATAAGTCCAAGATCCACACAAGTCCAGAGCTATACACAAACAACCCAGAGAATCACATAATATATAAAAACTACTACAGTCTAAAAGTACTAGCTGGCTCGCAGGCCAGGCAAACCTAACTAGCTATACTACTCAGGGTGAGCAAAGTCTAGTGGCTCTACTAATAAGCCACAGTCCGGGTCTACTCCATCAGACTCGACCCCATAATAGGTCAGGCAATCTGCCTAAAAATCATCTGTAATATGTCAACGGTATCCTGTCAGGAAAATGACCAAGTACAAACACCAACAGCAGTTTCATATGAATTAACAAATTCTATAAGAGACAGTGTAATAAAATATAAGACAAAATCAACTGGAAATACATATCATGATGTGAGTACTGAAAAGGACGACGATATGAATGTATATAGGGCGACTTGGAAACTATTCGGAAGCCGAGTTACAACCCCTAAACCAAACAAGAATCGGGACTGTAACCCTTCTCCCGAACAGAACTTAGTCACCAAGATAATATAAAAGGTGCCTTGAATTATTAGTGTGTCATGTGATCGGCTTAGGAAAAATATGCTCAGGCTTTCCATCCGACCGGCTATGAACCCTGTATACAATAAAACGATAAGGCCAGTCACCATGGAAAGCTATGAACCGTATAGGATAAGGCTTTACCCGTCGTGAGGCGAGGGTATAGCTATGAACCATATGTACCATAGAAACATGTGGGAATTTGATCACACAATCACTAATAACTCCTCTATCTCCGAATAGTACAATGGATCTGGACATGACACGTTATGACACGGGATTCCATAAGAGGGTAGCAAGTCCCCTTTTGAAATCGATGTCTATACCAATACACTGAAATAAGACAGAATATGTACCAATATACCATGTAACTCTAGAAATAATATCTCATGTCATGATCCAACATATACTAGTCCGTGAACTGTCGTGACTGAAAATCGAGTATAATACTACAACTGAATCGAATATAGCAGATATCAAGACAATGAAAACTATCAGTGAATGTACTCGTCTGTGGTCCTGAGCTGATAAGGTGAGCAGACACTCAGAGTAAATCACAGACCTAAAATAAGATACTATGAGTTAAACAGGGTTTTATACTGAAAAAAGAAACTAATTTAAGTCATGAATGCAAGTCTAAGTCAAAACTAGGTCAATCTAGGTCAAACTGAGTCGTACTAGATCAAACTAGGTCATAATGGGTCATACTGGTTCATACTAGGTCATACCAGGTCACGGGAAGTCAATCTAAGTCAAACTAGGTCAAACGGGGTCAAAGGTTGACTTACAGTTAACTTTTGGTCAACTGGTCAACCCTGGTCAACTCTGGTCAACTCTAGTCAACCCTGGGTCAACCCTAGGTCAAACTAGTCAAATGTTGACTAACTGTTGACTTTCAGTCAACTGGTCAACTCTGGTTTGGTTTCGGTCAATTCTAGTCACTTATAGGCTAAGTTTGACTTTCGGTTGACTTTTGATCAAAATGGTCAACCGAGGTCAAAACTAGTCTGAGGACACTAATCCTAACCATTACCAACCAAGAGAACCTAATTCTAACTATATCTTAGAAGTTAAACTCAATACCTTAACTATACCCTATTACCTACATTTACCCTTACCAAGGTAATCTCGATACCTTGTCCATTACAAAGGAAACCCCGCTAATACTCAAGATACTAGCCTAGGCTCCTTAGGGTAGCTAGAAACTATCCTATTTAGGGTTTACCAACCAAGAAATCTAGGGTTCTTGGACATCTAATCCATCTTATCTTCCATGTTGGTCATCCCAACATTACCTTAAGGTAATCTTGAGATATCAAGATACCACATCTAACATAACCCATTTCTTCTAAACCACACTCACTCTCCTTCACAAACATCATCTATCTAACCTCCATCTAACTTAGAATGCTACTCCTAGAATAACTCTCAAGAACCAACTCAAACAACTACCACAAACCCCCTATGTATCTTAACATGACATATAACACAACATGACCAACCTTATTTTCTACCACTATAAACACTACACCACTAACCATCTAACACACTAAAAACATTCTCTAACTTAGGGGTTTCGTATTACTAAATGTGGTTGATAAGTGTGGGTAGGTATTTGGGGCTAAGGTGGGTCAAAAGGGGATGTTTCGAGACCACAAAAATCCCAAAAAACCATACTGCACTGCCTCTGCTTACTGCTTTTTTCTGCTTACTGCTTATTACTTACTGCTTACTACTTTTTCCTGCTGCTTTCCTGCTCATTCTCTCACTCTCTAACCATCTAACTACACACACAAACACATATACCAAATCCACCACCCTTCTCTTCTAACACACCTACACACATCTATATACAAACACACTACCACTCAATCAAAACACAAATCACTCAACAAACTACACTAGCCTCAAGTCAAATAGGATGGCATGATCCTCCCAACTCTCTTACCTTCATAACACATACACTACACTACCATCTATACAACATCAAACACACACTAGCACATATCCTCTATCAATCTCACTTCTCTCCATTAACCACACACATCCTTATCTCATTCAAACACACACACTATACTAACATATATTACATAATAATAATATATATATATCTATATATATATACTATATCATATATATTCTTGATAATCTATGATAACTACATTCACATGATATCTATACTAGGCTCATAGGTTACACAAAATGCCTACGTCGCATAGTCACTCTTCTACTTAAAACCAATACTGTACCAATTGGGCTTTGACAAAATTCTAGGATTAAAATATGTTATAGCTCTTCGTGTTAGCTTTCCGAAACTTCAAACGGATCGCATTTTCATGTCCGAAAGCTCCCGAAATTGCAAAAACACCGAAACGCGTTCATCTTTCGTACAACTGACACTCAAATAATTCTACAGAAAGTTATATAATGAATTTTGCTTATTAAAATATATATTTGGAAAGCTAACTTCGATACGCTTCTTTTAAAAAAAATGGGAGGTTAATTAGAGTAATGAGCTAAAAGTTATGGCATTTCTAAGTTGCTCTAGCTACTAAAAACGTGGATAAAAATTATGACGAATTTGGGTCGTTTGGACAAAAAACACATGTAGGCCAAAATACTTGGATACCAACATAGCTATCTAAATAAAACATATTCTAACCATCCTAAATAAGATCAATCCACTCTCTAAAAATATAAATCTGAGATTAAAATACTAATTAATCATTCCTACAATATATATATATGCATACAAGTGTCCAAAATAGGGGTTTTTTCCACTAGGACACAACCACAACACAAAGGATACTCCTATGACCTCCAAATGGACACGAAATAGACACAAATGGAGAATTCCTATGGGTTCAAAATATTCCTATATGCATGTAGGGATGGATTAGAGAAGAGATTATACCTTCCGGGAGAGAGTTTCAAAGGAAAAAGCCTTCCGACTCGACACCGACACGTAAAGATTCAAAAAGGACACGAACGAGCTCCGAATCCTCCCAAACTTGGCTAGCACCCCCTACTATGGAGTAGAAGAGAAATGAAGAAGATTTGGTGGAAGAAATGGTAGATTTGGAGATAAAATCAATGGAGTTGTTCTCTAAAAATTTGGGGAAGAACAAGAGAGAGAAAATGGATAGATAAAATGAAATGGAAGAGATGGTGACTCACTCCTTATCCTCCCATAGGTGGCTGCCCAAAAAGGGTGAGGTATCCCCATTTTGAATGTCCAAAATGTCCTCCACTAATCTATTTGATTTAAATTAAGAATGGGTTAAAGGTTGAGGTCAAATTAGTCTAGTTTTAAGTCTCTAATTAAACTAAACCTATCCATAAATAATTAGTCTAACTACTAACTAAAATTAATATCATGTGGACTAAATTTTATATCATGTGGGCCATGTCTAACTAGTGTGTGGGTCCCACTAGAGTCAAACTACCCCCCCGGGTCCCCGTTTCAAGTCGGATTGAGTTGAAATTCGAACCCGACTCAAATAACCCCAAAACAATATCATAAATAATAAAATAAATTTCAACCCCAAAATAATATCATAAATAATAAAATAAATTTTAAAAATATTCAAAAATTCAAAATGACAAAAATACCCATGTTTCTGAAAACTGGGGGTGACAAATCTATCCACCTTAAAAAAAATTTGTCCTCGAAATTAAAACCAAGCAATCACCAATGCAAAATATCAAATTAAATCAAAGAGGTCCAATGACCAAAATACCCTTGGGCCAGAAATAACACTGAAAGTATCCTAATCACATGGTTAGGCTCCAGGTCAAACAGTCCCTAGGGTTTCACTAGTAAAATATCAAAATCACAAGTCATGGCTTAAAATTTTAAAATTATTAAAATCTCCAAAATCAAAGCATAAATTAAATGACATTAATTAAATGACTAAAATTATAGCATTTTAAAATTATACTCAAATAGAAACTAGGTGCTACAAGTCTATCCACCTTAAAGGAATCATCCTCAAAAATTAAAACAAAGTAACCACTGAAAAAATCATGCAATTTGATAATCGTATGCGTCTGTCCAAAATCATGATACTCAGAATCTCCGTCATGCCAGTGAGCAAGGCTACGATAATCAAAGAGTCCTTGACTATGGTACATACCTCTAGAATTATGGTATTTAAAATTTTCGCATTGCCGCATGCTTGGCAGCAAAAACCTTAAATTCCCACACCCGAGAAATATGATCATAATCCGACTATATGTCCTCACTATGCCTGCTAGCATGACCCTAGAGGATTCTAAAATCTCATAATCAAGATGACCTAGCCCATACGACTTATCTCAGAAGAATATCACATCACAAGAACAAAATTTCATCCAACGATCAAGGAACAGATGGAATTGAATTTCAAGACAGTTTATAAGAAAGCAAATACGGAAATGAGATTGAAAGATTGGAACCTGCTATCTGCTCTGCTACTGCCTGAAAACAAGTCACTGTCATCCTGAAGACGAATTCAACCTAAGAGATCAATATGGCACAAGATAAGATATTATCAAAGGGGGACAATTGAATTCAAATGCAAGAAGAGTTGTCATGGTAATCAAAGATCAGAATTTTCCTAAAATATGATTGAGTAACTCCTATCATACCCTAGATCCTACGTCCTAGTCGTAGGCTCGTAATTAGCACTCTAAGTCGAGCACCCTTACGAGATCGCACTAATTACGATACTGACCTGCATGGGCCACCACAAAAATGTGTCACGACCCACACCCTGAAGAGGGGCACGAGCACGTGGTTACGTCCAGCCTACGCCGCAGCATCGGCGGTAGAACGCTGTCTAGGTCATCTATAAATACTACAACTAAACAGATAAATGTACCTATACAGTATATACACTCCGAATGGAGGTGACATAGCAATACAGTCTCAATCACAAATGTAAAACTAAGGTAGATAGTATGGAAAGGAAAATACAAATGATGAGAACAGAAAATAAGTCCAAGATCCACACAAGTCCAGATCTATACACAAACAACCCAGAGAATCACATAATATATAAAAACTACTACAGTCTAAAAGTACTAGCTGGCTCGCAGGCCAGACAAACCTAACTAGCTATACTACTCAGGGTGAGCAAAGTCTAGTGGCTCTACTAATAAGCCACAGTCCGGGTCTACTCCATCAGACTCGACTCCATAATAGGTCAGGCAATCTGCCTCAAAATCATCTGTAATATGTCAACGGTATCCTGTCAGGAAAATGAGCAAGTACAAACACCAACAGTAGTTCCATATGAATTGACAAATTCTATAAGAGACAGTGTAATAAAATACAAGACAAAATCAACTAGAAATACATATCATGATGTGAGTACTGAAAAGGACGACGATATGAATGTATATAGGACGACTTGGGAACTATTCGGAAGCCGAGTTACAACCCCTAAACCAAACAAGGACCGGGGCTGTAACCCTTCTACCGAACAGAACTTAGTCACCAAGATAATATAAAAGGTTCCTTGAATTATTAGTATGTCATGTGACCGGCTTGGAAAAAATATGCTCAGGCTTTCCATCCGACCGACTATGAACCCTGTATACAATAAAACGATAAGGCCAGTCACCATGGAAAGCTATGAACCGTATAGGATAAGGCTTTACCCGTCGTGAGGCGAGGGTATAGCTATGAACCATATGTACCATAGAAACATGTGGGAATTTGATCACACAACTACTAATAACTCCCCCATCCCCGAATAGTACAATGGATCTGGACATGACACGTTATGACACGGGATTCCATAAGAGGGTAGCAAGTCCCCTTCTGAAATCAGTGTCCATACCAATACACTGAAATAAGACAGAATATGTACCAATATACCATGTAACTCTAGGAATAACATCCCATGTCATGATCCAACATATACTAGTCCGTGAACTGACGTGACTGGAAATCGAGTATAACACTACAACTGAATCGGATATAGCAGATATCAAGACAATAAAAACTATCAGTGAATGTACTCGCCTGTGGTCTTGAGCTGATAAGGTGAGCAGACGCTCAGAGTAAATCACAGACCTAAAATAAGATACTATGAGTTAAACAGGGTTTTATACTGAAAAAGAAAACTAATTTAAGTCATGAATGCAAGTCTAAGTCAAAACTAGGTCAATCTAGGTCAAACTGAGTCGTACTAGGTCAAACTAGGTCATACTGGATCATACTGGTTCATACTAGGTCATACCAGGTCACGAAGAGTCAATCCAAGTCAAACTAGGTCAAACGGGGTCAAAGGTTGACTTACAGCTGACTTTTGGTCAACTGGTCAACCCGGTCAACTATGGTCAACTCTAGTCAACCCTGGGTCAAACTTGCCAATTGTTGACTAACTGTTGACTTTCAGTCAACTGGTCAACTCTGATTTGGTTTCGGTCAATTCTAGTCACTTATAGGCTAAGTTTGACTTTCGGTTGACTTTTGGTCAAAAAGGTCAATCGAGGTCAAAACTAGTCTGAGGACACTAATCCTAACCATTACCAACCAAGAGAACCTAATTCTAACTATATCTTAGAAGTTAAACTCAATATCTTAACTATATCCTATTACCTACATTTACCCTTACCAAGGTAATCCCGATACCTTGCCCATTACAAATGAAACCCCGCTAATACTCAAGATACTAGCCTAGGCTCCTTAGGGTAGCTAGAAACTATCCTATTTAGGGTTTACCAACCAAGAAATCTAGGGTTCTTGGGCATCTAATCCATCTTATCTTCCATGTTGGTCATCCCAACATTACCTTAAGGTAATCTTGAGATATCAAGATACCACATCTAACATAACCCATTTCTTCTAAACCACACTCACTCTCCTTCACAAACATCATCTATCTAACCTCCATCTAACTTAGAATGCTACTCCTAGAATAACTCTCAAGAACCAACTCAAACAACTACCACAAACCCCCTATGTATCTTAACATGACATATAACACAACATGACCAACCTTATTTTCTACCACTATAAACACTACTCCACTAACCATCTAACACAATAAAAACATTCTCTAACTTAGGGGTTTCGTATTACTAAATGTGGTTGATAAGTGTGGGTAGGTATTTGGGGCTAAGGTGGGTCAAAAGGGGATGTTTCGAGACCCCAAAACCCCCAAAAAACTATACTGCACTGCTTCTGCTTACTGCTTTTTTCTGCTTACTGCTTATTGCTTACTGCTTACTACTTTTTTCTGCTGCTTTCCTGCTCATTCTCTCACTCTCTAACCATCTAACTACACACACAAATATATATACGAAATCCACCACCCTTCTCTTCTAACACACCTACACACATCTATATACAAACACACTACCACTCAATCAAAACACAAATCACTCAACAAACTACACTAGCCTCAAGTCAAATAGGATGGCATGATCCTCCCAACTCTCTCACCTTCACAACACACACACTACACTACCATCTATACAACATCAAACACACACTAGCACATATCCTCTATCAATCTCACTTCTCTCCACTAACCACACACATCCTTATCTCATTCAAACACACACACTATACTAACATATATTACATAACAATAATATATATATATCTATATATATATATATACTATATCATACATATTCTTGACAATCTATGATACCTACATTCACATGATATCTATACTAGGCTCATAGATTACACAAAATGCCTACGTTGCATAGTCACTCTTCTACTTAAAACCAATACTGTACCAATTGGGCCTTCACAAAATTCTAGGATTAAAATATGTTATAGCTCTTCGTGTTAGCTTTCCGAAACTTCAAACGGATCGCATTTTCGTATCCGAAATCTCCCAAAATCGCAAAAACACCGAAACGCATTCATCTTTCGTACAGCTGACACTCAAATAATTCTACAGAAAGTTATATAATAAATTTTGCTTATTAAAATATATATTTGGAAAGCTAACTTCGATACGCTTCTTTTAAAAAATAGAAGGTTAATTGGAGTTATAAGCTAAAAGTTATGATATTTCTAAGTTGCTCTAGCTACTTAAAACGTGGATAAAAATTATGACGAATTTGGGTCGTTTGGACAAAAAACACATGTAGGCCAAAATACTTAGATACCAACATAGCTATCTAAATAAAACATATTCTAACCATCCTAAATAAGATCAATCCACTCTCTAAAACTATAAATCTGAGATTAAAACACTAATTAATCATTCCTACAATATATATATATATATATATATATATATATATATATATATATATATATATATATATATATATATATATATATATATATATATATGCATACAAGTGTCCAAAATAGGGGTTTTTTCTACTAGGACACAACCACAACACAAAGGACACTCCTATGACCTCCAAATGGACACGAAATAGACACAAATGGAGATACAACCATGGGGTCATTCCAATGGTTTCAAAATATTCCTATATGCATGTAGGGATGGATTAGAGAAGAGATTATACCTTCCGGGAGAGAGTTTCAAAGGAAAAAGCCTTCCGACTCGACACCGACACGTAGAGATTCCAAAAGGACACGAACGAGCTCCGAATCCTCCCAAACTTGGCTAGCACCCCCTAACTATGGAGTAGAAGAGAAATGAAGAAGATTTGGTGGAAGAAATGGTGGATTTGGAGATAAAATCAATGGAGTTGTTCTCTAGAAATTTGGGAAAGAATAAGAGAGAGAAAATGGATGGATAAAATAAAATGGAAGAGATGGTGACTCACTCCTTATCCTCCCATAGGTGGCTGCCCAAAAAGGGTGAGGTGTCCCCATTTTGAATGTCCAAAATGCCCTCCACTAATCTATTTGATTTAAATTAAGAATGGGTTAAAGGTTGAGGTCAAATTAGTCTAGTTTTAAGTCTCTAATTAAACTAAACCTATTCATAAATAATTAGTCTAACTACTAACTAAAATTAATATCATGTGGACTAAATTTTATATCATGTGGGCCATATCTAACTAGTGTGTGGGTCCCACTAGAGTCAAACTACCCCCCCGGGTCCCCGTTTCAAGTCGGATTGAGTTGAAATTCGAACCCGACTCAAATAACCCCAAAACAATATCATAAATAATAAAATAAATTTCAACCCCAAAATAATATCATAAATAATAAAATAAATTTTAAAAATATTCAAAAATATAAAATGATAAAAATACCCATGTTTCTGAAAACTGGGGGTGACACCTAGCCCATAAAGTTATCTTGGTAGAAAATTAAGTCAATAATGAATACCAAGAATCAAATTCAACGATGAACAAGGAAGTAGACAAAAACTGTCGAAATCGAATTTCGAGATAGTTTATAATGAGATTCTCAAGGGTTATCCTAGGAATCTTCTCAAGTATTCCTAAATTTGATTGATTACTCTCTCAACTAAAGTCTATTCCTTATCTCTTACTGCAGGTGTGCAGCAGTACAACTAATCGTCGTACTACCACGACTTCGTACTAATGCGAATCTCGACCTGCATGGGCCACCACTAAAAACGTGTCACAACCTTTACACATTGTACGGGCACGAGAAGTGGGTACATCCAGCCTATGCCACAATGTCGGCGGTAGAACGCTGTCCTAGGTCACTATCACAAACTAAATACAATATGATATACTCTCCGAACGGAGGACAAATCACATAAGGTACAACTTAATCACAAATCTAGAAATGGAAATAGCATGATATGATAAATATGAAATCCTCAAACTGAGGTACAAACAGAAGAGAAAATCTAAGTGTCTAAACGACACAACATCACAAACATCCAAAAAATAATACAACTCTAAATTTAATACAAATGACATAAGAAATAAGATAAAGCCTAGCTAATTTAGTCTAAGCAGTAGGGATGACGTCCGCAGCTAGAGCTGGATCCTTCTTTAGGTCCAACTCACAGGTGTCGTCTAGATGGGCTCCATAGTAGGTTAGGCAGAAGTCCTCGGTATCATCTGTAATATTTTTAACAGGTCCAGTCAGGGCGGGAGTGAGCACAGTACATCTCATATAGTTCATATCATGGCATAAAATATAAAGCAAGCAATAGAGTAAGATACATGAACGCTGTAAGAAGATGTACATGAAAACAGGAGAGATATTTGATAACTGAAAATATATACATGATAAGTAAGAACTGTAAGTGACTAGTGATTTAGAGCGAGATGGCGTGTAACTGGCTTGGGTTGAACATGATATACATGGGTGAACATGAGGGATACCAGCCAAGAAGGCTGTGTTGTACATGATAACACATAAAAAGTAACAGAGTGAACATGATAGATAAATCACATGACCATTTATACTCACCCCTACCCACAATCAATACACAAGGATCCAGTCAAGTTACGTTACGAACATGATATTTTGGTTACACACGAAGCACATGAGGAAACATGAACGTACATGAGAGCACATGAAAGTACATGAGAGAACATGAGAGTACATGAATAATGCAAGAGCAAGGAATACATGATGTACATGAAACACACGACATGAAGTATCTGATGCGCCCGCTAAGGGGGATAACATCCCATGAAGAGATCCATATAGTACCAATCCGTGATAACAAGTGTCAGCATCAAGTAAAGTAATATAGAGCAAGAATATAAGTCGTGACAAGTATGAAACGATCAGAGAATGTACTCGTCTGCGATCTGAATGTCTGTGAGAATATACTGACCGAAACGAGGTATCTGAGTCCTATTTAGAGCAACACAAGTCATGATGTATACAGGGGGATATAAGTGAAGTGTACAATGCATCTACATGATTTCTAGGTCAAACTCAACTCTGGGTCAAACCAAGTCAATATTTAGTCAAACTAGGTCAACAACAAGGCTATCTTGGTCAACTGGTCAAACTTAGGCTATCAAGGGTCAACTTTTGGGTTTGGTCAACTAAGTCAATTGGTCACTATTGACTCAATGTTGACTTTTGGTCAACTATAAACCTAAACCAACTCATATACATATCTATACCATATTTAAACATAGACAACATCATAATAGCCTATAGGACAACACTATACACTAGGCCTATGTACAATATTACAATATACAAAACTATATACCAAAATCCTATATTATAACTTAGGCTAATATAATACATACTTTACATACATGCCTACATATATTACATGGAGTACATTACATAGCTTACATATCATTCATTCATGCATTCATATTCTACATTCATTCATGTATGCACAAATATCATTCATGTATCTATTCATACATTGAATTCAATACATTATATTTATATCAAATAGGAAGGAAAATTGGGAAAGGAAAGAAGGACAAGGGGCTGTGAAAACTGTAAAGAAGGAAAAGAAAAAAAAGACAATGAGAAGAGTGTAATCAAACATACATGCATTATCAGGTAGTGAATGCCACAGTGAACTTATAAATCAAACAACCTATACATCCAAACCAATCTCAGTTTGTATATGACCAAATCCTAGTTTCACTTTACCATACAAATTCAGTCAACAATTTCTAAGTTAACATTCATATTCAGTTTCATATATTAAATCCAAACCCAATCATTCTCTATTTTTGTACAAAACCACATTTCAGTTTCCAAAATCAAACCAAAAACTCAGTTTCAAAATCCAGTATCCTAAGTATCAATTCACAGTCCAATTCAACCCACATCTTGGTTTACCTATAATAGTCTCACATATAGTGTAAAACTCAAATCCACTCCCTCATCAATTCTCAGGAAACCAAGCCAAAATAGGCTACCTACTACAAAATCTATTGCCTACAGCCACAAAGAAAAGTCAAGTGCTACCTCTACCTATAGCTGCTGCTACTGCAATTATCTCAGGTATCTTCAACTGTCAAATAACTCTCTGAATATAGGAGGCTAAGAACTGAGCAACAGGTGTCTATATTTAATTATATACTAAGTTGTGAGTAATGCTTCAATGAATTTGGGCAGTTGTTGTATCATCTGGTATTCAATATAACTAAGTTTAGGATTGGTATCGAGTGCTATGTTTATAGATGCTTATATTTTTCCTAAATGGCTAAGCCATGGATAGATAGTTGATTGGACAGTTTTATCCAGCAGTTAATGTAGAACTTAAATCACTAGTATTAAAATGCTTGATGGGTAAAATAGAACCAATTTAGATATTAATAATTAATCAACTTGTACACATTATTAAATACAGGAGGACATTTTGCTCCGATCTTCACCCGTACTTTCCTGGAGCAAGGCAAGTACATTCTATGGTCTTGTATATTTCATTATATCATGTGCTTTCTTGATTGACACACTGCGACACGACATTTTTTTCTGGTGCTCATGTTCCTTGTTCTTATTACTTGTACCTGGGGAGGGGAAATATACTATTTATGTGACCAAACCCAAGAAACAACTCAGGTGTGTTTAGCTTAGACCCCGTATCGTGCACGCGGGTCCTAAGCCGTACCATTCATGTGTTTTCATGTGCTTCATGTGCTTACCCCTAGTCGGTCACATACTGTCACGACCCGCACCCTAGAGTTAGGGCACGAGAACGTAACGACGCCCAGCCTACGCCGCAGTGTCGGCGGTAGAACGCTGTCCTAGGTCTCAATTCATCTAACAGTATAAGACTAAACAGTTTATACTCTCCGAATGGGGGTGACATAGTAGATACAAACTCAATCACATCTAAGGTAGAGCATGATAAAGATAGATAAAACATGAAATCCAAAAGAGATACATGAGATAGAAATCTAAGTGTCTATGATACATAAACCCATAAATACATCTCAAAACTCAATACAGTAATCCACAAAGTAAAATACAACTCCAGACAAAATGAAATAACTACCTAAACAACCTCTAATGTGTCTCCTCTAGGCTAGCAGGCACCTCCAGGCTATCTGTAAAATTTTTCAACAGGTCCAGTCAGGACGGGAGCGAGCACAAAACATCTCACGCAGTTCATATCGAGTTAGAAAATATAAAGCATGCAATAGAGTAAAGTACATGAAACGCTGAAAGAAGAATGTATAGAAAACAGTAGAGATTTAATAACAGGAAATATCTAAATATGATAAGTAAGAACTGTAAGGAACATGTGATTTAGAGTACAATCTGGTTATGTAAACGGGCTAGGAAAATGCAATGGTAACTCCATTGTACGTGGGTGTACAATAGACATATACAATAGTTATACAATATTGTACAATAGGATTTGAGTACATAACCAATTCTACTCCCCCTCCCCAATCAATACACAAGGATCCACTCCAGTTACGTTATCTTGCACAATAGTGTACAATGTTATACAATGGATGTACAATATTATACAATAGATGTACAATGTTATACAATAGTTGTACAATGTTATACAATAGTGTACAATGGTCTATCCCTGGGACTCGTGTGATACTGAGAGTACAATATGCACAAGGAGTATACAAGGATATAGGTATTCAATAAATACAATATGGAAGTGAAACGCACATCATAATATGTATTTAGTGAATACAAGGGGATAACATCCCAAAAGGAGATCCATATAGTACCAATCCGTGATAACAATCGTATCAGCATCAAGTACAGTAATCTAGAGCAAGAATGTAAATCCAGACAAGTATGAAACGGTCAGAGAATGTACTCGCCTCGATAACCTGAACAGCTGATAAGTATAGGAGGTCCCACTGAAGCCACAGAGTCCTATTTAAAGCAACACAGGTTACAAGGTGTTCAAGTTGAAATAAATGAATCTCTACATGCAATCTATATTATTCTAGGTTCTTCTAAGTCAAAACAACTCTAGGTCGACTCCGGTCAATAATCTAGTCAACTAGGTCAAGTGTTGACTTACAGTTGACTTTGGGTCAACTGGTCAACTCTGGTCAAACTGGGTCAATTCTAGTCTAATATAAAGTGTACTTCGTTATTTGTACGTCGAAACTTACGACACGCAAATCGAGATAAGGAGATTATCGATAAGACTGATAATCTTATTATAGTGATCCATGTGTCCAACTTGTCAATTTCAGCGATGTAAGATCACTGGAATTGACTGAGCTCAGTTTCGTTGTACTAATCCCGAAATACGAACATTATATGAATTAATTATTAATTAATTATAAAAAGGTTAAACTCAGAGAAATTATCAACAAACATTGTCGGACGATGAAATAAACATCGCCAACGTGTCCAGAAAGGTCAAATTAGCTAGGATAGCCTACCCAACGGTCCAATTTGGACACAAGGGCAAAAAGGTAATTTCGGATCAAAACGGTGTCCGTGTCGGAGCCGTTTTGCACCGAAAAACGTGCAAGAAAACAAGTCTATAAAATATAACAAATTATATGTCCACGCAATCAGAATGTCGATACGAACCCAACGGTATCTCCAGAATTGGATTCCGTTGACCCGATCTCAATTTGGCCCGTTGACCAGAACTTGGAATTCCGATTTGCACGGAAATGCGCGCCGGAGCCAAAGTTTTCAAAACTTAGCAAACTATCTGTCAAAAAGTCCAGAATGATGATACGAACTCAGCGGTATCTCCGGAATTGGATTCCGATGAGCCGATCTCAAAATGACCCGTTGACCCGGATGTTGGTATCCGACTTGCACCGAAATGCGTGCCAGACCCAATGTCCACCAAAACCTAAAAAATTATATGTCAACGAGTCCAGAATGACGATACGAACTCAACGGTATAGCCGGAATTGGATTCCGATGAGCCGGCGTCAAAAAGTCCCGTTGACCCAGAATGTGGGACCCGCTTTGCACCGAAATGCGTGCCCGGGCCCACGTTCTCCAAATCTAACAAATTTTATATGAAAACATGCCAGAACGACGCCATAAGTCTAATGGTGGTGTCAGAAATGAAATCTGGAGTCCCATGTTCAAAAATAGAATTTTACAAGTTGGAAATTACGAATTCAGACGGCCAACTTTGGCGTCGAATTCAACCAATCAAACAAGCTCAAACTGAAATGAAATCTAAAGGGGGCAGGAAGAGGGTTATACCAGCTTCGTACCGGAACTGCTAGCACGCCAAACGGAGCTGCGGTGGAGGAGATACAAGCTGACGAAGTTGGCCCCGCGAAACTGTCCAAATTTAATACAATTTAAACGGTCAACTTGGTGGCCGGTTTTCATGTATCAAACGATAAAATTAACGGACGAAAATTGACATGAGCGAAGGTGGATATACCGAGATTGCGACAGAGTGAAGAAATCGCCGATCCAATGGTCGGATCTCCGGAAAAATGTGTGCAAAGTCGCTGCAACGGAGCGCCAAAACGGACTCGACTCCGCGCGCGTCACGACGGGATTTCGTGCGAAATGCACGAATCGCCTATACGTCGCGCCGGAGAGCAAGGCGGCGGTCCCAGGGAGGTCTCGGTGATCGTCCACCGCGGGGGGGGGGGGGGGAGGGCACCCACGGCAGTACAACGGCCGGCGGCGGCGACGGAACGCCACACGTGCGCGCGCGCCATGCACGCTGCTGTGCACTGTGCACGCGCGGCGACGCGCGGGGCTGTGCGCGGGCTGCGCGCGGCTAGGCTCGCCGGCGAGGGTGCGTCGGGGACGGCCAGGTGCCGGCGCACGGCGGTGCGGGGAGAGGTGAACGGTGGTGGTGGCGGTTGAATGGTGATGGGGGTGGCCGGAAACGGAAGTAAGGAGGAGGAGAGGTAACTGGTGGTGGTGCTCGGCCGTGCTCGGCCAGGTAGTGGCGGCCAAAGTGGCTGAATGGGCTCGGCCACGGCTGAGCTGTTGGTGGCTCGAGAAGGAGGATGGGAGGAGTTGATGGTGGTTGGTGATAGTGATTCAATGGTGAAGAAGGAGGGGAAGAGAAGGAGAAGAGGCTCGGCCAGGTGGTGGTGTGGCCTGCTAGGGATGGTGGCCGACGGCCTCGGCCAGGGAGGAGGTAGAGTTCGGGTTGCCATGGGTGTTGGATTGATGAAGGTGGTGGTGGTGATCCATGTTGCTGTTGTTGTGCATGGAAGTGGTTTTGAATGAAAAGGAATAAGGAAAGAGAGAGAGAGGATAGAGTTTAATGATAAGGAGAGAGAGAGAGAATAGAAAAGTAGCTCTCCTAGAATTTAGGGCCGGCTAGGGGAGTGGGTTGGCTGTGAGAATTGAATAGGTAGGAATGGATGGAGGAGATTTAGTTGGGAAAAATCCAAGGGCTAGAAATTAAATAGGAAATATTGGGTTATTCCTATATGATTTATTTCAAGGAAAAATTCCAATAAATAATTAAAAAATGGGTAGAAGGGCACTCGATATTTTTGGGCAATAAATTATGAGGGTGCTACGATGGAGGAAATCATGGAGCTGGACTGGACTCGGTGGAGCCGGATTGGGTCAACACTGGACATCGTACAAAAATAGAATTAAAATTAGACGTTGATGATCATGTGTAAATAAGTAGCACATGGGGATTCCAAATAATGGGACACAAGTGGCGGACGGATAGTAGGCTCAAAGTGGGCCATGTCCATAATTGGGGCGGACAGGTTTTGGTCGACAGGGGACCCACAAATCAAGTTGGAAAATGAATGTGACGTCGTGGCGTGAAATAAAATCGGGTCACGCGTCGAAAAAGTTGTGCGAATCAAATGGAGCACAAAATGACGTGTCTGAGTGGGACACAAAGGTCATGGGTGACGAGCGTCTCGAGTAGATCATCAATGAGGAGTTGGTTTCAAGAAACTGACTGGTCTTGCGCTCCCAATTTAAATGTCATGGTAACGCGCTGAAAATGATCAAGGAAAAGAGTGGAAAAATCAATTACTGATCGAACGGTCTAATTCGACCCGAAGTTCAGCGAAGAAAAAGGGGCACAAGGGAACAAGTTTGGGTGGGACACCATATACCGTCATGAAGGTAATCGTGTCCACTCCAAAACTTGTGAAGAGGATTTCCAGAGTTGAACATCCCTGATACTCCAAATATCAATGGCATGAAAAAGTACACTTAGGGAAAAAATATATAACAGAATAAAATATTTATCAAAATCAATCAATCAGAAAATAAATAAAATGAAAAAAAAAAAATCAACCCGAAATTCAGGGTGCTAACATCCTACCCACCTTATAAAAATTTCGTCCTCGAAATTAAATGTTCCTACTCCCTCTAGGTCAAACCCCCCAAAATCAAAGTCCCAGAACTTAAACAAATTATACCATCAAATAAAAGACAATATCCAGTGTCATGGTAACGGTGACAGTGAAGTCTCATCTAGGTTTACTAGTCATGCTAACCAACGGTCATAGGGTATCAAACACACAAGCAATCCAGGGTGCTAAAATAGAAAGATACAGACACAACAACCATCAAAACTATAAAGTTGTCTACCACCCCATATGAAAACTGGTACACATAAAAAAATATAATAAGGGAAGATAACTACCAATCATTTAAAAAAAAAATACTATCCCAAGAAAATCAAAATCACAAGTTAAAGAATCGAAAGTCACTTGCATTGAAATCCAATCACAATATATATACAGAGAGAGCGTTAGAGAGGGAAAACTAGCATCATGTGTATGGGGACATGTTCATATGGTTAGATAGTAGGCGTGTGTGTGTGTCCTTGTACAGGGTTATAGCTTAGTATTAAAAGGTTAAAACCAGTTTTAGTTCAGCATTTACATAAAAAAAAATCTGAAAATAAGCTAACATTCAACCATGGGAAATATGAACGTAATGCGGTCTCAGATTTTAGGGTTTGAAACATCACAACCAATCTCAATGGTCCTAACACATCCTAACATGATAGAAAAGAAACCCTAACATACTATCAATATATTTACCTACGCATATAGTTTAATATTACATGTTAAATCCGAAATTTAACTAAACATGGAAATCAATGTAAAAATGTTAACATGTAACTAGTTTTCAGGATTTTGGAGAAATTTGAACATTAAAAACCAACTCAATGTTTATCACAAACTAGCATGTAAGAATATGAAGCTTAAATTTATATCCTACTTACAACAATGTACGCAGCTCTAAATATTATATTAAGAAAATAAAACAGTAATTTAAACTAAACATTTGGAATTCAGTATTAAGGGTTAATATGTACACAGTCTTAAATTTGACAAATTTAAACACAAATTTAACCAAATTTTTTTTGAATTGAAACCCTACGTATAACATACATGTGCAGTTATGTAAACAAAACTAATAACATGAAATTTATATTTAAATTACGAATTTAATCATGGAAAAGCAGAGAACCAGAAATATTGGTTATGAAAATTTGGACATCAACAGCATATCAATATGTATCTAGATATGTGGAAAAATCAAGTGTAGCATGCATACGTGTTAGGCAAAGTGTCTGCTATATATATTCATATACATATTCTCATGTCCCAATAAAAAATTTAATTTCTGCATCAGGACCAACATTTAAATTCCTACCAAAATTACAGAGTAGGTGATTTGACAAAATCGAGACAGTTTTATTATTATCTAATACAAGAAAAATAGCAAGAAAGAATAACGATAAAATCTGTTTTGCTTATCTGTTTAAAGAAGGAACCATTTTGAAATTCAGAGTTAAAATATCAAATTCAAGATAAAGTCTAACAAAATCGTCGATTCATTGTATTATGAAAAACTCATAGCAAGAAATTACACAAGGTTTATAAAAACAACTAAACATATTCTTAAGTTAAATGACAAGAAACTAGGCAAAACAACAAACAATAATTAATTTTTTTTTGAATGACTGAGAAAAAGTAGAGAAAACATGTTCAAAATATTTTAAGTACAATCTGATAATCATATGCGTCTATCCAAAATTATGGTACTCTAAATCCTCGTCATACTAGTAAGCAAGGCTACGATAATCACAGAGCCCTTGACTTATGCACATATCTCTAGAATCATGGTATTTAACATTTTCGCGGTGCCGCATGCTTGGCTGCGAAAACTTTAAATTCCCACACCCGAGAAATACATCCAGAGTCAGACTATATGTCCTCACCGTGCTGGCTAATGTGACTATAGAAGACTAGATTCCATAACATAGATGACCTAGCCCATATAATTTCATCTTGCCAAAAATTAAATTAATCAATAATGAATACTCAAAATCAAATCAAATTTATTATCGAACATCAAAATTCAAAAATGAACAAAATCCATCAAAATACAAACTCGAATGCAACAGCTATCATCAAAATTCAAAATTCGAAAATCTTCCATCAAAATTAATAAATACAAACTCAAATTCAATAATAATCCATTAAAATCAAATTCAACAAAAGAAAATAAAGATAAAACAAATAAAGGGAAAAAAGAGTTTTCAAATCGAAGTTAAATAAGATTCTCCAGGGTCGTCCCAGGAATCTCTCAAGGGGTCCTAATTGTGATTGAGTACCTTCAAAATATATCCTAATCCTACTGCAGGCTGTAGTGGTACTCTAGTTCGAATACCACTACACTTTAGTCTCGACCTGCATGGGCCACCACTAAAAACGTGTCACGACCCGCACCCTAGAGTTAGGGCACGAGAACGTAACGACGCCCAGCCTACGCCGCAGTGTCGGCGGTAGAACGCTGTCCTAGGTCTCAATGCATCTAACAGTCTAAGACTAAACAGTTTATACTCCCCGAATGGGGGTGACATAGTAGATACAAACTCAATCACATCTAAGGTAGAGCATGATAAAGATAGATAAAACATGAAATCCAAAAGAGATACAGGAGATAGAAATCTAAGTGTCTATGATACATAAACCCATAAATACATCTCAAAACTCAATACAGTAATCCACAAAGTAAAATACAACTCCAGAAAAAATGAAATAACTACCTAAACAACCTCTAATGTGTCTCCTCTAGGCTAGCAGGCACCTCCAGGCTATCTGTAAAATTTTTCAACAGGTCCTGTCAGGACGGGAGCGAGCACAAAACATCTCACGCAGTTCATATCGAGTTAGGAAATATAAAGCATGCAATAGAGTAAAGTACATGAAACGCTGAAAGAAGAATGTATAGAAAACAGTAGAGATTTAATAACAGAAAATATCTAAATATGATAAGTAAGAACTGTAAGGAACATGTGATTTAGAGTACAATCTGGTTATGTAAACGGGCTAGGAAAATGCAATGGTAACTCCATTGTACGTGGGTGTACAATAGACATATACAATAGTTATACAATGTTGTACAATAGGATTTGAGTACATAACCAATTCTACTCTCCCTCCCCAATCAATACACAAGGATCCACTCCAGTTACGTTATCTTGCACAATAGTGTACAATGTTATACAATGGATGTGCAATATTATACAATAGATGTACAATGTTATACAATAGTTGTACAATGTTATACAATAGTGTACAATGGTCTATCCCTGGGACTCGTGTGATACTGAGAGTACAATATGCACAAGGAGTATACAAGGATATAGGTATTCAATAAATACAATATGGAAGTGAAACGCACATCACAATATGTATTTAGTGAATACAAGGGGATAACATCCCAAAAGGAGATCCATATAGTACCAATCCGTGATAACAATCGTGTCAGCATCAAGTACAGTAATCTAGAGCAAGAATGTAAATCCAGACAAGTATGAAACGGTCATAGAATGTACTCGCCTCGATAACCTGAACAGCTGATAAGTATAGGAGGTCCCACTGAAGCCACAGAGTCCTATTTAAAGCAACACAGGTTACAAGGTGTTCAAGTTGAAATAAATGAATCTCTACAGGCAATCTATATTATTCTAGGTTCTTCTAAGTCAAAACAACTCTAGGTCGACTCCGGTCAATAATCTAGTCAACTAGGTCAAGTGTTGACTTACAGTTGACTTTGGGTCAACTGGTCAACTCTGGTCAAACTGGGTCAATTCTAGTCTAATATAAAGTGTACTTCGTTATTTGTACGTCGAAACTTACGACACGCAAATCGAGATAAGGAGATTATCGATAAGACTGATAATCTTATTATAGTGATCCATGTGTCCAACTTGTCAATTTCAGCGATGTGAGATCACTGGAATTGACTGAGCTCAGTTTCGTTGTACTAATCCCGAAATACGAACATTATATGAATTAATTATTAATTAATTATAGAAAGGTTAAACTCAGAGAAATTATCAACAAACATTGTCGGACGATGAAATAAACATCGCCAACGTGTCCAGAAAGGTCAAATTAGCTAGGATAGCCTACCCAACGGTCCAATTTGGACACAAGGGCAAAAAGGTAATTTCGGATCAAAACGATGTCCGTGTCGGAGCCGTTTTGCACCGAAAAACGTGCAAGAAAACAAGTCTATAAAATATAACAAATTATATGTCCACGCAACCAGAATGTCGATACGAACCCAACGGTATCTCCAGAATTGGATTCCGTTGACCCGATCTCAATTTGGCCCGTTGACCAGAACTTGGAATTCCGATTTGCACGGAAATGCACGCCGGAGCCAAAGTTCTCAAAACTTAGAAAACTATCTGTCAACAAGTCCAGAATGATGATACGAACTCAGCGGTATCTCCGGAATTAGATTCCGATGAGCCGATCTCAAAATGACCCGTTGACCCGGATATTGGTATCCGACTTGTACCGAAATGCGTGCCAGACCCAATGTCCACCAAAACCTAGAAAATTATATGTCAACGAGTCCAGAATGACGATACGAACTCAACGGTATATCCGAAATTGGATTCCGATGAGCCGACGTCAAAAAGTTCCGTTGACCCAGAATGTGGGACCCGCTTTGCACCGAAATGCGTGCCCGGGCCCACGTTCTCCAAATCTAACAAATTTTATATGAAAACATGCCAGAACGACGCCACAAGTCTAATGGTGGTGTCAGAAATGAAATCTGGAGTCCCGTGTTCAAAAATGGAATTTTACAAGTTGGAAATTACGAATTCGGACGGCCAACTTTGGCGTCGAATTCAACCAATCAAACAAGCTCAAACTGAAATGAAATCTAAAGGGGGCAGGAAGAGGGTTATACCAGCTTCATACCGGAACTGGTAGCACGCCAAACGGAGCTGCGGTGGAGGAGATACAAGCTGACGAAGTTGGCCCCGCGAAACTGTCCAAATTTAATACAATTTAAACGGTCAACTTGGTGGCCGGTTTTCATGTATCAAACGATAAAATTAACGGACGAAAATTGACATGAGCGAAGGTGGATATACCGAGATTGCGACGGAGTGAAGAAATCGCCGATCCAACGGTCGAATCTCCTAAAAAATGCGCACGAAGTCGCTGCGACGGAGCGCCAAAACGGACTCGACTCCGCGCGCGTCACGACGGGATTTCGTGCGAAATGCACGAATCGCCTATACGTCGCGCCGGAGAGCAAGGCGGCGGTCCCAGGGAGGTCGCCGGTGATCGTCCACCGCGGGGGGGAGGCACCCACGGCAGTGCAACGGCCGGCGGCGGCGACGGAACGCCACACGTGCGCGCGCGCCATGCACGCTGCTGTGCACTGTGCACGCGCGGCGGCGCGCGGGGCTGTGCGCGGGCTGCGCGCGGCCAGGCTCGCCGGCGAGGGCGCGTCGGGGACGGCCAGGTGCCGGTGCACGGCGGTGCGGGGAGAGGTGAACGGTGGTGGTGGCGGTTGAATGGTGATGGGGGTGGCCGGAAACGGAAGTAAGGAGGAGGAGAGGTAACTGGTGGTGGTGCTCGGCCGTGCTCGGCCAGGTGGTGGCGGCCAAAGTGGCTGAATGGGCTCGGCCACGGCTGAGCTGTTGGTGGCTCGAGAAGGAGGATGGGAGGAGTTGATGGTGGTTGGTGATAGTGATTCAATGGTGAAGAAGGAGGGGAAGAGAAGGAGAAGAGGCTCGGCCAGGTGGTGGTGCGGCCTGCTAGGGATGGTGGCCGACGGCCTCGGCCAGGGAGGAGGTAGAGTTCGGGTTGCCATGGGTGTTGGATTGATGAAGGTGGTGGTGGTGATCCATGTTGCTGTTGTTGTGCATGGAAGTGGTTTTGAATGAAAAGGAATAAGGAAAGAGAGAGAGAGAGGATAGAGTTTAATGATAAGGAGAGAGAGAGAGAGAATAGAAAAGTAGCTCTCCTAGAATTTAGGGCCGGCTAGGGGAGTGGGTTGGCTGTGAGAATTGAATAGGTAGGAATGGATGGAGGAGATTTAGTTGGGAAAAATCCAAGGGCTAGAAATTAAATAGGAAATATTAGGTTATTCCTATATGATTTATTTCAAGGAAAAATTCCAATAAATAATTAAAAAATGGGTAGAAGGGCACTCGATATTTTTGGGCAATAAAATATGAGGGTGCTACGATGGAGGAAATCATGGAGCTGGACTGGACTCGGTGGAGCCGGATTGGGTCAACACTGGACATCGTACAAAAATAGAATTAAAATTAGACGTTGATGATCATGTGTAAATAAGTAGCACATGGGGATTCCAAATAATGGGACACAAGTGGCGGACGGATAGTAGGCTCAAAGTGGGCCATGTCCATAATTGGGGCGGACAGGTTTTGGTCGACAGGGGACCCACAAATCAAGTTGGAAAATGAATGTGACGTCGTGGCGTGAAATAAAATCGGGTCACGCGTCGAAAAAGTTGTGCGAATCAAATGGAGCACAAAATGACGTGTCTGAGTGGGACACAAAGGTCATGGGTGACGAGCGTCTCGAGTAGATCATCAATGAGGAGTTAGTTTCAAGAAACTGACTGGTCTTGCGCTCCCAATTTAAATGTCATGGTAACGCGCTGAAAATAATCAAGGAAAAGAGTGGGAAAATCAATTACTGATCGAACGGTCTAATTCGACCCGAAGTTCAGCGAAGAAAAAGGGGCACAAGGGAACAAGTTTGGGTGGGACACCATATACCGTCATGAAGGTAATCGTGTCCACTCCAAAACTTGTGAAGAGGATTTCCAGAGTTGAACATCCCTGATACTCCAAATATCAATGGCATGAAAAAGTACACTTAGGGAAAAAATATATAACAGAATAAAATATTTATCAAAATCAATCAATCAGAAAATAAATAAAATGAAAAAAAAAAATCAACCCGAAATTCAGGGTGCTAACACATACTTAGTTATATTTCAAATATTGTACACACATTCAGGAGATATATCATGTACTTAGTTTCTATTATTCCTGAGATACCATGTTCTTTCATGTTCTTACATTTCATGTTCTTTCATGTTCTTACATTTTATATTATTTTATGTACTTTACACACCATGTTCTTTCTTGTACTTTACATACCATATTTCCTTGTACTTTCATATCATGATGTCTTGTTCATTACCTAGAACTGTACTTTGCTCCGCTCCTGACTAGATAAGTTACAGGTATACTTGCAGGATATCATTCTACCTTATGGGCTAGAGCTCGGGATCTTAGCTGAGCAGGATGGTCATGACTTAGCTTGAGGTTTCAGGTTTAGACTGTTAGCCTTACTTTTAGATATTGATTTAGAATTCATAGTACATTTCATTCTTGATGACTCGTACATTATATACATAAAATTATGGATTATGGTGATCATTCTGGGATACGTTTTAGATGCTGTGATTATTTACATTTATGATTATCTGGTTAGTTTTTCCTAGCTTGGTACAGCTTACTTCGTCGTGTCTAACGACGAAGGCTGGGCATGTCCGACTCGTGTCCAATTATTCAGGAGCGGGTCGTGACATATTTTAGTGGTGACCCATGCAGGTCTATCCTAATGGTACCTAGGTCTTAGCGTACTATTGGGGGACTTGATTAACTAGGGAAAACTTGATCATAGCATAGGAAAAATCAAAAAATAAGGGTATATCGGGTATATCAGGTATATTAATATTCTATAAACACTTGTTGTATTTAGGCCTAGATTATTTTAACAGTTTTCTATTTTTTAGATAGTTCAAAAGCACGCGACACCGGAACAGTCGATCCACCTGCACTTGAGGGTTACAAGCTTCCACTATCTTCTATCATTCTACTATCCTCATGGGTAGTACGCAGTTGACGAAGACGTTTCAAGAGTTCCTTGACACCAGCAGGCCGTCCTTTTCCAATCCAAACTTGCAAATGCATTTCTCGAGTTAGAGAGGACTTCTGACTTCCAGACTCTCAGACCTTGGACTTCCCCGATACCGAGCGCATATCTTGCACCGAGGAGCAGAACGAGAACTTGGAGCCGCCACTAAAGATCATACAAATCCTTGTGGAACCAACTTCTCTGGAGATTGGAACCACTAGCCAGGAGATCCAGAATATATCACAGACAATGGAACAAGACGGAAAGCTGAAGCACAGGAGAGACCTGAAGACTTATGACGAAGGCAACAACTACCCTGGACCGCAAAGCGTCGTAACACTCAGTCAGCGTTCTTCGGCCACATCACCAGTCGCATCATCGGGAGCAGATCTCAACAGCCAGCACGCCAGCTGCCGTATATTCCTGTCAGAGCCCTGCATTTCAGCCCCAGCAGGAGAGACGACGACCACTTACAATTTCTGCCGTCGGCCAGGTCATCACTTCAAAGAGTGCCACAAAAGACGGAGGCTATGTTTATTCTGCTAATCGCCTGCCCACCAAGTCTAGGACTGCTGGAGACCGCTGATCACACTACCCAATGACAAGCACGAGGAGCACCAGTATCACAGAAGGACCCGTTTCTCCAGATTCAGCAACAGCATGGAGCACTACCACAGGAACCAGTCTACGACAGAACAGTTGAAGAAGGTTGAAGAGATTCCAGTCCCGGAAGAATACTGAAGATAGACTGAAGACAGAATACTCTTTTATATGGTTGGAGAAAACCATGGATCAGGATTCATAATCCAGTTTTTCCTTCGATTCCTCTTGCACCTAGTTTGTTTCTTAAAAACCTCCTTGTTTCCTATTTAAGAATTATTAGATTTTATTTCCTCTTATAAAACCTTGGTCGCTAATCGAGATGTATTTGGAAAGTTGTTTTCATTCTTGTTCGTAACTCTGCTCTTATTCAAGGTTTCTTCCTACTCGATAACTTGTTTCCTATGGCGTTGTTTCCTAATTCAAGATCTGGTTCTACTCGAATTTTGATCCCTATTCAGAACTAGTTACAATTTGAAAATTTTGTTTTCTCCCCGAAGTTCAATTTTCTATTCGGGGCTTGTTAGAATTTGATTTTATTCAATATTTGCTTCTATTCACCATTCAAGACATCCATTGGAAATTTCCTTTCAAATCTGATGACTTGACATTTTCTCTATATGAGATTTCTTTTCCTATTTATAGCTTGTTTCCTGTTTGAAAAAATGTTCTGATCACCACTTTGTTCAATCTTGTCCCCTATTAGAGGTATCACTTGTTTCATGGATACTTGTTTTCTATTCACCCAGTGATTCTCTTTTTCTATTTTTGTTTGCAAAAAACAAAAGTGTTCTTTTTATTTCACAAACTTTGTAAGAAGATTACAATTGAATTCTGGAAAAGCACAACTATAGGAATCCGATCTGAAGACGATCGCTTTATCCCTTGGACGATGTGAACTGTGAAGACGATAGCCTCTGAAGAATGCAACAGCACTTGGACAAGAACTCCTGATCTCTGTGATGATCTTGAATGATCCCTTCTTTAATGAAGAATTTGAAACTCTATTTATAGAGTTCTGGAAAATAACTAATTAGTAGTTATTTCTGGATTGCGCAGACTGGATTGCGCAGGCATTGGACTGCGCAAAGAGCGAACTGCACTGGCAGTTACTCGATCGTGGCTCAACTGTATTAGACGCGTGGCATTATTTGATTGAAATGTGCATGGTCGTGTACAGACGGTTGTCACGTGGTGAGCAATTGATGGCCTGTAGGCCACGTGTAAAATATCAGTTATCTTGATGGATTGCGCTGCTGGAACTGCGCTAGCTTCAGACTGCGCTGGGATCAAACTGCGCTGACGAAGATCTGGCAGACTGCGCTTCGGTTGAGCTGGCAGATTACGCTGGGACCGAACTGCGCTGAAGAGGATCTGGCAGACTGTGCTTCGATTGAACTGGCAGATTGCGCTGGCTGTACAGCTGTCCTCAAAATGCGGCACGGCTCGAGAAACGAACAGACTCCTCACTTTTTGGGCTGTCAGTTGTCAGAAAATCTGATTTTGTGTCAGGTAATGATAACGTTGCCACGTCAGCATTGCGCGCTCTGATGGTAGCGCAGTTCGGCCTCGTACAGTTGATTTGTTGTATAATCTGCTTCCTGCACAGTTCATTAAAGTGTGTGCAATTTAATTTTCATTACTTTTTGATGGGTGCAACTTAATTTTTAGGACCTACAAGACTCCCTTCAAATTTTTCGAAATTTGAAAATATTCAAAGTTTCGAAATACTTTGAATTTTGAATTTAAAATCAAGTTGCGCAAGTGGCGCTCTAACTGAGGTGACTGTTGTACTTCTGAAAACTATAAATAGTTTCCATTCTCATTCTGTCAACCTTTACTTGTTTTTGATTTTCTGAAGAGATAAAAGCTTCTCTCATATTCCGACCACTTCTCCTTCTTTCCGCCGTCGATTGTAATGGCACCCAAGCGTACTGCCACCAAGAAGGGCAAGGCTCCGGCTGAACCCTCAACTTGTGTTGTGCCACGAGCATCTCGCCATGAGATTGGCCATCCAGTGCTGCAAGGTAGATGACGAACTCGATCGAAACCCTTTTTAGGGTTCTTGACATTTTTGAACCTTCATACCTCTCTTTTTTTAGAGATTGATGGTATTGCGCTGCCCTGTTTAGAGTTTTGGTTGCACACACAATAGTTTTCATTTTTATGAAAACTATATTCTTGCGCAATCGGTTGGAAAGCGCTGGTGGATGTTCGGTATAGTCCATCGATTTGCACAAGTCAGTTGAGCCAGCGCAAACTGATGCCTTGCGCAAGCGGGTTAGCGCAACCTATGCCTTGCGCAAGTGGGTTAGCACAATCTGATGTCTTGTGCAAGTGGATGTGTTGGCGCAATTGGATACTTTGCGCATATGGGTTGCATTGACGCAATTTGATGCTTTGCACATAGCACAATTTGATGAACTTTTTTCAAAGAGACTTTGTGATTTTGTATGTACTGATCTTTATCTTTTTATTTGATGCAGTTAACCTCAAGAAAGATCCAGAATATGAGGTCTTTACAGGATCTTTGGCTGAACCTGAGTTCGAGAAGGATCTTCCATGTGACATATCCTCAATATGCCTTGCCGTCATCTCGGTAAGCCATCTTGATGGCACAAGATAATGAAACTCTGCTGTGTTTAATGAACGGGCAGCCACTCCAAACTGTAGATACGGTTACTCATAAGATGCCGTTGTTTCTGTTCGGTGAGGCTTTCGACAAGAACTCTCAGCCTAGATCCCGCATGGAGCAAAGACTTTTTCAAAGAGGCGAGAAGATGATACTTTTACCGGAGATTTCCAGATGCCTTCCCCTGTCTCGCTATGCTTTTGCGAGCTATCCTAGAAGGATGGAATGGGATATAACTCCACTCCAGCAAGCTCGAACGGGGAACATCTGTGTGAAGAAGGGGCCGAACAACAAAGACATGTTCTACAGTTCCTCAGAGTGTCACAGCTCCCTACTCAGAGGGCTGAAACCTGGGTGCATCCTACCAGAAAACTCTTCCCTGCTGCTACCGGTCAAAACACCGATATTCGCAAACGAGTTTGCGAAGGTTGAGGGAAGATATCCCGACCAAGATATTCGATTGACTGGTCTCGTGAATCCAGATAACAAGAGATGGAGCTGTATAGCCAATTAGATATTGGCTCAATTTGAAGACATGCTCAAGGAGATTGACCTGTACCAAGCGGTGTATGCCACTGTTTATGGTTTCCCGCCTAATCTGCATCTATTCCTTGCATTAGCAGAGAGATACAATTACAGAACATGAACTTTTATGACACCCAGCGGAGAGATCGGATTGGCTTTACACGAGATGAAGTACATCTCCAGCTTGCCAATGGAGGATATCCCCTATGAAAAATTTGTTCCAACCAATAATGAGTTGGACAAATTACGTCAAGAGAATACCGACATGGTGGCCGTCTTTGAAGAGCTGCTATGCCACTACAAAATATGTTCTTTGTACTACAAGAGTGGTACATCCGACACCTGCTACTCAACAAAATGGTTGCCGTATCTCTTTCTCAACCATATCATTGAAAAAAGACAAATGAGCATGATAACTGCAAACCCTCCTTCTTTAGACCACTTAGCGACAACGAAGTGATAGGGTTGATGGAGGAGAACAAGGATCTGGATATCAAGATCGAGGACGATCTTCAATATCCCCCTCTCAAGAAAGATGATATTATTGAGAGTTATATGAGGATGGGCTATAGGCCCATGTCGAAGGAGGCCCAGTTGGCGGGTTTTCTCACTTATTGGCGTAGACGATACGTCGTTCCTGGAGCCAGCACCGTCGATCGCTTTCATCGTGGCGTGCTGTTTGCTGCTGTCCGCTTAGTCTTCGGCTACCGGGTGGATCTATTGTCGGCGATGACTTGTAGAGTGAATGCTGGCCTCCGCCTTTTTGTTGATCAAATGCTTCGAGGAAAGGGTGAGAAAGGAAGCTTTCCTCGGCTGGAGCTACCATATACGTATCTGTTCGGATGGCTGCTTCTGCACTATCCTTCACTGATGAACCCCGATATGGAAGCGGTGAGCGGCAGCTTCTTGAGGAGATTCTCCAAAAGCAAGTGGATATATACCACTTTAAGAGATTGCAGACGCACTCTGAATCTCGGAAAGGGCTGGAACTTCTATTGTGTTCCCCCTTCAGCTGGCTATGAGCATATGTCCATCAACCTTGTCGACTCTGGGAGAGCACAGCCTCTTGGCTACACAATTTTCAACTGGTTGAAGACGATCCGGCCATCTCACTTAGTGTACCGATTTGAAGATGAGTGCTATCTGGAGCCTTATCTTCCGAGCTGATTTGTATGCCAATTCGGCTATGACCAATTCCACGTAGGTAACGCCATAACGTGCCTACAAGGAAAAGGTTATCTGATCGATGGAGCTCCGGCTTGGGCTTACTATAATGCTCGAGACACGAGGACGATGTTCTCGATGCCGCTAAAGAGCGATCACGGTCCTCGTATGTTATATACCTATTCGCTCTTCTACACATCGGCGAATACTTTTGCGGAGAACTTTAGTCTGGTAGACAGTTTTACGACTGCAGCTCGATTAAAGAAGGGAGCATCTGTTGTGTTGGCTCCTGGTAATGATGAAGAGGATGAGCCAGTTGATGCACCGTTGGAAGCTTCAAGGGAAGCCAACTTTCCTGAAGAAGTCAACGAGCTGCTACGCGTCTCTTTGAAGGTCGTCAGATCTCCAATCAAGGAAAGGAAGAAAAGAAAGACGGAAGAACCTTCTTCTCCAGTTGCTAAGAGGAAGATTGTCTTAGAATCTTCAGAAAGGGTCACCACCAGGTCGCAATCTCGGCAGCATGCTGAGTCGACTCAGAGAGAAGAGGCGACAACTCCGACATCTCTTCAAAGGCAAGTAGATGTTGTAGATGTAGAGAGTCCAGAGAGACCTTTACACAGAAAGAAGATAGTTTTCAAGAGAAAAGTGGCCACTCCTCCAAGACCTATCCTGTTATCGGTCGTGACTAGTGCTGTTGCAGGAGTCATGATGTCGTCTCCTACACCTGCCATTGAACCCAGACAGGAAGCTCTCAGTCCAGAGAGAAGGGACGAGGTTGTAGAGACCAGGGAAGATATAGCGGAGACAGCAGATGAAGCTGCGAAGGCTAATGAGCCAGAAACAGAAATCACCCACCTTCCGGCTTCTCCTCGATCACTACGTGCTGAAGAAGATAAGTTAATGATTGAGGCACTGGACGATTGTGACTTTGGCTTCCACGAGGATGTAGGTCCAGCTGCCGCAACCGATAGTGAAAAAGCACGTGAAGAGAGTGCAAGTGATGAAGATACATCAGCAGAGGCTGTTGATGAAACTCTAAATCCAGAAGAGGACGCTGATGTACATGTATCCCCAGAGAAGAATACGGTTAAAGAAGTAGCACCGGAGGGAGCTACTATCACCCATCAAGGAGGTATTGGTATTGACTGATATTAATACCCTTCTTTTATGGATTAAATGGCTGACATCTTAATTTTTATCCACGCAGAAATTCAAATTTCTCCGATTCCTCCAATATGTACTGATATAGTGCCAATAAAGGAGATAGCCAGCAGTAACCGTCACTTATCAGGCAGCTCTGAAGCGGGTAGTAGCCAGGCATTAATGTCTGAAGCTACCTCTGCGAGGCTACAACCCATGTCAGCAGATGACAAACTTGTCACTGGTCCCAGCAATGGTAAGATTGCCCTTACTTTTGATCCTTTTCGATAGTTGCTAATGACAGTAAGCTGATAGGGTTTATCTGATTTCGTAGAGGAACATCTGGGAGGAGCAATCAGTTCTACCATGGATCCCTTGTCCAAAGAGACTACTGTTCATGCTACTGAGCTTCCGCCTATGCAAGCACCTGCTGCTTTAACGTCCATGGGAGTAGCTGCTACACCTAGTTCCATAGCTACTAACAGATTTATAATTGGCTCCTTCACCAACCTTTTCTTCAATTCATTAGGACCCTTAGTAGAAAGGGTAATGGAAAAAGAAGATATTAGTTTCATCACTGTTAGGGGTCCAACCTCTTATCTGATCGCTGCCATCCGAAGTCAACGTGACGAAGCTCAAGCTGCTTACCTTGAACACATACTAGATGAGCTAGAGGAATCAGTTAAGATATATAAAGATCTCAATCGGGAAGAGGTAGAGTCCTTGGTTCATGCTGAGTTTGAGAGGATGTCTCAAGAGGCTGCGGTTACAAAAGCTAATTTCCAGGTTTTCTTGGATACTTTTGCTGCCAAGTCTTCAGAGTACAACTCCCAGATGGAAATAATAGCATCTGCTGCTAGGGAGAAGGAAAAGAAAGTTGCTGAGCTGAAAGCAGAGTTCGATCGACTTCAAGAAGAGTTGAGAATTGTTCAACTTGCTCTGGAAGAAGAGACTACTCAACATCAAGCTGCAGTCCAGCAACTGGACATTCTGACCCACGAAAGAGATGAGTATGTCAGGACTCATCAAGCTGAAATCTCCCGCCGACTAGTAACCTTAACGACTTTTGATGAAAATTCTGGTATGGAGGAAGCTAGAAGGCGAGTGATGGATTCTCGGGAGGAGCGACTTCAAACTTTAAAGCAGCAGATGGCTAATTTGATGACTCCACCAGCTGAATAGGAAGTTTTTTTTTGTATCTTCTGTTTTGTGACATGTCTTTTTGTAATGCCTTTTAATTTTGATCAATAAAAAGAATTTTCTTTGTGGCTCTATTATTTATTGTATATCTTATTCGGATATAAATAATAGCGATAGAAAATATATTCAGAGGTCTGGAACACGATATATTTTTTGATTTAGAAAATAATTATATTCATTATATCTGCTCAGAGGTAATATGGACATGGCAGAATATAATTTGTTGAATATCATTATTTTAATAGACAACTTAATCAAAGATGACAAGTTGCTGATATGATTGAACGTATAAATCGTCAAAATGCATGAACGAAATGAATCATTGGAATGAACGGATGAACCGTCGGAGGAATTGAATGAATGGATGAACGGGTGAACCGTCGGATGAATGTAATGAACGAGCGAACCGTCGGATGAATGTAATGAACGGGTGAGCCGTCGGATGAATGTAATGAACGGGCGAGCCGTCAGATGAATGTAATGAACGAGAGAGCCGTCGGATGAATGTAATGAACGGACGAGCCGTCAGATAAATATAGTAAACGGGCGAACCGTCGAATGAATGTGATGCTTTGTTGTTTCACGAATCTCTGTCTATAAATAGAACAGAAAATTAGATGGAATGATCACTTTCACTTTTCAACATAAAGATGTCGTCTGAAGATGCATCCAAGAAGACTGAGATCACCCCGAAGGTTAAAGCGGGCAGTGAAGAACGTCCTGCCGAACCGACTCAGCCAAAGCAGACGGAGGCAGGTGAAGGTTCATCTGCATCCCAGTCACCATGAGATATCCTGGACTTTCTGGTTGAACCAGGGAAGACTGAAGAAGAGGAGGCCATGAGGATGGCTGCTTGCAAGTTTCTGGTGGGTTCGAGCAAGGACTCTCGGCTCTTTTGCTGACTTTATTTTTGAGAAGGACAGCAGTGGTCTTCGTCATGTCTATAAAAAGGACGATAATGATTCTCGACCTTGATATTATGTAACGTCATTCATGATGAAATAAAATCAAACTTTATTTATGCATTGTCTTGTTATATTTACATGAAATCCTTGTTACATTCATACATAGTATTTTTTAAGGAATTTGCCATTGATAGGCATCATTGCAACTCGACCGTCCATCTCTGAGAGTTGATAGGCTCCATTTGAGAAGACTTTGCTTACAATATAAGGACCTTCCCATTCGCATCGAACTTGCCTTTACTCATGTGAGTCATAGTCATGGGACGTCTGACTGTTAGAATGAGCTCTCCTTTCTAAAAGGCTCTGACTTTAACTTTGCGGTTGAAAGTCTTCGAAATACGAGCTTGGTATAACTCAATATGCTGTTGAGCCAATAGCCGCTTCTCGTCAAGCGCCTCTAATTCCTGAAGTCGAAGAATATCGTTGTTCTCCGTTGTCAGCTCATTAGCGATGGCAATCCTTAAGGACAAAATTTAAAGTTCCAGGGGTAGAACTGCTTCACAGCCATACACTAAAGAGAAAGGTGTACAGCCTGTGGGGTTGCGGACCGTAGTACGATAGGCCCAAAAACATTCTCTAAGCTTTTCACTCCAATTTCGTTTGTTAGTAGACACAAACTTCTTAAGGAGCTTGATGATAGTTTTGTTGAAGGCTTCAGCCAAGCCATTAGCAGCAGGATTGTAAGCTGTCGAAGCGACATTGTCAATCCGGTGATCATCGCAGAATCTTGTAAACTTCTGGCTGATAAATTGAGGTCCATAGTCATGAATGAATCGTCGAGGTACACCAAATCTATAGATGACATGATGTTTGACAAAGTTGATGATGCTGCTGGTTTTGAATTCAGCCAGAGGTGTAGCTTCGGCCCACTTGGAGAAGTAATCGGTTATTGCTAGTATGAACCGATGTCCCTTAGAAGAAGGAGGATTGATGGGACCTATAATATCCATGTCCCAAGCTTCAAAAGGCCAGGAAGCAGCAGTCGGATGAAGGAATTCTGACGGTTGAAGAATGAAATCTGCGTGGATTTGACAAGCTCGACATTTTTTTGCATATTCGATGGCGTCAGATACCATAGAGGGCCAGTAGTAGCCCATGCGTCGAATACGATCTTGTAGCTTAGGGCCGGGTTGATGTGCTCCACAAACACCATCGTGAGCTTCACGCAATACTTGTTTTGCTTCATCGCTGTAAGCCTTTAAAAATGACAGTCACGCTGAGTTTATCAGGACAGAGTCAAAAGTCACGCTCAGTTGATCCAGACAATATTTACAAATCACGCTGGGGAGACAGCTCATCATTTGTCAGAGAGTAATTATGACTGACAGCACAACAGTCGAAGAATGTCTTTTCGTATGCCACGTATGCACAGAATTCGAGAGATCACAGCCGTCTATTGCGTGATTTTCGAAATCTTCTTCAGCAAGACTCAACCTTCTTCAAGTTGGCGTACCAAAAGAGCTTCTTTTCATTTAATGTGACTGATAAAAGCAATCACTACCAGAGATTTTGTGTCAGTCGAGGCACGTTGAATCAAGACAGCTGGCAGTTCTATCTCAAGTCTGCGTGGATTTTGAAGTTTTCTTCATCAAAGTCTGCGTAGATTCTGAAGCTTCTTGCCCCAAGTTTGCGTGGATTTTGAAGCTTTCTACCCCGAGTCTGCGTGGATTCTGAAGTTTTCTTCATCAAAGTCTGCATAGATTCTGAAGCTTCTTGCCCCAAGTTTGCGTGGATTTTGAAGCTTTCTACCCCGAGTCTGCGTGGATTTCATCTTCAACAAGTCTGCGTGGATTTCATCAAATTGGAGTACGTGGCAGCCATGCCACTGATCTCTCACCTGCGTGTCCTGTAACTTGCACACGACTCATGCATGATTGCCATGTGTCCAACAGTTACAGGCCACGTCCAGTAACTGCTCACAACCTTGCGTATGTTAAATCCTGCGTGATTTTCAACTAAGCACAGGCTGTGAAGACAGTTATCTTTTCAGTTATTATTTTTGACTCTATAAATAGAGTTCTTTTTTTATTTATTGTACGGATACATAGTTATCTACTGTCAAAATTTTGAGAGCTTTTCTTCTTCGCATAGTCCAAGGGATAAAGTGATCGTCTTCTAGATCAGATTCCCACAGTTGTAATTTTCCCAGATACACAATAAATAAAGGAATTTGTTTATGGAAAACAAATTGGCGACTCTGCTGGGGAAAACCATCTCCTCTTCTGAGATGGCAACAACTCAATACGATACCTCGTCAATCGGCTCGACGAAGAAGGTGATGACGATCCAATTCGATCAACTCGCCTATGAAGAAATGCAGCGGGCTAAGAGTGGTAAGCCCACTACAGCCTCCATCATCACTGCCAAGTCGAAGGGACACTCTATCTATGTCCCTAAGAATCAGTTGGCAGTCAATGGTGAAGTCTCTGCCACAGTGTCTGCTCCTAACACTGGCAAGAACTCTACTGCAAGCACGTATACTCTTGTGAGCTCGAAGATGACAGCAATCAAAGATCACGCTAACAGTACTGGCTCCTTAGCCAAATATATTCCAGTATGTGTCTCCAAAGTTGAAAGTCACGCTGACAGTAGTGGCTCCTTAGCCAAATCTGTTCCAGCGTGCAATTTCAACCTCAAAAGTCACGCTGACAACACTGGTTCCTTAGCCAAGCCTGTTCCAGCGTGCAATTTCAACCTCAAAAGTCACGCTGACAGTACTGGCTCCTTAGCCAAATCTGTTCCAGCGTGCAATTTCAACCTCAAAAGTCATGCTGACAACACTGGTTCCTTAGCCAAGTCTGTTCCAGCGTGCAATTTCAACCTCAACAATCACGCTAACAATACTGGCTCCTTAGCCAAATCTATTCCAGCGTGTATTTCCAAAGTCAAAAGTCACGCCAACAGTACTGGTTCTTTAATCAAGCTTGTTTCAGCGTGTATTTCATCTAAGAAGAATAGCTCTTTAGCTATCTCTTCCTCTTTGCCAAGTTCTACCAGAACTGGGGGTGGTCTTCCACACAAAGTCCCTTCGAAGAGAAATAACTCTTTAGTTGTTTCTTCTGCTCCTGTAGTTTTTACTTCAGGAACAGCTTTGACTGACAATTTTGTTAGTCAAAGAAAAGGAGATGGTCTTTTGACTACTCTTCCTTCTGGACATTTTATGTCTCAAAACTTGAATGAGTCTAAGAAGAAACTGTAGAAGCATGGAATTTCACAACCAGAAAGCCCATGCGCCAGACACTACATGCGCTAGAACTCAGACGAAGAACTTCACAGCAAAGTCAATAAGTATAGACATTTGAAGGACTTTTCATTTTATATATAAAAAAGTCTATTACATGTCTAGAAAAGGTTGTACAAAGGAAAATTTCTACAAAGGAAAGATCCTAAGTCTACAGCCAGCGGCCACCATACGCCTCCAGATAAGTGCAGCAGCCACCATGCGCCATCAGTCAGGCGCAGCAGACATTATGCGCCTCCATCCAGGCGCATCCCGCCATCTCTTCAGTAGCTCAGTTATGTGCATCCAGCCCAGCTATGTGCATCCCTTCAGCCAAATTCTTCCAGCCAGGCTCACCTGGCCGAGCAGAGCTCAGTCATGTGCAACTCTTCCAACCAGGCTCACCTGGCCGAGCAGAGCCCAGTTATGTGCCGCTCTTCCAACCAGGCTCGCCTGATAAATGCTTCGATACACAAAGCATTTAACCCTCTGGCTGGAACCAAGGAAGACAAGAGCACCGCAAATGCTGTGGCCAGGGGAGGCTTCGAAAGAGCCTCCAAAGGCGAAGGAAGACCGTGATCGAAACCGCGGCTAAAGGAAGATAGAGCCTAGCACCGCCATTCCGATCTACGGCTCTTCCGGAATAACGGAGACAAGGCCCGAGCATCCCTATCTTTGGATGCAACAGGCACCTTCCGCCTGCCTCGGAAGCCCTCGACTCCGTCTTTTGGATGTAACAGTCACCTTCAAGAGCATCGAAGACAACACAGCGTCTCATCTTCACCCTCGGGAACACTTCGTCAACAGAATGCACCCGCATGTTCAAGTTCATATTAGAAGTACGTGAGGGAATGAGAAGCAAATCTTCTCTCCATGCCACTATTTATAGGCCGGGCAGATCAAACCCACGCGCCAAGTGGATGGCCCTCCGAATTCCGTGCAATGAATTTACATTAAATGGATGAACCGGACGCCTCAAATTCAGCCAAACGGCTATTTATAGCACTCGAAGAGCGAGACAGCCGCATCATTAAAAGACATGTCCGATGCGCCAGCCAGACAGCGTATCACACGGACGTGCCCTTCGGCATCAGGCGCATCACACAGACGTGCCCTACAGTACTCGGCACATTACAGAGGGTGCGCCCCCACACATCTCCATACCGAGTGGAACGCCAACCGACGCGCCCACTCAGCTGTCCATCGAACGTCACCAACATTAAATGCTGAACTGACAGAGTTGGTAGTACGCCTCCCAAAGTCTGAACAGTTGACAGTTTTTTCAGAAAACGAAGCGTCGGCAACGTCAGCATCATCATAACTTTATTTCGATGGCTACTGCCACGTGGCCACTCCACCATCAGCATGCGCCTCTACGGCCATGCGTCCAAATCAGTATGCGCCTCAAAAGCCATGCGCCTCAGACTGCTCTCTGATCCCGAAAGACAGAAGAAAAGTCGCCTGCATGCGCCTCAAAAGCCATGCGCCCCAAATGGTTTGTAACACCTAAAGGTTATGAGCCGCAGCCTCCTCCTGCACCCAATCCAAGGCACAGCCCACCAGATCACTCCTCTCCACCAAATCCGAGATCTTCGAACCATGAGTCGACGACACATGTCTTTTGACTCAACACATCCAAGATTTCAGCAACGGAAAGATCTTCTCTCTGCTACGTGCCGGCTCACAACAGCAGTATGAAGAGTTCTCCCCCTCGATCAGGGCGCAGCATCCGTGCGCCTCCATCAGCAACCTCCACGTGGCATCCCCACACCGGCGCATCCTGCATGCGCGCATGAGCAGCCAGCCTGCAAAACTATAAATAGAAGGATCATCTCCTTCACACACGGAGACAGAGACTCAGAACACAAGGAGACTCACAACACAGAGAGAATCCACAACAGAGAATCACCGGAGAGGCAGTTCTAGACACTCAACGTCTTCCTCCTCTCAGCAAGCTCCAGCACCCAGAGCAATCAACACCTTCAGAGAACCGATAACCGTCGTCAGCCGGTCAACGGAGTCAACGTATTACCACTCACTCCATTGGCACTAAGGACCCAGCTTAAACAAAAGTGTACTCCTAGGACTACATCTAAGTCCTATATTGTATCACTGTTCTGTTTGTATTAAAATTTCAATCAAAACAATTTTAATGGCAAACAAGCTGGCGACTCTGCTGGAGACTTCTTTCTCCTCTACCGAGAAGGTTGTGTCACAGGCCGACGACGTGAAGGTGGGCTCCTCCCACAAGACGCTGGTAGTGCGCCTCAATCAACAGGCGTACGAGGAGTTCATTTCTGAAGGAAGTGCGAGTCCTTCGAAGCGGCTGTCGAAGCCGAAGAAGACCCGTGCAGTCTGGGTGCGCAAAGTCGACGCCTCGGGCACCACCGTTGAAGGGGATGCGCCCGTCCAGCCTTCCCTTCCTGTTGACGTCCTCAGCAGTCAAGGTGCGCCCGCTGATGTAGCGCATCTCTCGGGGAAGCGTGCGGCTGACCACGTTCCCCAGCCATCTTCCTCTCAGACGAGGAAGATACGTCGACGGAGCAGGGGCGCAGCCAATGCCCCGCGCATCACTTCTGATGCGCCACAAAGAGCCTCTGTCTTTGACAGACTCACTCGCTGTAATGGCGAGGAGAATTTGGATGCTGAGTACTATGCGCCCCAGCGGACTGGTACGAAGAAATCTAAGACGGCACGGGCCATGCACCACAAACGTGCTATGCCAGCAGCTGGCCAGAGGCACGCGCTTACGATCACGCGCGCTGCCGATGGCAAGCTGTACAAGGTTGACTCAAGTGCTTCTGCACCGACAACGAGTCGACCTTCAAAGTCCTTATCTCGCTTGGGCGCATTCACTGCGTGCACAACCAAGCCGAGAAAGGCAAACTCAGTGGTCTTGAACTCCCGCGCCTCCTCTGGTTGTGCGTTTGAGGTCCGTTCAAGTCACTTCAAATGCTGTGGTTCCTCCACTACTGATCGTGATGCCTGCTTGGTATTAGATCAGGGGGCGCAGCACTCACCCGACCACCCCGGCGCTTGGCCCTGCCATGCGCCTGAGAGGGGTGTGAGGGTAGTACTCTCCTCCAACGACCTGCGCTACGTGATCACTCACAAGCGTCGGTCAGGAGAGTTGACCAACAAGCACGATGCGCCTCTCACGGGGCACACTTGTGCAGTGGTCACCATCAACTGCTGTTGCAAGACGGCAGTACCGCCAAAGCAGTCGGTCTTCTAACGGCTACAATCATCGACACCCCTCCGACATCGCCTTGGGACGAAGGTGTCAGCAGAAGAGGAGCTAAAGGTTGCTTCATGCAACGTGATCTCCAACTCCCCATCTGTCCGAAAGACGACTGCCAATTCCTCGTCTTCATCTAAAAGCCAGCCGAGGAAAACCAAGGCAGCTGTCTCGACCTCTGGAGTGTTCGAAGGCACTCGGTCGAGGAAGAAGTTCTTGGAGGAAGCTGGGGGTAGCCAGACCCTTGTCGAGCCTCCTTCCGAAGACGAAGATGTCCAAAGCACAGCTGCGGCGGATCTTCATCAAGGCGAAGATGGCCTCCCTGAAGCCCCTCAAAATGACGATGTCCTCCAGGACACCGCCGGGGGTAGTGCTGGAAACGAAGAGGCCCTTCAAGACAGAGCTGAGGGCAGTCAGGCCCTTGCAGATGCGCCTGTCAAAGACGAACTCCAGAATGTGGCTGGGGGTGGCCAAACACCAGGAGAAGTGACTCCCCCACATGAGAGCGAGGCTGAGAGCGAAGCCTCAACTAATCCATCCACTTCCGGCCGTGTCATGACAGTATACATGACCGGGGGTGATCTTGAGACTGATGCGCCGCCACAGGACATTGTCCAGCGCATAGACTCGCTAGAGGGAGGACTCAAAACCCTCTCTGCCTTAATGCAAGTACTGACTCAAGCAGTGTTTGAGATGCGGTCGGCCTTGATCAGGACACCTTCAAATGGTCCCGACCCAGGAGCCAATGGAGAGTCGAGTGTGCCCCTCCAACGGACACCCTCAGATACAGAAGCACCCCGGACGTCGGAGCCCTCAAACGCTCCACTCCAGGTGGTACCTCCTTCCCCGACTCCTAGCTCCACGGAGGACATGGTCGAAATGATCAAAGATCTGCGGGAGCGCTTCGAGTCCAAGAACAGGCAGGAGGAGCGCCAGAAGATGGGCATTCCCCAGCCTTATCCCCTTGAGTGGAACAAGGTGGTTTATCTTCCAAAGTATAAACCACAAACACTCACGCCGTATGACGGGAAGGACTCTCCACGACGGTACCTGACGTACTTCCAGTCGCAGACAGGGCATCTTCCGAAGGAGGATGCACTCCTCACCAGCATCTTTGTTGGGGCCCTGAAAGGGGTGGCGTATGACTGGTACTGCAGCCTCCCCGATAATTCTATATCGTCCTTCGACGACCTGACACGCCTCTTCCTCGACCGCTTCTACGACGGTGGAAAGGACATGACGATGGCGTCTCTCATTGAGATACGCCAGAAGGACAAGGAAACGGTTCGGACATTCATCGAACGCTTCCGTCAGGCCTGCTTCAGGCTACCTCCAGGCATGCCAGAGCATGCGCTTCTCTCCGATTGCAGTATGAACATGCTGCCTGCAGCAAAGCTCTGGCTTAACTCTACTCCCCCTCCCGATTGGAGCTCCCTAATCATCGAAGCTGAAGCTGCAGAGAAGAAGGCGGCCAATGCACGTCTTCTGGGTGTTAGCTTCCCCGCCTTTGACGATAAGGGGAAAAAGTCCGCAATCAACAACTCCGGACGAGAAACAAAGGGGAAACAGGCATTGACTGTTAATTCCTCGAAGGGCGTATCTGCGCCTACTCAAAAGCCTCCACTGGCACCGAGACCCAAGGAGGTTTATTCATTCAATGATGACGACACCCTGCAACTCTTTGAGATACTGAAGCAGGGTGACAAGATCAAGCTTCCGGACCCGAAGCGGCCCGATGAAGTCGGGAAAGTGGACAACCCAAGGTACTGTCACTACCATCGGTTTGTCGGACACCCGACTAAGGACTGCTACGTCCTCAAAAATTACATCCAGCGCATGATCAATGCGGATGTAATCTCCGTCGACTACGAAGAGAAGACGGTGTCAGCTAATGTGGTGTCACTTCAGTTCGGCACCTTGCCGCCGACTACCACACAAGATGGCGTCGTCCATATCCCTAAGGCGACAATGGAGGTAGTGAACTTGCCACCCACCCGTGACAATGTGAGTGGACTTGTCCCACTCACCACATCTCGAGGAGAGGTCCTCTGGGTTCACCCCGACCTCGTCTCCGAGGTAACTCAACCGGAGGTACGCCCTACCTCCAAAGCAAAAGGCAGGAAGATCAAGTCTTGCCGCACGGTCTCTTCTTCAACGGAAGAGGCGCTTCCTGTGCAGACGCGTGCACAACAGAACTCCCAGCCCGGTGAAGCTGCCGCCGAAGTGGTGCCTCCTGGCACCATCCCTGAGGAGGGTCCATCCAAGCCCTCAGCAGCCAATAAACAAAAGCAAGTGGAGGTCCGTTTCGACAGACCTCTGCGGAAAAAAAATGCTTCGGGGCTAGCCAAGCCCCACAATTTTGACATTCTGGCGCAACTGGCCAGTACTCCTGCACGCTTGTCTTTGTTCGAGCTCCTGCGTCTCTCCAAGGACTCCCGAGAAGATCTCTGCAAAGCTCTGAAGGATGCCGAATCCTTTCTCAGTCAAATCAAGCAGCCTGAAGACCTCCCAACTACTTGTGCACACTGTCATTGTGCGGATGAAGTTATCCCAAACATAACTTTCACCCAACAAGACATGCTGCTCAAGCATCACCGATATAACCGACCGTTGTATTACACAGGGTACATCGGTTCGGTAAAGGTGAGCAGGATTCAGATCGATCCGGGGTCTTCCCTAAGCATCATTCCAAAGGCGCTGCTATCAAAGCTGGGGATCCCAATGTACCGGCTGGCGCCCTCTAATACGACCATCAGTGGCTTCAACGCTAGCAAGAGCGAGCCACTGGGCAAGATCCGGCTGAAGTGTCACATCGGTAGCCTCAAAACTGAGGTGACTTGTTATGTGGTGGATGCCGAGGTCAACTACAACATCTTACTCGGACGACCATGGTTACATGAGTACATGGTGGTGCCCTCCACGCTCCACCAATGCATGAAATATGTATCCACCAACGACGTCATCCGGACGGAGTTTGCAGAGATCGATCCCTTCAAAGGGATTGAGGCCTACTTCACCGATTCCGACTTGTACAAGCCACTTGACGAGGAGGAAGCCAACGACGCCGATGATGAAACAGAGACGGCAACAGAGCCGGACTTGGAGCCCGAAATGACTCCCGATGCCCCCTTAAAAATCCGATTGAAGGGCAAGCCTCCCCAGAAGGCGCCTCCAATGAGCATCAAGCTATCAGGGAAAGCACCGACTCACGAAGCTCTCCTGAAGATACGCCTCAAGGGAAAGCCACCTCAAACAACGGCTCCCCTGGTGGTAAAATTACAAGGGAAGGCGCCACTCATCAGAGGCGCAACCGAGGCACCTCTCAAGGTGCGTCTTAAAGGCAAGCCGCCGCAGTCATCCAAGATGCCGGAGAGGGCTCACATAACCCTCTCAGACCCCAAAGTCAGAGCGGTGGAGGACTCTCCTGATCCGGCCCCAGTGCTTACAGATGAGGAGCTTGGCGAATATATCTCTGCTGATGTAGACGCACCCTCCTTCGACAATGTAATCCTACGGGATAAAATCTTGTACTTTATCAATAATAGAGTGTCTTTCAATTATTCTTGTCTTCCACACTGGAATGCCATGTATACATTAGATAACGCTCTACGGTCGTTGCAAACACAAATAACGACCGTCCACCATAATCGAGTGGTCCTGTCTCAAGGAGTCTTTATAATCCCCCCACGAAGTCGAGACGAAGGCACCATCATCTCGGGCAAAATCGAGCGTCGTCGGGACCTCCAGTCAATCGAGCCCGAACCTGATACCGGCAGAGTACAAGTCTATCGGTACACAGATGCGGCTAAGCACATCATCCAAAAGATGGGCTACGACCTGAAAAGCAACAAAGGCCTAAACTACGGCAAGGGTCGGCATCTCCCTGTCCGGCTTTCGATGCCCAATGGAAAGCCACAGGATTACTATAATCGGACTCGACGGGGGTTAGGCTATGTCACGCCGCCATCAACTCCAGAGAGTTCAGACGCAGAAGACATAGAACATTCCCACTCGTCTGAAGCCTCGACGTGGGATTCCGATACCAGTATCGGATTAGTCTTCAGGAAAGTGCTGTCAACTAACATGACATCGGCGCAACCTCAGAAAGATGAAGGCGAAGACCAACCGTCGGAACCCTTCGAAGAGGAACCCTGGGCTCAGCGCCTAGGAGAACAATGGGAGTCTCGTTTTGAGTTACGAGAACCTCCCACCGAAGACGAAGTCGAGCAGATCGACCTCGGGGATGGGTCTTCTTCTAAACCCATCTTCATCAGCAAAAGCTTGGAAGGAGAAGATCGAGAATCTTTAGTCCAACTGGCTAAAGAGTATATTGACGTCTTCGCCTGGAGCTACGAAGACATGTCGGGTCTCGATCCACAGATCGCGATGTATAGGTTGAACATCTTACCAGATGCCAAACCTATCAAACAACAACAGCGATGCTTCCGCCCGGACATCATGAATGCCATCGATCAGGAGGTGGACAAACTCTTGACCAGTGGCTTCATCCGTGAGGAACAACACCCGGACTGGGTAGCCAACGTCGTCCCTGTCACCAAGAAGAACGGGAAGATACGAGTCTGTATCGACTTCAGGGATCTCAACTCTGCTTGCCCGAAGGATGAATTCCCGCTCCCAATCACCGATGTAATGATCGACAACACATGTGGCTTTGAACGCATGTCCTTCATGGACGGGTATTCAGGCTACAATCAAATCAAGATGTTCCCTGATGACGCAAAACACACGTCATTCAGGACTCCGAAAGGTGTTTTCTGCTACACAGTAATGCCCTTCGGCTTGAAGAATGCCGGTGCAACATACCAACGAGCGATGAGTACCATCTTCCGTCAACATCTTCGCAAGATAGTTGAGTGCTATATTGACGACATCACAGTCAAGAGCCGCCTCAAAAGAGATCACCTACAGGACCTGAGGACGGTCTTTGATCTCATGCGGGCACATCAACTCAAAATGAATCCCGCTAAATCCTTCCTGGGGGTTTCTAGCGGCAAATTCTTGGGCTTTGTCATCACGGCAAAAGGCATTCATGTCGATCCCGAGAAGACTAAAGCTATCCTCAACATGGACCCTCCGAAGAACCTTCGAGAACTTCGGGGCTTACAGGGACGTCTGGCATACATCCGGAGGTTCATAGCAAACCTCTCCGGTAAATGTCAACCCTTTACTCAGCTCATAAAGAAGGGAGTCTCTTACGTCTGGACAGAGGAGTGCCAAAAGGCTTTCGACGACATCAAGGCTGACTTGACAAGCTCGCCAGTCCTAGTGGCACCTGTCGCCGGCAAACCATTCCTCCTCTACGTCCGTGCCATGGATCATTCCCTCGGCGCTTTACTGGCTCAAAACAGCGATGCAGGCTACGAGCAAGCAATCTACTACCTCAGTCGAACACTCATCGGGGCCGAACACCGGTACAATCCCGTTGAAAAGGAGTGCTTGGCTTTGGTGTTTGCCATTCAGAAGACTCGTCATTACGTCTCGGGCCAGACAATTCACGTCATCTCCCGAGTCAATCCACTCAGAGTTCTCATGACGAAGCCAGGGTCATTAAACTCCCGGCTGGCTACATGGGCGATCCTACTAACGCCATACAACATGGTGTTTGTCCCGCAGAAGGCGGTCAAGGGTCAGGCTCTGGCTGACTTTTTAGCTGCACACCCCATCCCAGAATCTTCAAAACTCTATGAAGACATCCCGGATGAAGTCCAAGAATCAAACGTCACTGGAGGAAGCCCCGTTTGGCGGATGTTCTTCGATGGCGCTTCAAGAACGGGCCCCAACGGCCAAATCATCGCAGGTGTGGGGGTAGTCTTGGTCTCCTCCGATCAGCTGGTCATCCAGCGCGCATACTCTCTTTCGAAGCCGTGCTCTAACAATGTTGCTGAGTATAACGCACTCGTCATGGGACTCCAGCTAGCACAACAGTTGGGGGTGGATCATCTGGAAGCCTACGGCGACTCGAAACTCGTCGTAAACCAGATTCGGGGGCAATACGAGGTTCGCCATGAAGATTTGATCCCTTACCATGAAGTTGCATTGAACATCATTTCAACCTTCACTGGGTTCTTCATCGAACATGTACCCCGTCTACAAAACTTGGAGGCTGACGCTCTGGCTGGCCTCGCAGCCTCATTGGCCGCGCCCCTTGGGACTCAACACTATGTCACGGTAACTGGCCGAGACTTGATTTGTCCCAGAAACAACCTATGTTTGCAAATGGCTCACGCCGTGCCGACAAACACCGATGTTAATGTCCGAGACTGGAGATTTCCGTTCATCGACTTCGCCGTCTACGGAATCCTTCCGGAAGACCCGAAGGAAGCCGTCTCAGTCAGGAGACGCTTTCTTCGATTCTACTACGATACAGCCACTAAAACGCTGTACCGACGCTCCTTCGACGGGCTTCTCCTTCGATGCCTGTCTAACGAAGAAGCGGTCGAAGCTCTTCGAGAAGCTCATGACGGAACTTGCGGAGCTCACCAACCAGGTCCTAAGTTGCAAGATCGACTGCGACGTATGGGCTACTACTGGCCAACCATGGCCGCCGATGCAGTAGAATATGCTAAGAAGTGCCATGCATGCTAACTTCATGCAGACTTCATACATACACCGTCCGAACCTCTACATCCTACAGTCGCCTCCTGGCCATTCGAAGCCTGGGGCATGGACATTGTAGGACCAATCACCCCTCCTTCATCAAGAGGACATCGTTTCATCCTGGCCATCACCGATTACTTCTCCAAATGGGCGGAAGCAGTCCCACTAGCGGAAGTAAAAAGCTCCAGGGTGGTCAGCTTTATCAAACACCATGTCATTTACCGTTTTGGAGTACCCAGGCGAATCATTCATGACAATGGTCCCCAGTTCATCAGCCACATTTTCAGCAGGTTCTGTGACAAGAATCGCATTCAAAACGTGGCCTCAACCGCCTACAATCCGGCAGCAAACGGATTGGCCGAGGCGTTCAACAAAACTATCGTCAGGCTGCTCAAAAAGGTCGTGTCATCCAACAAACGCGACTGGGACGAAAAGCTCGGCGAATGTCTTTGGGCCTACCGCACAACGGTACGGACCCCAACAGGCAACACACCATTCTTCCTGGTCTACGGGAGCGAAGCGGTACTGCCTCTCGAGATCCAGATCCCCTCACTCCGAGTAGCGATCACAAACAAACTCACAGAAGAAGACAATCAACGTCGTCGTCTGCGGGAACTGGAGGCACTTGACGAAAAGCGTCTCCTAGCTCAACAACGCATCGAACTTTACCAAGCCCGTAAATCACAGGCTTTCAACAAGAAGGTCAAGCAAAGAACTTTCCAAGTTGGCGACCTGGTTTTAGCAGTCAGAAGGCCAATGGTGTTAACTCACAAGACACCAGGGAAGTTCGAGCCCAAATGGGAGGACCCTTCATCATTGAGACGGTATACTCAAACGGTGCTTACCGCCTCGCCAAACCCAATGGGGACTTGTTCATGATGCCCATCAACGGCAAGTTCCTAAAGAAGTACTATTCTTGACATCCTCCAAGACATGTATTTCCCCAAACAACCTCTTTTTACAAAATCAAACGCTTCTGGAACCCAGCTGTTCCGTGGCATCCTTCCGTAGAAAGATAACCACGTCCACATTACCTCTGAGTTGTCTCTCTACATCCTACAAAGCGGAACCTTACATTTCGTGAGCTTACGCTATCCTTCATGTTTACTACATCCACATTACCTCTGAGTAAACATCCCGTACAAACAACTCCTGTGTTGTCGTACATTGATCGCAGAACTTCCACGTCCATATTACCTCTGAGTTGTTCAGCATATCCCCCAGGATCATTCCTACCACGTCCATAAATACCTCTGAGTAGGAAGATTCTATCATTTGAACCTAATGATTGCCATGTCCATATTACCTCTGAGCAAACATATTGGTTCCTTCAAACTTATTATCTGTACCTAGAAACCAAGGTGCGCAAAAGATAATAGGTCCACATAAATCATCAAGTTCATGAGATCAAAAATGAACACATCACAAAAAAAAAGAGATAGTGTATTTCTTTATTTTTCAAAAAAAGGAGTACAGAAATACGCTATTTCCCCAGCAAGAGTTGCAAAAACACATAAAAAGAAGAGAGACTACAGTCCCCGATCCTCTCCAGGGTGGGATGAGAGCTCTCTGACTCGACGTCTCAGGTCGGCAGTGCGAGTTTTTACAGTCGCCTGGACTCGGAGCTCGGCTTCTTGACGCATTAATCCGACAGCCTCAGCGGAAGTTTTACTCTCATACTTCTCATCAAGCTGTCGTCGCTGCTGAGCCAAAGCAAGGGTCCGCTGAGTAAGAGTCGCTTCCTCCTGCTTTCGTCATCGATACTGGCACAACAAAAGTGGAAGTCAGGCAAAAAGACAAAATATGTCAAGCAGACTGGCGCATTGCCAGGGTATGAACCCATGCACATCTGCTTCGGCGCATCATCAGGGCATAGGCCCATGCGCGTCAGCATGTCTCGGCGCATCATCAGGGCGTAAGCCCATGCGCGTTGGCATCGGAGCTTCGGCGCATTATCAGAGCATGAGCCCATGCGCGTCAGCAAAGGCTTCGACGCATCTTCAGGGAATAAAACCCATGCACGTCAGCCATTAAAACCTCGGTGCATGATAAAGGTATAAACCTATGCACGTCGGCAGGATAGAACCTCGGCGTATCATCAAAGACCGAAGTCTATATGCGTCGGCAGTTAGGACACAGGGCCCAAAGCAGAGACGAAACCCACCTGTCACCTCAGGACGAACGTCGGCAAGAGGCGCAAGAGTGATAGGTACATCCTCATCGACAGACTCCTTCGCTTTCTCCTTCCCCTTGCCGACAGCACCGCGAGGAGTCTTGGGAGCCATTCTCTCGAGGAAGGAGAAGTTAGGGTTTTGAAGAAGAAACTCTAAAGAAGCAGAGGTACAGAGAAGAAGAACCCTTTCTCTCTCACTCTTACCTATTTATAGGGCTTGGTCGCACGCGTGAACAGATGACGGGTGATCTCAGCCGTCGCCTCGGATTCTGTGCAAGGATAGCAGCAAATAAAACCAAAAGATCATCATTAATCTTTTCGGTTACCGAGGCACCATCATCATTAACTGAGAAGAGCATGCGCCCGAACAGGCATGCGTCCAGAAATCATGCGCCCTGACCTCCATGCTTCTTATTCAAAGTATTCTAAAACTTATTCAAAAGTTTTGAAAACTTTGAAGGGGGTCTTGTAGAAGCATGGAATTTCACAACCAGAAAGCCCATGCGCCAGACACTACATGCGCTAGAACTCAGACGAAGAACTTTACAGCAAAGTCAATAAGTATAGACATTTGAAGAAGGACTTTTCATTTATATATAAAAAAGTCTATTACATGTCTTGAAAAGGTTGTACAAAAGAAAATTTCTACAAAGGAAAGATCCTAAGTCTACAGCCAGCGGCCACCATACGCCTCCAGATAAGCGCAGCAGCCACCATGCGCCATCAGTCAGGCGCAGCAGACATTATGCACCTCCATCCAGGCACATCCCGCCATCTCTTCAGCAGCTCAGTTATGTACATCCAGCCCAGCTATGTGCATCCCTTCAGCCAAATTCTTCCAGCCAGGCTCACCTGGCTGAGCAGAGCTCAGTCATGTGCAACTCTTCCAACCAGGCTCACCTGGCCGAGCAGAGCCCAGTTATGTGCCGCTCTTCCAACCAGGCTCGCCTGATAAATGCTTCGATACACAAAGCATTTAACCCTCTGGCTGGAACCAAGGAAGAGAAGAGCACCGCAAATGCTGTGGCCAGGGGAGGCTTCGAAAGAGCCTCCAAAGGCGAAGGAAGACCGTGATCGAAACCGCGGCTAAAGGAAGATAGAGCCTAGCACCGCCATTCCGATCTACGGCTCTTTCGGAATAACGGAGACAAGGCCCGAGCATCCCTATCTTTGGATGCAACAGGCACCTTCCGCCTGCCTCGGAAGCCCTCGACTCCGTCTTTTGGATGTAACAGTCACCTTCAAGAGCATCAAAGACAACACATCGTCTCATCTTCACCCTCGGGAACACTTCGTCAACAGAATGCACCCGCATGTTCAAGTTCATATTGGAAGTACGTGAGGGAATGAGAAGCAAATCTTCTCTCCATGCCACTATTTATAGGCCGGGCAGATCAAACCCACGCGCCAAGTGGATGGCCCTCCGAATTCCGTGCAATGAATTTATATTAAATGGATGAACCGGACGCCTCGAATTCAGCCAAACGGCTATTTATAGCACTCGAAGAGCGAGACAGCCGCATCATTAAAAGACATGTCCGATGTGCCAGCCAGACAGCGCATCACTCGGACGCGCCCTTCGGCATCAGGCGCATCACACAGACGCGCCCTACAGTACTCGGCGCATTACAGAGGGTGCGCCCCCACACATCTCCATACCGAGTGGAACGCCAACCGACGTGCCCACTCAGCTGTCCATCGAACGTCACCAACATTAAATGCTGAACTGACAGAGTTGGCAGCACGCCTCCCAAAGTCTGAACAGTTGACAGTTTTTTCAGGAAAACGAAGCGTCGGCAACGTCAGCATCATCATGACTTTATTTCGACGGCTACTGCCACGTGGCCACTCCACCATCAGCATACGCCTCTACGGCCATGCGTCCAAATCAGTATGCGCCTCAAAAGCCATGCGCCTCAGACTGCTCTCTGATCCCGAAAGACAGAAGAAAAGTCGCCTGCATGCGCCTCAAAAGTCATGCGCCCCAAATGGTTTGTAACTCCTAAAGGTTATGAGCCGCAGCCTCCTCCTGCGCCCAATCCAAGGCGCAGCCCACCAGATCACTCCTCTCCACCAAATCTGAGATCTTCGAACCATGAGTCGACGACACGTGTCTTTTGACTCAACTCATCCAAGATTTCAGCAACGAAAAGATCTTCTCTCTGCTACGTGCCGGCTCACAACAGCAGTATGAAGAGTTCTCCTCCTCGATCAGGGCGCAGCATCCGTGCGCCTCCATCAGCAACCTCCACGTGGCATCCCCACACCGGCACATCCTGCATGCGCGCATGAGCAGCCAGCCTGCAAAACTATAAACAGAAGGATCATCTCCTTCACACACGGAGACAGAGACTCAGAACACAAGGAGACTCACAACACAGAGAGAATCCACAGCAGAGAATCACCGGAGAGACAGTTCTAGACACTCAACGTCTTCCTCCTCTCAGCAAGCTCCAGCACCCAGAGCAATCAACACCTTCAGAGAACCGATAACCGTCGTCAGCCGGTCAACGGAGTCAATGCATTACCACTCGCTCCATTGGCACTAAGGACCCAGCTTAAACAAAAGTGTACTCCTAGGACTACATCTAAGTCCTATATTGTATCACTGTTCTGTTTGTATTAAAATTTCAATCAAAACAATTTAATGGCAAACAGAAACATTCCTTAATGTTTTCTTCTATGACTTCTTCGAATTGGGCACAGAATTTGTCTAGAAAAGGTCTGTTACTAACCCCTAATCAAGGGGGTGGTTCAACTCTTCCTTCTCTGCAAATATCCAGATCAATGGAAGGAAAACTCCATGTGTCCAAAACCAATGTGTTACCTCCAACTGATCTAAGAACAAAAATTAACACTTCTGGTGTTAAGAAACCATACCAGTTGGAAACAAGGATAAGAGATCCAGACGCAGAGTATGCAAGAAACTATGTGGCTCATATTAATTATTTTCTATATAATCAAGAGCCATCAAGACCCAAGAATAGGAAATATATTCCTCAATCTTCACAAACAGATTTACGAGAATATCTTCAACAGAAGAGAAGAAGTGATTCTGTGTCAAAGGACCATGCTGAATGTGACTTCTATCCAAGAGTCATAATTTAATACAGATGTCAATCAATGGCTCATGATCATGTTGATCATGAATGTGACTTCCAGCCAAGAGTCACAATACAATGTAGATGTCAAACAAAACGATAATCTGTCTTCAATCGGATTCAGTGTGAACCTATACCTGATGAAGATGAGCCTTTGTTTGCTTCTGCCAATATGACCTCTCCGGATGCTGGGGGTAGAGTTGATAGTCCAGATGGAGTATATAGAAATACCAGAGCAAGAGTCCTGGCCTCTAGTCAAAGAAATTTGATCTCTGAAGATGATTCTGAATTCCTTGGAGAATCTAACTTCCCACCTCTTCCTACTGGGGGTAGTTCTCCTATAATTGACTTTGATGCACAAAGCAATGATTCAGAACAAACAACATCTACCAGTTCATCAATAATTCCTCGTTCAGTCACGACTTATATGGTTGATAGGAATACTGATGAACCTTCTTCTTCCTTGACTCCTCAAGATCAAAGAATTGCTTCTTTGGAACAACAAATAAAGTCTATGGCTGATACTATGAAGTCGATGTATGAACTCATGGCAACACAGATGCAAAATCGACAGACTGTACCAGATGCCATACCACTGACACTGATATGAGTCCAGTACAAGTTTCTCCAGCAGTACAATCCAATACTCCTGGACCAGCTCAACCAAACCCTAGTCTCTCTAGAGCTGGGGGTAGTGCTTACAATGCTGTTCCTCCTCCCAACTATTCTCTACAAGTTACAACTCCATAATCTTCTGGAGTTGTTAATGAAGAATTGAGGAATCTCAGAACTCAATTCGAGGCATTCAAACAGAAGGATGGTTTATAAAGGTTAGGCATCAAACAACCTTATCCGATAGAATGGAAGCAAGTAATCATATCCTCCTAAATACAAGCCTTCCACTATCTCATTCTATGATGGAACCACTTCTCCAAGTCAGTTCATTAATCACTTTGAAGTGATGACTGATCAGCTGCAACCAAGCGACGCCCTCCTTACTCGGGTGTTTGTTGGATGTCTCAAGGAAAACGGCTTATGAATGGTATAGAAGTCTCCCAGATGGGAGCATTACCTCATTTTTTCGGTTTCAAACAGATGTTTCTTGAACGGTTCTATGAAGGGCTCAATGACATGACTATGTCTGCTCTTATTAGAATCAAGCAAAAAAATAATGAAACTACAGAAGAGTACATTGAACGGTTTCGAAGAGAAGCTCTGAAGATGTCTCTTGGAACTCCTGATGCTGTCACCATCGACACATGCAAATCAAACTTGTTGCCAATCATTAGCATGTGGACAGGATCCACTCAATTCCAAGACTGGCCTTCTTTCATAGTTAGTGCTAAGGTCGCAGAAATTAGTGCTGAAACCTTCAAAGGTTTAGGAGTGCAGATGACTCCTAAAGAAACAGGTCAAGGTACTAACAATAAAAACAATGCTCGCAAGGGAAAAGAAACTCTTGAAGTTAATTTTCAGAGCAAAGATGCATCAACTGTTCAAACCTCTCCTACAACTCAACAACCAAGAACACCTCGCCCCAAAGAAGAATATTCTTTCGATGATGACGATGTCCTTGGTATCTTTGAATGTCTGCTGAAAGGTAATAAGATACAATTACCTGAGATCAAGAAACCTGATGAAGCTGGTAAAACAGATCATCCCAAATACTGCCCATATCACAGAATGCTGGGTCATACAATTCGTACATGTTATGTACTGAAAGGAAAGATCCAAGAAATGATTAAATCTGGAGCTATCTCTCTTACTCCAAAAAAGAAGACCGTCACCTCCAACGTCGTCTCTATGCAATTTGGAGATTTTTCTCCTCAACTCCTTGAAAGTGGGATCATTCCTATTCCCAAGGCAACTCTTGACATAGTGAATCTTCCTCCTCCACGGTCTGAAGGATTAGTACCAATCACTTTGGAAACTGGAGAAATCATGTGGATCCATCCTGATCTAGTGGCAGATTTGAATCGCCTTCTCCTCAAAAGACTACTTCTCGAAAGTCCAAGAAGGCTGGAAAGATTAAATCATGTCATATGACTTCTCTTGGATCTATTCCAGATACAGAGCCAAAAGAGAAAGAAGAAGCACTTGTTAGTGCTACTCGAACGGGGAAACCTTATCTAAAGGATTATTCCAAAAATCCTGAGGATCCTCTTGATATCCCTCCAGCTGATAAAGATGCTTCTAATGTTCCTCCTGAAGAAGAATCATCCACTGAACCTATTCCTCCCAAGCCTACAACTCTGGAGAAAGGCAAACAACAGGCTCGGTTTGATAAGCCAATCAAGAAGTCCTCTCCTCTTGGACTTCAGAAGCCTTATAATTTCGACATTTTAGCTCAGCTTGCTAATACTCCAGCTAGAATGTCCCTCTTTGAACTTCTACGTCTTTCCAAAGAGACTCGAGAGACATTAAGTGAAACACTTCTACAAGCTGACTCTTGTCTTGCACAATTGAAGAAGCCAGATGCAGAACCTGCCACTTGCTTACATTGCAACAGTGTATTGGAAATTATCCCAAATATCACCTTTACACAAGATGACATGCTATTGGAGGATAATCGACATGATCGGCCTCTCTACTACACCGGTTATATCGATACAATGAAGATAGATCGTATCCTCATTGATCCCGGGTCTGCTATAAGCATAATGCCAAAAGTCTGTTGGATGAACTAAAAATCCCTTTTACAAGCTTTCTAAGACGGTTACTACTATCCTGGAATTCAATCAAAGCCGAAGCGAGCCTTTGGAAAAGATTCATCTGAAGCTTCAGATAGGCGATTTCAGATCCAAAGTCACTTTCTATGTGATCGAGATCGTGGGATCCTATAATCTTCTTCTGGGGAGGCCCTTTCTTCATAAAAATAATGTGGTGCCTTCTTCTCTTCATCAGTGTTTTAAATACATTGATAGCAATGGAAGAGTACAAAAAGAAGTTGCTGATATAAATCCCTTCCATGGGATTGAAGCTTATTTCAATAATTCCCGAATGTACAAAGAAGAGTATACAAGGGTTATACACGCTATGGAGAAAGAGGATTCACAAAGTGAGACCTTAATAATTCCTGTTAAAGGTCGAACTATTCAGCAACAATCTCCCAAACTCTCTGAAGAAGGTTCTTTCATCATTCCGGTGAGTGGACGAATTTCTCCGTTACCTCAGTCGTTTGCTCAAGACACAATGATTATTCCTGTCAGTGGGCGTACTGTAATTCCTGCATCTCCACATATGAAACAGAATACTCTGCTAATTCCAGTTGGAGGGCGGATTATTCTTCCATCTCAAATTTCAAGGGAGCTCACCTCTTCTGAGCCATTTGTTATCGATCTTAATCGAAACAACGCTTCTTCTCGTTCTTCTTCTCCCCCTTTAGACATTGACTTGGCTAAAATCTCTAAGGCTCAGCCTTCTCCCAATGTAAATACTGCTACTTTTATATTTAATGAAAAGTCTCCATCTTTGCAGTATGCTGATGTGTGTAATTATGTTCATAGTTATTTACATTTGTTAGATGACTTGAACGTAATAACCATAGGGGTTGTACAGACTATTCATACAGATGTATCCCTAGAACCTGTATAATCTTCATACTTTCTAGTTCCCAGCAGAAAGCCAGAAGACATTCCAATATTCTTCTATAAAGGGCCCCAAAGTCCTTCTGATTTAGAAGATGAAGACAAAAATGATGACACTGGAAGATTACAACTACGTCGTTATAGTCAGCAATCTAAAGACATCCTCAAAAATATGGGCTATGACTTCAGGACTGGCCTCAATAGTGGAAAGGGAAGAAAAATGCTTGTTCGTATTCCTCCTCTGAAATATGGAAGGACGAAATGCGGACTGGGCTATATAGCTCCTACTCCTTTTATCAATATTATCCATGAAGTGTTTTCTATAAATATATTCCTTTATTTATTGTGTATCTGGAAAAATTACAACTGTGGGAATCTGATCTAGAAGACGATCACTTTATCCCTTGGACTATGCGAAGAAGAAAAGCTCTCAAAATTTTGAAAGTAGATAACTATGTATCTGTCCTATGAATAAAAAAAAGAACTCTATTTATAGAGTTAAAAAAATAATAACTGAAAAGATAACTGTCTTCACAGCCTGTGCTTAGTTGAAAATCATGCAGGATTTAACATACGCAAGACTGTGAGCAGTTACTGGACGTGGCCTGTAACTATTGGACACATGGCAATCATGCATGAGTCGTGTGCAAGTTACAGGACACGCAGGCGAGAAATCAGTGGCATGGCTGCCACGTACTCCAATTTGATAAAATCCATGCAGACTTGTTGAAGACGAAATCCACGCAGACTCGGGGTAGAAAGCTTCAAAATCCACGCAAACTTGGGACAAGAAGCTTCAGAATCCATGCAGACTTGGTGAAGACGAAATCCACGCAGACTCGGGATAGAAAGCTTCAAAATCTATGCAAACTTGGGGCAAGAAGCTTCAGAATCTACGCAGACTTTGATGAAGAAAACTTCAGAATCCACGCAGACTTGAGGAAGAAAACTTCAGAATACACGCAGATTTGGGATAGAACTGCCAGCTCTCTTGATTCAGCGTGCCTCGACTGACACAAAATCTCTGGTAGTGATTGCTTTTGTCAGTCACATTAAATGATAAAATGCTCTTTTGGTACGCCAACTTGACGAAGGTTGAGTCTTGCTGAAGAAGATTTTGAAAATCACGCAATAGACGGCTGTGATCCCTCGAATTCTGTGCATACGTGGCATACGAAGAGACATTCTTCGACTGTTATGCTGTCAGTCATAATTACTCTCTGACAAATGATGAGCTGTATCCCCAGCGTGATTTGTAAATATTGTCTGGATCAACTGAGCGTGACTTTTGACTCTGTCCTGATCAACTCAGCGTGACTGTCATTTTTAAAGGCCTACAAGACCCCCTTCAAAGTTTTCAAAAAATTGAAAAGACTTTAAAATTTTCGAAATACTTTAAAAATAAGATGATAAAATGAAATCAGTCACGCTGTGATGACTTTTAAAGAGATATTTATTCCTGAATGATTGGACTGTTGGGATTCTGTGCAGTTAAGATCCCGTATCAATCTCCTAAATCGAGGCAAATCATGATGGGCCGTTTGAAATTCTTCATAAGCCTATAAATAAGCCATAGATTACTTCTTTCCTTCTTTACTTGCATTTGAAAGAGAGAATCCACAGAAGAGAACTTCATCTTCTCCGACGAACTCTTTCCTCTCCGACTTCTTCTTCTATTTTTTTAACAGCAATGGCTTCTCAGTAGAAGCTGCTCAAAAGAAAATAGATGTAATAGACTTTTTGTGGTGAAATGAGAATGGAAATAATAATTCTTCTATGCTCAAAGATTTATATTTGTGGATGAATTGTGGACATGATAGATAATGAAATCTTCTTTTCTGTTTTAGAGTATATGATATTATCAGAGGTATTATGGACGTGATAATATGTAGGAACTCAAAAGAAAATAGATTGATTTCTATGCAGAGGTCAAAAATGACAAATGAGCAAGTAGATTCAGAATTAATTCAGAGGTTATGAAAACATGACCAATAACGAATCCCCACTTTAATAAATTGATAGAAGATCATGAACGGACGAATAAATGAACGGATGAATCGTCGGATGAACGCAATTAATGGATGGATGAACCGTCGAATGAACGTGACGTTTCATTATTTGTAGAACTTCTGCCTATAAATATAGCAGAAATTTGACAAGAACGAACACTTCTTCTTTCGAACATAAAAATGTCGTCTGAAGAAGCATTCAAGAAAACTGGAATTGCCTCAAAAGTTCAGAAAGGCACTGAAGAACACCCTGCTGATCCAGTTCAATCGAAGAAGACGGAAGCAGGCGAAGGTTCGTCTGTACCCAAGCCACCAAGGGACATTCTGGATTTCCTGCTCGAACCAGGAAAGACTGAAGAAGAAGAAGCCATGAGGATGGCCGTTTGCAAGTTCCTCGTGGGTTCTAGCAAGGAGGTTCTCGACTCTTTTGCTGATCACGTCTTCGAGAAGGATGGCAGTGGCCCACATCCAAATGTAGAAAAGGATGATAGTGATCTTCTTTAATATCATGTATCATCATTCATGATAAAAATATAATAAAAATTTTATTTCTAAACATGAAACTGTCTGATGATTACAAGCATTTACATTTATACATAGTACTTTTTAAGGAATTTGCCATTAATAGGCATCAAAACTTTTCGACCATCCAATTCTGAGAGTTGATAAGCTCCATTTGAGAAAACTTTGCTCACAATATAGGGTCCTTCCCACTTTGCGTCAAATTTGCCCTTGCTCATATGAGTCATAGTCATAGGACGTCTGACCGTTAGAACAAGTTTTCCTTTTTGATACGCCCAAATTCTGACTTTTTATTAAAAGCTCTTGAAATTCTAGCTTGATAGAATTCAATATTCTGTTGAGCAGATAATCGCTTTTCATCCAGAGCTTCTAATTCTTGAAGTCGAAGACGATCATTATTTTCTGCAGTGAGTTCATTAGCGATTGCTATCCTTAAAGAAGGAATTTGAATCTCTAATGGAAGAACAGCTTCGCAACCATACACCAGAGAGAAGGGTATATATTTAGTAGCATTACGAACTGTAGTGTGATAAGCCCACAAACATTCCCCGAGCTTCTCACTCCAATTACGTTTGTTAGTGGAGACAAACTTCTTTAGGAGTTTGATGATGGTCTTGTTGAAAGCTTCTGCTAATCCGTTAGCTGCCGGATTATATACGGTAGAAGCCACATTGTTGATCCGGTGATCGTCACAGAATCGAGTAAACTTCTGACTGACAAACTGTGGTCCGTTATCATGAATAATGCGTCGAGGAACACCAAATCTGTAGATGACATGGTACTTAATAAAGCAAATAACATTGGACGTCTTAACTTCAGACAAAGGAATGGCTTCGGCCCATTTGGAGAAGTAATCGATTATTGCAAGAATAAACCGATGACCCTTGGATGACGACGGATTGACCGGACCAATAATGTCCATGCCCCAAGCTTCGAAGGGCCATGATACTGCCGTCGGATGTAGAAATTCCGAAGATTGATGAATAAAATTCGCATGGATTTGACAGGCTTTACACTTCTTTGCTTATTCGATGGCGTCTGATACCATAGTAGGCCAATAATAACCCATACGTCGAATACGGTCTTAAAGTTTTGGTCCAGGCTGATGTGCACCACAAATTCCATCATGTGCTTCGCGAATAATTTGTTGAGCCTCGTCACCGGCAATACATCGGAGAAGTAAACCATCATAGGCTCGACGATATAAGGTCTTTGTTGTATGATTATAATAGAATCTGAGTGATCGTCGTCTGATAGATGCTGCTTCATTCGGATCATCTGAAAGAATATCGTATAATACGAAATCTAAGAAAGGAAGTCTCCAATCTTTATCCGTATTCTGATTCTCGGCCGAGTTACTGAAGATGAATTCCATACTGGAATCAGAAGAAGATGACATCGATTTACGACTGAATCCAAATCCTCTTGTTGTATTGACATCATAAGATGTTGATTCTTCAATGTCAACTGGAAGTCCTAGGGTCAGATTGTTTTCGAGATGAAATAATTCTTGATTGCGAACAACAATCATTTGTTGACGTCTGATTGGAATAGCCAACACCGCCGCAAGATTGGCAAGAGCATCAGCTTCTGTGTTACATGCTCGTCTAACATGTTCAATAAAAAATTCTTCAAACGAAGAAGCCATAGATATAGCCGATCTATGATAAGGAACCAAATCTTGATTGCGAACTTCATAAGTACCCCTTATCTGATTGACAATGAGTTTAGAGTCTCCATACGCCTCCAAATGTTGAATATTCAGATGTTTAGCGAGTTGAAGACCAATAAGCAATGCATTGTATTCAGCTACGTTGTTTGAACATGGCTGATCGAGAGAATAAGCTCTTTGGATAGCAAGACCTTCTGGCGATACAAGAACAATTCCAACTCCAATGACAATATCGCCATTAGGACCAATTCTTGATGCTCCATCAAAGAATAGACGCCAAGTAGGATCTTCTTCAGCAATTTGATTTGAATCTAGGACTTCATCTGGGATGTCATCATAGAGTTTTGAATTTTCTGGAATTGAGTGAGCAGCCAGAAAATCAGCTAAAGCTTGTCCTTTGACTGACTTCTGAGGAATATAATGCATGTCATACTGAGCAAGTAGGATTCCCCAGTTAGCCAATCGAGAATTCAAAACACTGGGTTTCTTCATCATGATCCGTATAGGATTGATCCTGGAGATGACATGAATAGTCTGGCCAATGATATAATGATGTGTCTTTTGGACAACAAACATCAAAGCTAGACATTCTTTTTCGACTGGTGAATATCGAGGTTCAGCTCCAGTCATAGTACGACTGAGATAGTAGATGGCTTGTTCATGACCATTTTGATTCTTTTGAGCGAGTAATGCACCCAATGAATGACTCATTGCTCGAGTATATAGGAGAAATGGAATTCCTGAAATGGGAGGTACCAATACTGGAGGGTTCATCAGATATTGTTTTATATCATCGAATGCTTTCTGACATTCATTATTCCAGACAAAAGAAACACCTTTCTTCATAAGTTTGTTGAATAGTCTACAGCGTCCTGATAAATTAGAGATGAATCTCCTGATATAAGCGATTCTTCCTTGAAATCCTCATAGCTCTTTTAAGGTGCGTGGAGGACGCATCTCTTGGATGGCTTTGATCTTCTCGGGATCCACGTGTCTACCTTTAGAGGTAATGACGAAGCCGAGAAATTTACCACTAGAGACGCCTAAGAAGGACTTAGTAGGGTTCATCTTTAATTGATGCTTACGCATTAGATCAAATATAGTCTTCAAATCTTGGATATGATCCTCCTTTTGTCGACTTTTGACTGCAATATCATCAACATAGCATTCGACTGTTTTTCGCAAATGTTCACGGAATATAGTGCTCATAGCTCGTTGATAAGTTGCTCCTGCATTCTTGAGACCGAATGGCATAACTGTATAACAGTATGTACCAATCGGCGTTCTGAAAGAAGTGTGCTTCTCGTCCTCTGGAAATATTTTGATCTGATTGTACCCAGAATACCCGTCCATGAATGACATTCGTTCAAATCCACAGGTATTATCAACCATGACATCGGTGATTGGTAGAGGGAATTCGTCTTCAGGACATGCCGCATTGAGATCGCGGAAGTCTATGCATACTCTGATCTTGCCAGTCTTTTTAAGAACAGGAACAATGTTAGCCACCCAATCGGAATGTTGTTCCTCTCTAATAAACCCAGAGGTTATGAGTTTATTGACTTCAACTTCAATTGCATCCATGATATCTGGATGAAATTGTCGCTGTTGTTGTTTGACCGGTTTAGCATTCGGCAAGATATTGAGCTTGTGAGTTGCAATTTGTGGATCAAGTCCTGGCATATCTTCATAACTCCAAGCGAAGATGTCGATGTAGTCACGAATGAGTTTGATCATGTCTTGCTTATCAGTTTCAGAAAGACTTTCACTGATGAATATTGGTTTGGGAGATCCCTCTTCACTAACATCTATTTGAACAAGTTTGTCTTCAGTCGGAGGTTCTTTTTGCTCGAAACGGAACTCCCATTGATTATCTAATCTTTGGGCCCATTGTTCCGATTCAGGTGAGATTTCAAACTCTTCTTCGTCTTCATCACTTTCTTCAGAATAGTCAATGGAAAATATGTTGGAAGACAGAAGGTTGCAGTAGAAGTCACCGATACTTGTATCGGAATCCCAAGAAGTGGTACTAGAAGAATCAGATCTCTTATCTTCGTCAGACTCAGGATCTTCATGGATAATATTGATAAAAGGAGTAGGAGCTATATAGCCCAGTCCGCATTTCGTCCTTCCATATTTCAGAGGAGGAATACGAACAGGCATTTTTCTTCCCTTTCCACTATTGAGGCCAGTCCTGAAGTCATAGCCCATATTTTTGATGATGTCTTTAGATTGCTGACTATTAACGACGTAGTTGTAATCTTCCAGTGTCATCATTTTTGTCTTCATCTTCTAAATCAGAAGGACTTTGGGGCCCTTTATAGAAGAATATTGGAATGTCTCCTGGCTTTCTGCTGGAAACTAGAAAGTATGAAGATTGTACAGGTTCTAGGGATACATCTGTATGAACAGTCTGTACAACCCCTATGGTTATTTCGTTCAAGTCATCTAACAAATGTAAATAACAATGAACATAATTACACACATCAGCATACTGCAAAGATGGAGACTTTTCATTAAATGTAAAAGCATCAGTATTTACATTGGAAGAAGGTTGAGCCTTAGAGATTTTAGCCAAGTCAATGACTAAAGGGGGAGAAGAAGAATGAAAAAAAGCGTTGTTTCGATTAAGATCGATAACAAATGGCTCAGAAGAGGTGAGCTCCCTTGAAGCTTGAGATGGAAGAATAATCCGCCCTCCAACTAGAATTAGCAGAGTATCTTGAGTAGATGACTGAGATAGTGGAGAGATCCGTCCACTCACTGGAATGATTAAAGAACCTTCTCCAGAGAGTTTGAGAGATTGTTGTTGAGTAGTTCGACCTTTAACAGGGATTATTAAGGTCTCACTTTGTGAATCCTCTTTCTCCATAGCTTGTATAAACCTTGTATACTCTTCTTTGTACATTCAGGAATCATTAAAATAAGCTTCAACCCCATGGAAGGGATTTATATCAGCAACTTCTTTTTGTACTCTTCTATTGCTATCAATGTATTTAAAATACTGATGAAGAGTAGAAGGCACCACATTATTTTCATGAAGAAAGGGCCTCCCTAGAAGAAGATTATAGGATCCCACGATCTCGATCACATAGAAAGTGACTTTGGATATGAAATCGCCTATCTGAAGCTTCAGATGAATCTTTCCCAAAGGCTCGCTTCGGCTTTGATTGAATCCCAGGATAGTAGTAACCGTCTTGGAGAGTTTGTGAAGAGGGATTTTTAGTTCATCCAACAGACTCTTTGGCATTATGCTTATAGCAGACCCTGGATCAATGAGGATACGATCTATCTTCATTGTATCGATATAACCGGTGTAGTAAAGAGGCCGATCATGTCGATTATTCTCCAATAGCATGTCGTCTTGTGTAAAGGTGATATTTGGGATAATCTCCAATACACTGTTGCAATGTAAGCAAGTGGCAGGTTCTGCATCTGGCTTCTTCAATTGTGCAAGACAAGAGTCAGCTTGTAGAAGTGCTTCACTTAATGTCTCCTGAATCTCTTTGGAAAGACGTAAAAGTTCAAAAAGGGACATTCTAGCTGGAGTATTAGCAAACTGAGCTAAAATGTCAAAATTATAAGGCTTCTGAAGTCCAAGAGGAGAGGACTTCTTGATTGGCTTATCAAACCGAGCCTGTTGTTTGCCTTTCTCCAGAGCTGTAGGCTTGGGAGGAACAAGTTCGGTGGATGATTCTTTTTCAGGAGGAACATTAGAAGCATCTTTATCAGCTGGAGGAATATCAAGAGGATCCTCAGGATTTTTGGAATAATCCTTTAGATAAGGTTTCCCCGTTCGAGTAGCACTAACAAGTGCTTCTTCTTTCTCTTTTGGCTCTGTGTCAGGAATAGATTCAAGAGAAGTCATATGACTTGATTTAATCTTTCCAGCCTTCTTGGACTTTCGAGAAGTAGTCTTTTGAGGAGAAGGCGATTCAAAATCTGCCACTAGATCAGGATAGATCCACATGATTTCTCCAGTTTCCAAAGTGATTGGCACTAATCCTTCAGACCGTGGAGGAGGAAGATTCACTATGTCAAGAGTTTCCTTGGGAATAGGAACGATCCCACTTTCAAGGAGTTGTGGAGGGAAATCTCCGAATTGCATAGAGATGACGTTGGATGTGACGGTCTTCTCTTTTGGAGTAAGAGAGATAGCTCCAGATTTAATCATTTCTTGGATCTTTCCTTTCAGTACATAACATGTACAAATTGTATGACCCAGCATTCTGTGATATGGGCAGTATTTGGGATGATCTGTTTTACCAGCTTCATCAGGTTTCTTGATCTCAGGTAATTGTATCTTATTACCTTTCAGCAGACATTCAAAGATACCAAGGACATCGTCGTCATCGAAAGAATATTCTTCTTTGGGGCGAGGTGTTCTTGGTTGTTGAGTTGTAGAGGAGGTTTGAACGGTTGATGCATCTTTGCTCTGAAGATTAACTTCAAGAGTTTCTTTTCCCTTGCGAGCATTGTTTTTATTGTTAGTACCTTGACCTGTTTCTTTAGGAGTCATCTGCACTCCTAAACTTTTGAAGGTTTCAGCACTAATTTCTGCGGCCTTGGTACTAACTATGAAAGAAGGCCAGTCTTGGAATTAAGTGGATCCTGTCCACATGCTAATGATTGGCAACAAGTTTGATTTGTATGTATCGATGGTGACAGCATCAGGAGTTCCAAGAGGCATCTTCAGAGCTTCTCTTCGAAACCGTTCAATGTACTCTTCTGTAGTTTCATTATTTTTCTGCTTGATTCTAATAAGAGCAGACATAGTCATGTCATTGAGCCCTTCATAGAACCGTTCAAGAAACATCTGTTTGAAACCGAAAAATGAGGTATTGCTCCCATCTGGGAGACTTCTATACTATTCATAAGCCGTTCCCTTGAGACATCCAATAAACACCCGAGTAAGGAGGGCGTCGCTTGGTTGCAGCTGATCAGTCATCACTTCAAAGTGATTAATGAACTGACTTGGAGAAGTGGTTCCATCATAGAATGAGATAGTAGGAGGCTTGTATTTAGGAGGATACGATACTTGCTTCCATTCTATCGGATAAGGTTGTTTGATGCCTAACCTTTGTAAACCATCCTTCTGTTTGAATGCCTCGAATTGAGTTCTGAGATTCCTCAATTCTTCATTAACAACTCCAGAAGATTGTGGAGTTGTAACTTGTAGAGAATAGTTGGGAGGAGGAACATCATTGTAAGCACTACCCCCAGCTCCAGAGAGACTAGGGTTTGGTTGAGCTGGTCCAGGAGTATTGGATTGTACTGCTGGAGGAACTTGTACTGGACTCATATCAGTGTCAGTTGGTATGGCATCTGGTACAGTCTGTCGATTTTGCATCTGTGTTGCCATGAGTTTATACATCGACTTCATAGTATCAGCCATAGACTTCATTTGTTGTTCCAAAGAAGCAATTCTTTGATCTTGAGGAGTCAAAGAAGAAGAAGGTTCATCAGTATTCCCATCAACCATATAAGTCGTGACTGTACGAGGAATTATTGATGAGCTGGTAGATGTTGTTTGTTCTGAATCATTGCTTTGTGCATCAAAGTCAATTATAGGAGAACTACCCCCAGTAGGAAGAGGTGGGAAGTTAGATTCTCCAAGGAATTCAGAATCATCTTCAGAGATCAAATTTCTTTGACTAGAGGCCAGGACTCTTGCTCTGGTATTTCTATATACTCCATCTGGACTATCAACTCTACCCCCAGCATCCGGAGAGGTCATATTGGCAGAAGCAAACAAAGGCTCATCTTCATCAGGCATAGGTTCACACTGAATCCGATTGAAGACAGATTGTCGTTTTGTTTGACATCTGCATTGCATTGTGATTCTTGGCTGGAAGTCATATTCATGATCAACATGATCATGAGCCATTGATTGACATCTGCATTGAATTATGACTCTTGGATAGAAGTCACATTCAGCATGGTCCTTTGACACAGAATTACTTCTTCTCTTCTGTTGAAGATATTCTCGTAAATCTGTTTGTGAAGATTGTGGAATATATTTCCTGTTCTTGGGTCTTGATGGCTCTTGATTATATAGAGAATGATTAATATGAGCCACATAGTTTCTTGCATACTCTGCATCTGGATCTCTTATCCTTGTTTCCAACTGGTATGGTTTCTTAACACCAAAAGTGTTAATTTTTGTTCTTAGATCAGTTGGAAGTAACACATTGGTTTTGGACACATGGAGTTTTCCTTCCATTGATCTGGATATTTGCAGAGAAGGAAGAGTTGAACCACCCCCTTGATTAGGGGTTGGTAACAGACCTTTTCTAGACAAATTCCGTACCCAATTCGAAGAAGTCATAGAAGAAAACATTAAGGAATGTTTCTTCTTAGACTCATTCAAGTTTTGAGACATAGAATGTCCAGAAGGAAGAGTAGTCAAAAGACCATCTCCTTTTCTTTGACTAACAAAATTATCAGTCAAAGCTGTTCCTGAAGTAAAAACTACAGGAGCAGAAGAAACAACTAAAGAGTTATTTCTTTTCGAAGGGACTTTGTGTGGAAGACCACCCCCAGTACTGGTAGATATTGGCAAAGAGGAAGAGATAGCTAAAGAGCTATTCTTCTTAGATGAAATACACGCTGAAACAGGCTTGGTTAAAGAACCAGTACTGTTGGCGTGACTTTTGACTTTGGAAATACACGCTGGAATAGATTTGGCTAAGGAGCCAGTATTGTTAGCGTGATTGTTGAGGTTGAAATTGCACGCTGGAACAGATTTGGCTAAGGAGCCAGTACTGTCAACGTGACTTTTGAGGTTGAAATTGTACACTGGAACAGATTTGGCTAAGGAGCCAGTACTGTCAGCGTGACTTTTGAGGTTGAAATTGCACGCTGGAACAGATTTGGCTAAGGAGCCAGTACTGTCAGCGTGACTTTCAACTTTGGAGACACACACTGGAACAGATTTGGCTAAGGAGCCAGTACTGTTAGCGTGATCTTTGATTGCTGTCATCTTCGAGCGCACAAGAGTGTGCGTGCTTGCAGTAGAGTTCTTGCCAGTGTTAGGAGCAGATACTGTGGCAGAGACTTCACCATTGGCTGCCAACTGATTCTTAGGGACATAGATAGAGTGTCCCTTCGACTTGGCAGTGATGATGGAGGCTGTAGTGGGCTTACCACTCTTAGCCCGCTGCATTTCTTCATAGGCGAGTTGATCGAATTGGATCGTCATCACCTTCTTCGTCGAGCCGATTGACAAAGTATCGTATTGAGTTGTTGCCATCTCAGAAGAGGAGATGGTTTTCCCCAGCAGAGTTGCCAATTTGTTTTCCATAAATAAATTCCTTTATTTATTGTGTATCTGGGAAAATTACAACTGTGGAAATCTGATCTAGAAGACGATCACTTTATCCCTTGGACTATGCGAAGAAGAAAAGCTCTCAAAATTTTGACATTAGATAACTATGTATCTGTCCTATGAATAAAAAAAAGAACTCTATTTATAGAGTTAAAAAAATAATAACTGAAAAGATAACTGTCTTCACAGCCTGTGCTTAGTTGAAAATCACGCAGGATTTAACATACGCAAGACTGTGAGCAGTTACTGGACGTGGCCTGTAACTGTTGGACACATGGCAATCATGCATGAGTCGTGTGCAAGTTACAGGACACGCAGGCGAGAGATCAGTGGCATGGCTGCCACATACTCTAATTTGATAAAATCCACGCAGACTTGTTGAAGACGAAATCCACGCAGACTCGGGGTAGAAAGCTTCAAAATCCACGCAAACTTGGGGCAAGAAGCTTCAGGATCCATGCAGACTTGGTGAAGACGAAATCCACGCAGACTCGGGGTAGAAAGCTTCAAAATCCACGCAAACTTGGGGCAAGAAGCTTCAGAATCTACGCAGACTTTGATGAAGAAAACTTCAGAATCCACGCAGACTTGAGGAAGAAAACTTCAGAATACACGCAGATTTGGGATAGAACTGCCAGCTCTCTTGATTCAGCGTGCCTCGACTGACACAAAATCTCTGGTAGTGATTGCTTTTGTCAGTCACATTAAATGACAAAAAGCTCTTTTGGTATGCCAACTTGACGAAGGTTGAGTCTTGCTGAAGAAGATTTCGAAAATCACGCAATAGACGGCTGTGATCCCTCGAATTCTGTGCATACGTAGCATACGAAGAGACATTCTTCGACTGTTGTGCTGTCAGTCATAATTACTCTCTGACAAATGATGAGCTGTATCCCCAGCGTGATTTGTAAATATTGTCTGGATCAACTGAGCGTGACTTTTGACTCTGTCCTGATCAACTCAGCGTGACTGTCATTTTTAAAGGCCTACATGAAGATCCAGAGTCTGACGAAGATAAGAGATCTGATTCTTCTAGTACCACTTCTTGGGATTCTAATACAAGTATCGGGGACTTCTACTGCAATATTCTGTCTTCCAACATGGTTTCTATTGACCATTCTGAAGAAAGTGATGAAGACGAAGAAGAGTTTGAAATCTCACCTGAATCGGAACAATGGGCCCAAAGATTAGATAATCAATGGGAGTTCCGTTTCGAGCAAAAAGAACCTCCGACTGAAGACAAACTTGTTCAAATAGATGTTGGTGAAGAGGGATCTCCCAAACCAATATTCATTAGTGAAAGTCTTTCTGAACCTGATAAGCAAGACATGATCAAACTCATTCATGACTACATCGACATCTTCGCTTGGAGTTATGAAGATATGCCAGGACTTGATCCATAAATTGCAACTCACAAGCTCAATATCTTGTCGAATGCCAAACCGGTCAAACAACAACAGCGACGATTTCGTCTAGATATTATGGATGCAATTGAAGTTGAAGTCAATAAACTCATAACCTCCGAGTTTATTAGAGAGGAACAACATCCCGATTGGGTGGCTAACATAGTTTCTGTCCTTAAAAAGACTGGCAAGGTCAGAGTATGCATAGACTTCCGCGATCTCAATGCGGCATGCCCTAAAGACGAATTCCCTCTACCAATCACTGATGTCATGATTGATAATACCTGTGGATTTGAGCGGATGTCATTCATGGACGGGTATTCTGGATACAATCAGATTAAAATGTTTCCAGATGACGAGAAACACACTTCTTTCAGAACGTCGATCGGTACAAACTGTTATACAGTTATGCCATTCGGTCTCAAGAATGCAGGAGCAACTTATCAACGAGCTATGAGCACTATATTCCGTGAACATTTGCGGAAAACAGTCGAATGCTATGTTGATGATATTGCAGTCAAAAGTCGACAAAAGGAAGATCATATCCAAGATTTGAAGACTATATTTGATCTAATGCGTAAACATCAATTAAAGATGAACCCTACTAAGTCCTTCTTAGGCGTCTCTAGTGGTAAATTTCTCGGCTTCGTCATTACCTCTAAAGGTATACACGTGGATCCCGAGAAGATCAAAGCCATCCAAGAGATGCGTCCTCCACGCACCTTAAAAGAGCTACGAGGATTTCAAGGAAGGATCGCTTATATCAGGAGATTCATCTCTAATTTATCAGGACGCTGCAGACCATTCAACAAACTTATGAAGAAAGGAGTTTCTTTTGTCTGGAATGATGAATGTCAGAAAGCATTCGATGATATAAAACAATATCTGATGAGCCCTCCAGTATTGGAACCTCCCGTTTTAGGAATTCCATTTCTCCTATATACTCGAGCAATAAGTCATTCATTGGGTGCATTACTCGCTCAAAAGAATCAAAATGGTCATGAACAAGCCATCTACTATCTCAGTCGTACTATGATCGGAGCTGAACCTCGATATTCACCGGTCGAAAAAGAATGTCTAGTCTTGATGTTCGCTGTTCAAAAGACACGACATTATATCATTGGCCAGACTATTCATGTCATCTCCAGGATCAATCCTATACGGATCATGATGAAGAAACCCAGTGTTTTGAATTCTCGATTAGCTAACTGGGGAATCCTACTTGCACAGTATGACATGCATTATATTCCTCAGAAGTCAGTCAAAGGACAAGCTTTAGCTGATTTTCTGGCTGCTCATTCAATTCCAGAAGATTTAAAACTCTATGACGAAATTCCAGATGAAGTCCTAGATTCAAACCAAATTGCTGAAGAAGATCCTACTTGGCGTCTATTCTTTGATGGAGCTTCAAGGATAGGTCCTAATGGTGATGTTACCGCTGGAGTTGGAATCGTTCTTGTATCGTCAGAAGGTCTTGCTATCCAAAGAGCTTATTCTCTCGATCAGCCGTGTTCAAACAATGTAGCTGAGTACAATGTATTACTCATTGGTCTTCAACTCGCTAAACATCTAAATATTCAACATTTGGAGGCGTACGGAGACTCTAAACTCATTGTCAATCAGATAAAGGGTACTTATGAAGTCCGCCATCAAGATCTGGTTCCTTATCATAGATCAGCTATAATTATGGCTTCTTCTTCTTCAGTCTTTCCTGGTTCGAGCAGGAAATCCAGAATGTCCCTTGGTGGCTTGGGTGCAGACGAACCTTCGCCTGCATCCGTCTTCTTCGTTTGAACTGGGTCAACAGGGTGTTCTTCAGTGCCTTTCTGAACTTTTGAGGCAATTCCAGTTTTCTTGAAAGCTTCTTCAGACGACATTTTTATGTTTGAAAGAAGAAGTGTTCGTTCTTGTCAAATTTCTGCTATATTTATAGGCAGAAGTTCTACAAATAATAAAACGTCACGTTCATCCGACGGTTCATCCATCCATTAATTGCGTTCATCCGACGATTCATCCGTTCATTTATTCGTCCGTTCATAATCTTCTATCAATTTATTAAAGTGGGGATTCGTTATTGATCATGTTTTCATAACCTCTGAATCAATTCCGAATCTACTTGCTCATTTGTCATTTTTGACCTCTGCATAGAAATCAATCTATTTTCTTTTGAGTTCCTACATATTATCACGTCCATAATACCTCTGATAATATCATATACTCTAAAACAGAAAAGAAGATTTTATTATCTATCATGTCCACAATTCATCCACAAATACAAATCTTTGAGCATAGAAGAATTATCATTTCCATTCTCATTTCACCACAAAAAGTCTATTACATTTTCTTAGACTTTCTTATAAATCATAATGGAAATCTATTACAAATCTTGGATTTTTATTCTACACCACAACAATAACCTAACAGAGATCTATCTTCTTCTTTGGATCTTCTCCGTCGGACCTTCTCCGTCAGGTTCGTTGTTGGTGGCAGTTCCTGACTGTCTGGGTCTCAGTCACGACCAGATCAGCAGGAATCAAACTCTAGTCTTCTCTCTCAGACGAGAGAAGAACCACAGAGTATGGCAGCCCGAAGTCGTGGTACTGCCAATACAACTGGTGGATTGGGGGTAACCTCTCAAGGAAGACAGGAATGTATCCAAACCTTGGGATACAATTTCTAGTTCTTCCGTGAAAGAAACTCTACTACCCGATTTCTCGGGGTAGAGTTGACTCCACCATCCAACTCTCGTGTATAAAGGCTCTTCCTACCATCTGAGGAAGACCCTTCTATCCCACGAAGAGTTCTGAGTTGTCTGATTTACGCGTCAAAAGCGTATGAGCTCCCTGATGTAGATGTCAGCAGAATATTCTCCACAACATCCACATCCCCAATGCCAGTTCTGAAGAAAATTTTCAGCCAAGTTTCTGCAGAAAGTATCAACAGAAATCATTCAGTGTGCATTTATCAAACAGAAACAGGCGTGTATTGTTCAAATCAGAAACAAGAAACAGAAAGCCTATCTTCAACAGCAAAAATAATACACGTATTACACTGACTTACCTTCAAGTTTGGTGCTAAGGATTGGGAAACTCATGTTTGATACAGTGCACAGAAGTCGAACATTAGAAAACATTGCTTTCCTGTTTGAGAGTGAAATCTCCCAAAAATTTCATTCTCAGAGAAGAAGAAGAGGAATGGGAGATGAGTATCTGTGAAACTCTTCTATCTATTTAAAGGGCAAAGTATAAGTCTATTCTTGGAAAAGATCCACATAAATAGCGCTCGTAAACCGTGGAATGAGTGTTACATGTGCTTTGGAACACAGAGCAACATTGGAAATAGTCAAAGGGTGCTAATTAATATTATTCATTAATGCCCGCAGATTAAACACAGAAGTTGTACTTCATTCTTCAAGACAGGCACTGATAGCCTTACAAAAGATAAAACAAAAAAGAGTGCAACAAAAGCACAAAAGGACACGCTCTATTTTCCAGAGCGACTGAGCTTAATGCCTAGTTCTTCTACGCTTTTGACCCCCATGCGGTGTAACAGAGCCTTCAACATTTCACGCTGCTCTATGAGGCTGCGCCCATTAGAAGAGAACGAGCCATCTAAGCCAAAATAGCTCAAGAAATTCTTGGCTAGTTACAAGGGATCATCTTTGAGTTCGAAGACAAGGGGCTCTGGCTCTTCACCCCCAAAAGTGGGGTCACCATGGGAACAAAAGCCCAACTTGCGTGCTTCTTCCTCAGCTTTCTCTTTTGGTGTCATGTTGACGTAAGATGAAGATTAAATGAATCCTCTCCCTGTTTATATAACAAAGCTCGCCGGCGGTTCATATTCCACCATAAACTGGATGTAATCAGTCTCGGAAAATGAAGAGTCATCATGACATTTAATAAGTTCATTTGGATATTCTCAAAGAACTTCGAAGTCTTTCCGACTTCCAAAAAATTTGAAGTCATCTCAGCGTGACTGATTTCATTTTATCATCTTATTTTCAAAGTATTTCGAAAATTTTGAAGTCTTTTCAATTTTTCGAAAACTTTGAAGGGGGTCTTGTAAGCCTTTAAAAATGACAGTCACGCTGAGTTGATCAGGACAGAGTCAAAAGTCACGTTCAGTTGATCCAGACAATATTTACAAATCACGCTGGGAAGACAGCTCATCATTTGTCAGAGAGTAATTATGACTGACAGCACAACAGTCGAAGAATGTCTCTTCGTATGCCACGTATGCACAGAATTCGAGAGATCACAGCCGTCTATTGCGTGATTTTCGAAATCTTCTTCAGCAAGACTCAACCTTCGTCAAGTTGGCGTACCAAAAGAGCTTCTTGTCATTTAATGTGACTGACAAAAGCAATCACTACCAGAGATTTTGTGTCAATCGAGGCACGCTAAATCAAGACAGCTGGCAGTTCTATCTCAAGTCTGCGTGGATTCTGAAGTTTTCTTCATCAAAGTCTGCGTAGATTCTGAAGCTTCTTGCCCCAAGTTTGCGTGAATTTTGAAGCTTTCTACCCCGAGTCTGCGTGGATTCTGAAGTTTTCTTCATCAAAGTCTGCGTAGATTCTGAAGCTTCTTGCCCCAAGTTTGCGTGGATTTTGAAGCTTTCTACCCCGAGTCTGCGTGGATTTCGTCTTCAACAAGTCTGCGTGGATTTCATCAAATTGGAGTACGTGGCAGCCATGCCACTGATCTCTCGCCTGCGTGTCCTATAACTTGCACACGACTCATGCATGATTGTCATGTGTCCAACAGTTACAGGCCACGTCCAGTAACTGCTCACAACCTTGCGTATGTTAAATCCTGCTTGATTTTCAACTAAGCACAGACTGTGAAGACAGTTATCTTTTCAGTTATTATTTTTGACTCTATAAATAGAGTTCTTTTTTTTATTCATTGTACGGATACATAGTTATCTACTATCAAAATTTTGAGAGCTTTTCTTCTTCGCATAGTCCAAGGGATAAAGTGATCGTCTTCTAGATCAGATTCCAACAGTTGTAATTTTCCCAGATACACAATAAATAAAGGAATTTATTTATGGAAAACAATCGCCAGCAAGACAGCGTAAGAGAAGACCATCATAAGTCCGTCGATAGAGAGTCTTGGTGGTCTGATTATAGTAGAATCACAGAGATCGTCGATGAATACTCGTAGCCTCCTTGGGGTCTTCAGAAAGTATATCATGGACTACAAAATCGATGAAGGGAGCTATCCAATCTTCACTGATAACATTGGCCTCAGTAAGATTACTGAACTCAATATTACGATTGTTTTCGATACAGAACAATTCCCGATTAGAGACAACCACCACTTGCTGTCTTTTAACAGGTATGGCTAAGACTGCTGCAATATTGGCCAAAGCATCTGCTTCAGTATTGCAAGCCCGATAGAAATATTCGATGAAGAAGGCTTTGAATGATGTAGCCATATTGATTGTCGCTTCATGATAAGCCACTAGATCTTGATGACGAACTTCATAGGTTCCTCTAACCTGGTTAACAACCAGCTTGGAGTCACCATAGACTTCAAGATATTCGACATCTAGTTGTTTAGCCAATTGAAGGCCAATGAGTAGAGCATTATATTCTGCCACGTTGTTGGAACAAGGTTCATCTAGGGAATAGGCTCTTTGGATAGTTGACCCGTCTGGAGAAACGAGAACAACCCCAACTCCTGCGACAATGGTACCATTTGGTCCGATCCTGGATGCACCGTCAAAGAATAGACGCCAAGTAGAAAATTCTTCGGAGATCATATTTGACTCCAATGTCTCGTCTGGAATTTTATCGTAAAGTTTAGATATTTCTGGAATAGGATGAGCCGCTAAGAAGTCAGCCAGTGCTTGACCTTTGGCAGACTTTTGTGGAACATAAACCATGTCATATTGGGCTAGCAGAATAGCCCATGTAGCCAATCGAGAGGTGAGTGTACTTGGCTTCTTCATCAGTACCCGAAGAGGATTAACTCGGGATATGACATGAATAGTTTGTCCAATAATATAATGTCGAGTCTTTTGAACAGCGAACATAAGAGCTAAGCATTCTTTTTTGACCAGACTATAACGGTGTTCGGCACCAATCATAGTACGACTGAGATAATAGATGGCTTGTTCATGGCCTTCTTTGTTCTTTTGGACAAGTAAAGCACCCAATGAATGATCCATAGCATGAACATACATTAAGAATGGTATGCCCGAGATTGGTGGCACCAAGACTGGTGGGTTCATGAGATACTGTTTTATGTCGTCAAATGCTCGTTGACATTCTTCAGTCCAAATAAAAGAGACACCTTTCTTCATTAACTGGGTAAATGGTCTACAGCGTCCAGACAGATTTAAAATGAATCTCCTAATGTACGCAAGTCGACCTTGGAATCCTCGTAGCTCTTTTAGGTTGCGTGGAGGATGCGTCTCTTGAATGGCTTTGATCTTCTCGGGATCCACGTGTATACCTTTAGAGGTAATGACGAAGCCGAGAAATTTACTACTAGAGACACCCAAGAATGACTTGGTGGGATTCATTTTTAGCTGATATTGGCGCATTAAATTGAAGATAGTTCTCAAATCTTGGATGTGATCTTCCTTTAGATGACTCTTGACAGCAATATCGTCCATATAGCATTCGATAGTCTTACGCAAATGATCTCGAAAGATGGTACACATAGCTCGTTGGTAAGTTGCACCAGCATTTTTGAGACCAAATGGCATCACGGTATAGCAGTAGACTCCGCGAGGAGTACGGAAAGAAGTGTATTTTTTATCTTCAGGATTCATCCGAATCTGATTGTATCCAGAGAATCCATCCATGAAGGATATTCGCTCAAACCCACAAGTATTGTCGATCATGACATCTGTGATAGGGAGAGAAAACTCATCTTTTGGACAGGCTTCTTTAAGATCCCGGAAGTCGATACAAACTCAAACTTTGCCAGTTTTCTTCAAGACTGGGACAACATTGGCTACCCAATCTGGGTGTTGTTCTTCTCGAATAAAGCCATAAGCTATAAGCTTTTTAACTTTATCATCAATAGCGTCCATCATTTCTGGCTTGAATCGCCTTTGATGTTGTTTGACTGGCTTTGTATTAGGCAAGATATTCAATTTGTGAGTAGCAACTTTAGGATCTAAACCTTGCATATCTTCATAACTCCAGGCGAAGACATCAATGTATTCTCGAATAAGAAGAATTAATTCTTGCTTATCCGCCTCGGGAAGGTTCTTGGTGATGAATATTGGACGAGGTGATCCATTTTCTCCTACGTCAATTTGAACCAATTGATCTTCGGTAGAAGGTTCTCGTTGTTCGAATCGGAGTTGCCATTGGGTATCCATTCGTTGAGCCCAAGGATTTGTTTCAGGACTTTCTTCGATATCTTCGTCATAATCTTCTGGAAGTTCGGCGGAGACCATTTTAGAAGATACGATCAGCCGATGAACCTGACCAATGCTGGTATCAGAGTCCCAAGATCTAGAATCAGAAGAATTATAGCGCTCCTCACTATTGGACTCGGAGACTGCTGGAGATAAGATCGGAGGTAAAGCATATCCGAGACCTCTTTTTGTCCTGCTGTAATACATCTCTGATTTTCCTTCCGGAACGACCGTACGGATAGGAGTTCTTCTACCCCTATCGTAGTTGAGGCCATTCTTGAAGTCATAACCCATCTTTCGGATGATGTCTTTTGATTGTTGACTATGACGACGAAGTTGGAGACGTCCCATATCGTTATTTTTGCTATCATCCGTATAACTGAATTTTTGTTCTGGCCCTTTACTAAAAAGTATTGGACTTTCGTCTCTCTTTCGAGAAGGGACAACAAAATATGAATCATCTGGGTGTTCGAGTAAAACCTCTGTTTGAAGAGACTGTACAACTCCCATTGTAAATGACTGAAAGCTATCTAACATATCCAAATAGCACTTAGCATGATAAATGACATCAGTATACTGGAAAAGAGATGCTTTTTCATTGATTTGTACATCTGTATTTACAACAGAACCTTTAGCCTTAGCAGACTTGGTCAGATTGATTACAAGAGGGGGAGAAGAAGAACGTGGAGGAGGATTGGACTTGTTACGACGGAGGTCAATAACAAGCGACTCAGAAGAGGTGAGATCCCTTTTATCCTTGTTATGAGATAAATCAATAACAAGTGGCTCAGAAGAGGTGAGCTGCCTTTTATCCTTGTTACGACGTAGATCGATAACAAGTGGCTCGGAAGAGGTGAGCTCCCTTTGATCTAGACCACCATCAGTTGGTTGCTTCTGGACTGGCAAGTGAATAGCCAGTGGTTTGGAGGATTGAAGACGAGAAACACGCCCTTTGACGGGTATGATTAGGGTGTCATTAGGTACTACTTTTTGTTCTTCTTCAGTGTCCAAAGCCAGTACTCCCTTCATGAACTCATCCTTATACATGCGAGCATCGTTACAATATGCTTTGACACCTTTGAAAGGATAGAGATCCGCAACCTCTTTTTGAACTTCTCTATTGTCATCAACATACTTGAAACATTGATGGAGAGTCGAAGGAACAATGTTGTGTTCGTGAAGGAACAGTCTCCCCAAAAGAGCATTGTAAGAGCAACCATGGTTGTCTATAATTGAGAAGGTCACCTTTGTGCGGAGATTACCAATTTGGAGTTTTAGGCGAATCTTGTCCAAAGGCTCACTTCTTCCTTGGTTGAACCCCAGGATGGTGGTAATTATACTGGAAAGACTATGTACTGGGATCTTCAGTACATCTAACATTGTTTTCGGTATGATGCTGAGGGCAGACCCAGGATCTATTAGAATACGATCGACTTTCATCGAGTCGACATATCCTGTATAGTATAGAGGACGGTCATGCCTATTATCTTCCATCAGCATATCATCCTGTGTGAAGGTAATGTTTGGAATTAACTCCAACACACTGTGACAATAGAGACAAGAGACAGGCTCTGCTTTCGGCTTCTTCAGAAGGATTAGACAGGTTTTCACCTGTATGAGAGCTTCACTCAGAGTTTCTCGATTCTCTTTGGAAAGGCGCAAGAGCTCGAAGATTGACAGCCTGGCCGGTGTATTGGCTAGTTGGGCCAAAATATCAAAGTTGTATGGCTTCTCAAGTCCAGAAGGAGATGACTTCTTCAAAGGCTTGTCAAAGCGGACTTGTTGTTTGCCTTTATCAGCTGCTGTCGGCTTAGAAGGAATGGGTTCTACAACCGGTGAAGACACAGCAGGGATGTCCTCAGTAGAGATAGGTTGCACTGGAGCAGACTCAGAAGAAGAAGCAGGGTTTTCTTGATTTTTAGGAACTTCCCGTAGATAGGCTTTCCCTGACCTGGTACCCAACAGGATTTTCTCTTCAATTATGGGGTCAAAAGACACCATATTGCAGATCTTTGTTTTGCTCTTGGAGTGGTCTTTTTGTTTAGAAGGAGCCTCAAAATCTGTAACAAGGTCCGGGTGGATCCACATAATTTTGCCGTTAGTAAGAGATAAGGGAACGAGACCTTCACTCCGTGGAAGAGGGTGATTCTCGATCTCAAGAGTGGCCTTGGGGATAGGGATGACACCATGTTGTACCATCTATGGAGGAAAGTTATCGAACTGTACTGAGACCATGTTCGTGGTAACAGTCTTCTCATCTTGTTGAAGAGTGACAACACCAGCATTGACTAACTCCTGAATTTTGCCTTTGAGCACGTAACATGCTCGAGTGGGATGCCCAATGAACCTGTGATAAACACAGTATTTGGGATGATCAGTCTTACCGACCTCATCGGGCTTCTTCGGGTCTGGGAGTTGGAGCTTATTGCTTTTGATTAAGCAATCGAAGATGCTCACGGTGTCGTTCTCGTCAAAGGAGTACTCTACTTTCGGACGAGGTTCCCTTGGTGGAGGGGCAGAAGGAGTAGAAGCAGACGTAGGTGGAGCTACGTTGACAGCCAGAGATTCTTTATTCTTCAAATTTATGTTCAAAGTTTCTTTACCTTTGCGATTATTTTGGCGATTACCGCTACTAGCTGTCGGGTGTTCATCCCGGTCGGGGTTAGACATGTGTACCCCCAACTGCTTGAATTTGTCAGTGCTAACTTCAGCTGCTTTAGCATTGACAATGAATGATGGCCAATCTTCAAATTGAGTTGACCCCATCCACATGCTGATGATAGGCAAAAGATTTGCCTTGCAGGTATCTATAGTGACAGCGGTCGGCATTCCAGGAGGCATCTTTAATGCTTCTCGGCAGAATCTTTCAATGAAACTCTCAGCGGTTTTATTATGTCTTTGTTTGATCTTGTTGAGGGCCGACATGGTCATATCATTGATTCCCTCATAGAATCGCTCCAAGAAGATTTGTTTCAAACCTGAGAAAGATGTGATACAGCCATCGGACAAGCTCCTGTACCAATCGTATGCTACACCGGCTAAACAGCCGACGAACACCCTGGTAAGAAGAGTGTTATTTGGTTGAAGTTGAACAATCATTACCACAAAGTGGTTAATGAATTGACTTGGAGATGTGCTGCCATCAAACAGCGAAATTGTAGAGATTTTGTACTTTAGAGAAAATGGGACTTCCTTCCATTCAACTGGATAGGGTTGTTTGATCCCCAATCTCTGTAAGTTGTCCTTCTCTTTGAAGGCCTCGAATTGAGTGCACAAGAGTTTGACAGCTTTATTAGCATCCTTCGATGACGAAGAAGGAGCAGGCTGAGTGCTAGGAGGAGGAACAACATGGTAGGTGCTACCCCCAGCTCCTGACTGACTGGGTGTGGGTTGAATTTGTACAGGGGGTATTTGAGGAGATACTACCCCCAGACCTGCATTGACATGCACCGATGACGCTATAATCTTAGGATTTATAGTAGGTGCGATCGGTGGTACTGTATGTTGGGCTACGATTATAGAATGTATACTTGCGACCATTTCAGCCATGGTCTTCAGCTTGTCCTCCAGTGCAGCTATTCGTTGTTCTTAATTTGTTGAACTGGAAGCATCTGGGTCTTCAGTGACAACGTATGCTGTCATTTCTCTAGATACAGTAGAAGACACTGTCTGTTCAGAACTTTCGCTGTATGCATCATAATCAGAGAAGGAATCATCTCCTGAATGAGAAGTAGGAAGATGACTAGAAGGATCTTGAAGAAGATTCCTTTGACCGATGGTGTCTCGGCTTCGGGATCTGGTGTGTTGAAATACTCCTTTAGAAGATTCTTGGAGTAAATCTAAATACCGCTGGCTGGGCCTGCGAGGCTTGCCGTGTTTGGAGCATTTTCTACCCCCAGTGTCTCGAGAAGTCATGTTAACGGACGTATACAGCACTTCGTCTTCATCTTCTGACATAGGTTCCGAAGTTGCAAAATTTAGACGATCGAAGACAGATCATTTTGTTGTCTGGCAACAGCACTTGATGACAACCTTGTGATTACAATGGTATCCAAGTGGCTGAACTGGAGGTATTGAGATATCGTCCTGTTTTTGCTTGAGGTGCTCTTGGAGATCAGGAACAATGACGGGACGAGAAGAAGTCTGAGGAATATGTTCTTTGACCACATTCGGAACATGGTTCCAGTTCTTCAAATATTTTGTCCCGTGAGTATATAGAGAAGTACTCACCTCATTAGCATAGGTGTCAGGATTTTTAATCCTGGAAGTTTGTCTCTGATGCAGTTTCATCTTCGACATTGGCTGCTAGCGTTTCATAGAAGCTGGTCTATTGATATAAGTCCGTAGATCAGCAAATTTACCTCCAGGGGTTTCTGTCTGAGACACAAGTAATTTTCTCTATTTTGAGCAGGATATCCGGAGAGTTGGGAGATCTTGGAATTCTGCTACCGGAGTAGGCAAAATACCTCTATGATCAGTATACTTCCCTTTGGCAAAGAGGGAAGAACTCTTATTTGAGAGCGTTCTTGTATTGATTGGTACCGAGGCACGTTCAGATTGATCTTCTACGGTAAAAACCGGAGAAGACTGAGAAAAGACCAAAAGACCTTTTCTCTTGTTTTGTGAAGAAGGGTTAGCTAAAGAGCCTTTGCCTCTGTTATCTTCCAAGTCGTGGAACGAGGAAGTTTGAGAAAAGACCAACGGGCCTTTTCCTTTGTTCTGAGGAGGAGGAGGAGGAACAGTCAACAGACTACCCCCAGTGGATTGCGCTGGAGCAACAGGGTGCTTGGGAAGAGGAGCAGAATTTTTCCCCTTGCTGTGAGAAGAAAGAAAATTAGCCAAAGGACTATCCCTATTAGACTGCACTGGAATAGCTTGCGCTAGGGTTGACTGCGCCTGGGGAGCTTTAACAGATGGCCTTTTGGCTACAGAAACTATAGTTTACGCAGCAGGAGTTCTGGCTTCAGAATGTTTGAGTTGTCCTCTGGTTGCAGGAGTGGATTGCGCAGGTGAAGTTGCAGCCAACTGCACTAGGGGAAGAGGAGTCTTGCACTTGGCCATAGCAGCATAGGAAGTGGCTTGCGCAACAGCAAGAGGAGCAGTATACTGTGCAGGAGTTCTGGCTTGTACTTTGGTAGCGCGAGTGGTGTTTTGTGCAGAAGCAGAAGTGGCCAGTGGCTCCTTAGCAGCAGAGACAGCAGGTTGCGCAGATGATTGCACAGAGGACTGTACAGAGGATTGCACAGAGGACTTTGGAGTCTACACTGAATGAACCTTGCTCTTGGCAGAGGTTGCAGTGCGACGAGTAGCCCCGGAGTTGATCATCGTCTCGTAGGCAGTCTGGTTGACCTTCACAACTAGCGTCTTCTGCGTCTTTCTGATAGAAGCAACGTCACATTGAGTTGTCACTTCCTTGTCGGAGGAGAAAGTCGTCCCCAGCAGAGTCGCCATTTTGTTTACAAAAAACAAAAATGTTCTTTTTATTTCACAAACTTTGTAAGAAGATTACAATTGAATTTTGGGAAAGTACAACTATAGGAATTCGATCTGAAAACGATCGCTTTATCCCTTGGACGATGTGAACTGTGAAGACGATAGCCTCTGAAGAATGCAGCAGCACTTGGGCAAGAACTCCTGATCTCTGTGATGATCTTGAATGATCCCTTCTTTAATGAAGGATTTGAAACTCTATTTATAGAGTTCTGGAAAATAACTAATTAGTAGTTATTTCTGGATTGCACAGACTGGATTGCGCAGGCATTGGACTGCGCAAACAGCAAACTGCGCTGGCAGTTACTCGATCGTGGCTCAACTGTATTAGACACGTGGCATTGTTTGATTGAAATGAGCATGGCCGTGTACAAACGGTTGCCACGTGGTGAACAATTGATGGCATGTAGGCTACATGTAAAATGTCAGTTATTTTGATGGATTGTGCTGCTTGAACTGTGCTAGCTTCAGACTGCGCTGGGATCAAACTGTGCTGACGAAGATCTGGCAGACTGCGCTTCGGTTGAGCTGGCAGATTGTGCTGGGACCGAACTGCGCTGAAGAGGATCTGGCAGACTGTGCTTCGGTTGAGCTGGCAGATTGCGTTGGCTGTACAACCGTCCTCAAAATGTGGCACGGCTCGAGAAACGAACAGACTCCTCGCTTTTCGGGCTGTCAGTTGTCAGAAAATCTGATTTTGTGTCAGGTAATGATGACGTTGCCACGTCAGCATTGTGCGCTCTGATGGTAGCGCAGTTCGGCCTCGCGCAGTTGATTTGTTGCGCAATCTGCTTCCTGCACAGTTCATTGAAGTGTGCGCAATTTGATTTTTATTGCTTTTTTGATGGGTGCAACTTAATTTTTGGACCTACAATTTTGTAACTGGATTTCATTCGAGATTTTGATATTTCTTTTCTCATTTTTAACTTTGATTTCATTCGAGATTTTAAGACCCTGTTTCCTATTTCGAGAATTTGCTTTCGTTCGTGATTTTGTCTCATATCCAAGATTTTTTAGGCTTTGAAACTTCAGTTCCTACTCGCGACTCGATGAGACCTTGTTTCCTATTCGATATCTTGTTGCCTCGTCAAGATTTTCTATTCGAGATTTTATTTTCTAATCACGACATTGTTGATATTAGTTTCTATTTAAGATCTTGTATTCTATTGGAGGTTGTTTTCTCTTCGAGATTTTGTTCGAGATTTTATTGTTATTTGAGATATTGTTGAAACTTGTTTCCGATACAAGGTTTTATTCCTTATGTTGAGACTTTGTCTTTTGTCTGATACCTTGCTTTATGCCACCTTTGAGATTTTGTTACCTATCTAGGATTACGTTCCATTTACGGGATCTTGTTATCATCCCGGATTCCTTTGAGAATTCCGTTATAATTTGAAACTTCGCTTCCTGTCTGAAATATTAAATCTCCCTGATTGCCCTTTTGTACTCACTGATTGGATTCCTTATCGTCTCTTAGTACCTCATAAACCCTTATATTCTAATAGTCAGATAACCTCACCATTTTCGTGACTTGGACTATTGAAACTTATTTGGATTCCTTGAAATTCTCCTTTGGATAAAGTTCAAAGGCTATTCGATGACCTACTAGGGCGTGACAGTTGCGCGCTGCAGCCATTATCTGGATTGCGGAGACCGAAAGTTCACTGCAGCTAGTAGTGTACTGGCGAGGCAGGAACTTTAAGTTGAAGTGATTTCAGACAATCATAGGTTTTCGAGTACTGTCGAGACTTGTCATATTCTTCATACCTTGATCTCTTGGGTTGCTTCGTCAATGATTGTTAGAAAATGGATAAGGTTGACAGATTATTCGGTGACATATTGTTATTTGAGTCACGGAGCCAAAATTCTACTGCAGTCAGATATATACTGGCGGGGTAGGAATTCTAGGCAAAGTGACTTCAAATAGCTATATGTTCCCGGACACCATGGAAACTATATCCCTTTTTATATGATTATTGATTTTCGAGAATCACAGCCCCTTGCACGTTCATCCTGATTTGATACTGTATCTCCTGAGTATTGCGTACGTCTCCTCAATCAACCCTTGCTAAATTTTCCTTCTAGAATTTTATTGTTAGATCATTGAAATCCTAAAAATTGTATATTACCAGATTGTGATTCCGTACTTCGTTTGTGACTTGTCTAACCCCGATCTAAAGTCATGTCTATCTGACCATGATTTTCTATCTTGTTCTAGTCTACCTGTGTTAAACTATCAATTTTTGATCGTACCTAATAATTGTTTCTTCATGATTTTGCTCCTCTAAGATGTAATTGAAATTCATTCCATTCGTGCATATTTAATCCTTGATCATTGTTAGATCGTATTATTTTTTGTGTGTAATTATTGTATTTTATCACAAAGGCTCAGGGCATCTCAGAGTTGCACAGGATCGGTAGAAGTACTGGACGGACAGCAGCAGACGGCCACTGGAGTTCGCAGTTGGAGATAGAGTGTTCCTGAAGATCTCGCTGACTAGGGGCGTCATTCGTTTCGGCAAAGGCGGGAAGCTCAGTCCGAGATTCATCGGGCCTTTCGACGTGACGGAACAAATTGGCGAGGTGGCATATCGACTAGCGCTTCCAGCCAGCTTGGAGGGAGTACATGACGTTTTCCACGTGTTTCAGCTTCGATGCTACATTCCGGACACGAGCCATGTGGTAGATTTTTCGGAGCTAGAGGTGGGTCCGAGATTGACCTACGAGGAGCAGCCAGTGGAGATCCTTGATCGGAGAAAGAAGTGCTTGCGGAACCAGACTATTTCATTTGTCCGTGTCATGTGGAGACACCACTCTCCGAGAGAGTCCACATGGGAGCACGAGGACGAGATGCGGGAGCGCTATCCCAGTTTGTTTGTTTGAGTGTACTTTGATAATGGGAATCTTAAATACAATAAATAAATTGTGTTGAACCTTCTTGAGATTTGCTTTGAGTTTGTTTTGTTACCTCTCGAATTTCGAGGACGAAATTATTTTGAGGGGAGATTTGTAATTCCACTTCCCGATTTTTTGAGAAAATAAAATTTTGATTTTATAATAGCAATTGATTTATTTGGGTTTCAAATAAAAAGTTAATTCTTATTTATTTTAATATGGTGATTGATATTTTAGAGGGAAATAAATTGGGATCAAATTTTCAAATTTGAAAAGTTGTTACAACCAACTTGTGGTCCCCTCATTTTTTAAATGTTTTAACTGTTTTTTTAGCATTTTTGTAATAATGAAAAGGCAGAGGTTATTTTTATAAATATTTTCGGGCGGAGGGACTTACTAAAGAACTTTTCGGGCGGGGGGTATTTTCTGTAAATTTGCCAATATTTCTTTATAACCGAGCTGGAAAGAGAGAGAATTATTCAGAGTTATATTTTTTCATCTCCTTTCTTCTTCTGTTCTCTCGTCCCCAATTTTTTCCGAGCAACCCTAAATCGACGATGACGATTTCGAGCAGCGACTTCAACGGCGACGAGCGACGACGAGGAGGCGTAGACCCCTTCAGTAGCAGCGCCTGTGCAGCAGTGCACACAGCGTCACTCTTTCGACCAACTGCAGGAGTGGATCGTTGTCGATCTCCTCTCGACGACTTTGAAATTTTGGTGAGTCTCCATTGTTCTCCTGTCTTCTCTTTCCCTTGTTGAAATCGAACCCCTCAATTGATTTTCGAACTAAAATTCTAGAGCAAGCGGATTCGACCTACTTTTGGAGATCACTGACGTTCTTCACAAGTTGCGTTTCTCAGTTTCGACTCTAGATTTCGGTGAATGATTTATGAATCTAAGTCATGGTTAGATGAATCGAATTAGTTTTGGCTCGATAATATTTTTGATTCGCATTTCTTCACTCAATCTAGGTTCGAATGTTGTTTCGGTTAGATCAGCTTTGAAGGTCAGTAGATCGAAGGATTTGGTAAGCTGTTCTGATCCTTGACTCGTGTTTGTAGATTTGAATTGGATTTGTTTTTTCAGTGAACAGTGTGATAGTTTGGTCGATCCATTATGATTTCGGATTGAATGTGGTCGAGTCAGTAGAGTTTCGGGTTTGTGTTGCAATCTGAGTTTTGGAAGAACAGTGGGATGTAGGGGATTTTATACATATTTTGATCACTGTTGGTGTATGTCCACACCAGGAGATCGACTGATTTTGAGTCTTCACTGAGACCATCGGGACTTGAGAGGTTGTGTCCAACGCATCAGGTCAAGTTTCCAGTTTTTGGTGAATCTTTCAGGTAATTTTGTAACTCAATTCTATAGAATAGTTGCTATGATTTCGTATGTGTGTGTGTCCAGGAATTATAGAGTCCGTGTGTGCGTGACTGTTCGTGTCCTGATTTGCTGTGTCGGCCGCCTATGTTCGTGTCCTGAATTGTTGTCCTGAATTGCTGTATCGACAACCTGTGTTCGTGTCTGTTTCGAAGACATTGGGTGCAACAATAGCAGTTATTGATCTGGGAGGGAATCATTCTCTGAATTCTTATTTTATGTAAAGTTTGTATCAGTTCTTGTAGGCTAATAGTTAAGTATATTATGTGTGGTTGATTGGTGGAAGTTAGAGTATGGAGCTCACCTTATTTTTCCAAGTATATTAGTCTGGCAAGAAGTTAGATTAATGAAGGGTTTTATAGTCTGGATTATTCAAAGGATTGTAAATAGTGTGCTGTGTATTGTTGTGGACCATTTTTTTGGGGGGTTGCTATAATAATGTGTAAAGGTTCAGTTTAGTTCTATAAGCTGCAAATATTAATATATGTATTAAAAGTTCAATTGCAAGTTTAGAAATTATGCTGAATTGTTTATTGAAGCATTATACACTATAGGAGGCTAAGAACTGAGCAACAGGTGTCTATATTTAATTATATACTAAGTTGTGAGTAATGCTTCAATGAATTTGGGCAGTTGTTGTATCATCCGTTATTCAATATAACTAAGTTTAGGATTGGTATCGAGTGCTGTGTTTATAGATGCTTATATTTTTCCTAAATGGCTAAGTCATGGATAGATAGTTGATTGGACAGTTTTCTCCAGCAGTTAATGTAGAACTTAAATCACTAGTATTAAAATGCTTGATGGGTAAAATAGAACCAATTTAGATATTAATAATTAATCAACTTGTACACATTATTAAATACAGGAGGACATTTTGCTCTGATCTTTACCCGTACTTTTCTGGAGCAAGACAAGTACATTCTATGGTCTTGTATATTTTATTATATCATGTGCTTCCTTGATTGACACACTGCGATACGACATATTTTTCTGGTGCTCATGTTCCTTGTTCTTATTACTTGTACCTGGGGAGGGGAAATATACTATTTATGTGACCAAACCCAAAAAACAACTCAGGTGTGTTTAGCTTAGACCCCGCATCGTGTACGCGGGTCCTAAGTCGTACCATTCATGTGCTTTCATGTGCTTCATGTGCTTACCCCTAGCCGGTCACATACTTAGTTATATTTTAAATATTGTACACAAATTCAGGAGATATATCATGTACTTAGTTCCTGTGATTCCTGAGATACCATGTTCTTTCATGTTCTTACATTTTATGTTCTTTCATGTTCTTACATTCCATGTTCTTTCATGTACTTTACACACCATATTCTTTCTTGTACTTTACATACCATATTCCTTTGTACTTTTATATCATGATGTCTCATTCATTACCTAGAACTGTACTTTGCTCCGCTCCTGACTGGATAAGTTGCAGGTATACTTGCAGGATATCATTCTACCTTATGGGCCAGAGCCCGGGATCTTAGCTGAGCAGGATGGTCATGACTTAGCTTGAGGTTTCAGGTTTAGACTGTTAGCCTTACTTTTAGATATTGATTTAGAATTCATAGTACATTTAATTCTTGATGACTCGTACATTATATACATAGAATTGTAGATTATGGTGATCATTCTGGGATACGTTTTAGATGATGTGATTATTTACATTTATGATTATCTGGTTAGTTTTCCCTAGCTTGGTACAGCTTACTTCGTCGTGTATAACGACGAAGGCTGGGCGTGTCCGACTCGTGTCCGATTATTCGGAAGCGGGTCGTGACATGTAAACCATAAACCTATGAGACTATCTAATCTCTAGGAACCATTTATTGTGAGAATCCAAATATTCATTTTGATTCTTGGCTTAACTAGCAACCCGTATGCCTTAACTCAAACCTTACTTGACTAGGCCCTCACAGTTTAGACAAAGAAGAATAGACCAAAACAAGGACAAGCATTGCAAGGACCATGGTAGACACCCATTCCGAGATTAGAGATTCAGCAAATGTTACTCTAGGTACAAAATTCAATTATCAAAGAAGTGACATAATATTAGAACAACACATTCACCAGCTTAGCCAAAATCTGTAGCATGATGCCCCGTCATTATGTTGTATTAGTAATCAACAAGTGATACATGAGCACTACATTTAATTCCTCTAGAACGCTTGTGACTATAGTCTGGCAGGTTTGACACAAATAGAAATTCATGACTTAGTAGTTAGGGATCTTTCCCATGACATGCTTTAGAGTTCGTTATTCTACCGATAGACTCTCGTATACCATGGACAAGCGGATCATTCCATCTTATCGACTTAGGTACCACCGTACGCGATCATTTCCATTTATTAGGACTCGGGGTACAATCCTCGAAACTGATTCACAACTACCCTATTATGTTATCGATCACATCGTGACTTATTATTACCAAATGTCAAGGTACGATATCGCGACTCAAATATTTCTAACCTCATTATTCCTAAAACCATATGTAACGCCCCAGTCCCAAAATACGTAGGACTAGGAATATATACATGCAAGCTGTATTCATACGAAGTACATGGGCCTCGTATGGATACATAAGCTGTAAAATGCAGTAGAACCATAACTAATCTCATCCACACAAAATAAATGAATAAAAGATATCATATAATGATAATGAATTGTCTTGATACAATGTGTTGGGCGGAGACAAATCCATTACCAGCAAGTAAGAGAAAAATACATGGAAAATGATATGAATTTGGCGAGCGAAGCAAAGACGATCCAAGTGCAATCATCCTCGAAGAAAATAGCAATGATCACGGCTAGAGCTAGAATACCTGCGAAAGACAATAGCACACACCTGACGAGATAACCAGATTCTCAGAGGGACGTAACAAGACACATAATATCATGCCATATAAACTGAATAAATATTGCTCAAATAAATAAGTCAATTGAATTATAACATGGTCCAATACACACCTATTGAACGAGCGTACCATTCCCCCAACCAAACAAGGACAGGAGATGGTAAACTAATTCACGATGACATATCTTTCCATGCTATGAATCCAATATGGTATTCGGACCCCAACAAGGTTCAATACCTTCTCATCGAAGTAGTAAGTCACACCTACAACTAAACAAGGACAAGATGTGATGAACTAATCTGTGACAAGTTATTGTTCCAAGCCATGGTCAGATACAAGTACTCAAGCCAAAAGTACTCGTACCTAACGGATAAGGGCGCCTAACCGTTCTACGTAAAATATAGTTAAGAACAGTTCATGGTCGCATGACTACCGGGTCAAGTCAAGAAAATACCAATGCAGTACCTCAGTAGCGAGTCACAACACTAGATACTATTCCTCAGTATCGAGCGAGTCTATAGCATATAGTCTACCTATCGTTCCTCAGTAGCGAGCGAGTCTACGATAGATAGGGTGGTAGTCAACTTCCAATCATGTTCTCCCCGCCCAATGCCAACTCATAACTGCTAAGTCTTCTAGCATACAATTCTAATAGCCGTTATTTCCTAACGCGCGGCTTATACGTACTGGTGGCCAGCCAATCACGCACGTCCGTGTTCTACATGCGACACACAACTTCGTGGTACAACGTGTCAAGGCCATGAATGCAACACACAAAGGTGGTCCCTTAAATCTAGGTTTAATGTGTAAGAAAAATAATACATAGCAGGAAATATAAATAAACAGTAAGTTTTAGCAGGTTATGCCATGTATCACAGTTTATTTTGCATAAAAAAATAATGAATAATGCATGAAATATGAGCTAAAATAAATAAACAACAAATGACAAGGTGTCTTGCCTGGTAGGATGCCTGGTGTATTGCAATGATCAAGCTGGCATGAACCGTGACTTCGGTGCAACAACTGTACATGGTGACCTCGGGTGGTGGCACAGACAGTTCCATTGGGTCCAGAAGGGTCAATTTAGTTAGGGCTGACATAAGGAAGAATTGACAGAATTGGCGAAGGAATAGGAATAATAGGCTTGGTCATGGAAAGGAGAAAAAGTCAAAGAAAAAAATGGATAATAATATATACGGTTTTAGAGCTATTTATAATACTTAAAAATAGGGTTTTATTTAGTTAAAATAATTTAAATAAACACTTGAATTCAAAAATCTTTTTAAGGCAAAAACTCAAAATTTTGTCAAAATAATATTTTGGTATGGAACCTATATTTTTATAAATCGAAAAATAATTTAAATAAAATAAAGTAATTTTAGAAACTTATTTAAGTCTAAAACCCATATTTTGTAAAACTATAATTGGTCAAATAATTTTACTTTAAATAGATAAAAAAATTTCACAGTAATAATCATAGCCCGTAATATTTGGTTACAAAATTAGTTTTTAAAGAAAGTATCTATTTCAGTTAATAAGGCAATTTGAATAATAATTGGTACTAATAATACAACAACAATAATATAATAATAATTTTTTTTTAAAGTATGTATCAAATCTCCATTACATACTGTATAACAAAGATCTAGATAATATAATAAATAAATAAATAAAACTCAATTAAGAAAACAACAACAGCAATGATAATAATAATGAGGATAATAATAATAATAATTCTAATAGTAATACTAATAATAATAATAATAATAATAATAATAATAATAATAATAGTACAGTAGCAGCTCTCTCTCCTTTCGAGAGAGAGAGATGAAATGAAAAAAAAAACATGAAGAAAGAGGAGGGTAAGGAAGAGGGAAGCGGGGTCGTCGGTGCTGACGGCGTGCCAGGCGCTGGCCGTGGAGGAGCGGATACGCGGGCAGCGGAGGAACGAAGAGAGAGAGAGAGCTGGCCGGTCGGGGCAGAAGAGAGGGCGGAGGCGGTTTGATCGGTCGGCGGGGCTCACCGCCGGGCGCGCGAGCACGCGGCGGAGAGGGGTTTTGAGAGGGGAACGGCTGAGCTCGGCGCTGGCCCTGATGGCTGCGCGGCTCGTCGGCGGAGGTATGGGTGGCGCGCTCCGGGAAGCGATCGACGGTGTCGACTGGGCGGAGCGCGGCTGGTGGATGTCGGATCTGGAGCGCTGCCCGCGGTGGTACGGCGCGGCGGAGCGCTACTCCGGCGGAGGTTTTCTAGGCGGTGGCGAGCCAGAGAAGGAGGCCAGGTGAGGGTTTGTCACACCCCGCTCCCGTAGGAGCGATCGTCCTCGCTAAGGCGTGATGCCGCACAGGCCTAGGTTGCGCCCGTGCAAGGCCAAGTCCAGAAATGGCCGATTTGAGCTAGGCCACAGAGTCGCACACAGTGTCCCCATTACAGCGGAAAGTAAATAAACATAAATTGAAGCGAATTCAACTCTTTATTGATATTTAAGAAGTTTACAAGCGGCGCTAGACCGATATTATAAATCGCTCAAGCTCTCTCTCTGAAACATAAAAGGCGTGCCAAGTGGCTTACAAGATGGAATGATACATGGCGATATTCCGATACATTATGTCCTGTACATGGTACTTCAGTTCCTTGCAACGCTCCAAGGCCCCAGAGTTGGCTCCGTGCCTTAGCACGTTCGATGGAAGCTCCGCACCCGCCGGCGTCTCCTGCATCCTGCCAGCAGACTGTGGGGTTATCAGTACATTGTTATGCACTGGTGGGGAGGCTAGATCTCCCATAATGCTATCATTACCAAACACGTTCCATTTACTTTTGTGTACCGTCTATCATTCATTGTCTTTCTAATCTTGCCTTAGGATCAGTTTCATGGCATATTTCGTAACATATCTCGTGTTGCCTAATACAAGTGTCGTATGGAAATACATGTACGACTTACCCATACTTACCGTCCGGCCTTCCCTGTCAAAAGTAAACCAAGTTAGACAACAGTTCATAAGGAATAACTTAACGTGTCTCATGTAAACTTTCAATATCAAGAGCGTGTTCCTGCCTCGGGTCCTAGCATGTCGTAGGCACGTTCTCTAACTCATTTTGTATGAATTACTCTTTATTCACTTGGTGTGTTACGTTTCCAGCATGTTCAGAGTATTACATTTCTAGCATGTTCAGGAGTGTTATATTTCAAGCATATTCAGGACGTTACATTTCAAGCATATTCAGGAGTGTTACACTTCGAGCATGTTCAGGATGTTACATTTCAGGCATGTTCAGGACGTTACATTTTAAGCATATTCAGGCATGTTCAGCATGTTCAGGAGGCACTTCATTTAGTTAACTTAGACTACTTGTTTCAATGCAAGGACTTGCACGTGGATTGCCACCAGCATAGTCCACTTAATCTACATGCATGGGTCGCTGGCATCATAAGCCATTTTGGACATATCACGTGGGCATTCTCACCTATCGAAGCGTGATGGCTGGTACACCTTGATAGTCTCTTGAAATGCCTGGCATTACGTCTCTTTGAGTGGCCGAGCCCCCACTCAAAGTAGCCCGTAATCCCCATGTCTGATTCCGCCTAGGCCGGCCACGGTATTCCCTCCCATCGCCTGTGCCGCAGAATCCTTCCTCATGACGGCCACGGTATTCCCCCCCATCGTCCGTGCCGTTTGTCCACAACCATTTCGTATTTTACTTGTCATTTAACATAACGGCTGTCTTTAGCCATAATGCGTTATCGACCAGGTTGGCGTCCGTGCAGCGCGGGTAGCGAGCCCCGTTGCACGTGCCCGTCATACCTGTCGCTAACGTCTTTCATGTCTTATCTTTTATTTCTTTCTTTCACTTGTTCGTTCATTCATTCCTTTTTTTCATTCACGTATTCATTCATTCATTCGTTATGCAACTCCCGGTGCGGAAGTCGTCTTGGCGACCCATCGGTCCCATAGTCTTTCAATGTTGCTATACTCTACTCGGAACGACTATGTTGATAGTCTTCCCATTTCATTGTTGTAATCCATTCATTGTTGAACGCGTAAAGGACTTGAACGTAGCTTGTGCCTTAGCACGAGTGTAGAGCGCGGTACGAGAGTTCACATTTTCTAAGTTCCTTTCCATATTCTATATAAGCATACAAGATGGGATTATTCCTTTAGCTAGGTGCGTTGAGTCATTCATTAGCATTTACGGTGTTATCGCCTAGCGATTCTAGCATTAGTGTCCGTATTGTTATGTGTCTAGGCTAAGCAAAGACGGGTTCATCGGAGCCACCCACCTTAGCGATGTTCGCATCGGCCGAGCGATACTCCGAGCGCGCCTTGGAAAGTCTAAGTCTGGATTCATCTTGACGGGCCAATGTAAGCCTTTGCATCGATTCTTCTTCAGGTCGATGCCAACTCTTCGGGTCGACGGCTCGTTCGAGTTGTTGTACTTGCCGTTTGAATCGGCGTTCCGCTAGGACGGAGCAGGTCATTACAGGGTTTGAGTTTCTATTTTTTTCTACTTTTTCTTGGTGGTGATGGATGTTCCGGCGGTTGGCCGGGGTCAATTGTGGTCATGGACGGGGTATGGGTGGTTGTCTCCGGAGCCAGTGGTGAAAGGTGAAGGCGATGGGTGGTTTCGGTGGATGATTCGGGTTGATGATGGTGGAGGCGTAGGCCGTTGGGGTCGGCCAGGACTTGGAGGCTGTGACGGGTCCCAGGGAGATGTGGTCAAGCAGTCTTGTTGGTTGTGTTCAGTGGATACGTGTGGATGGCCGGGAGTCGCTGGCCAGGATGGGCACGACGGTGTGGTCTGGCCGGGTGGCAGGAGTCGGGGGCTGTTGTAATGTCGGGGTCGTCGGAAAGGTTGGCCGTGGTGGCATTGGTAGAACAGGGGGTCGGAGAGGAAATTACTGGTGGCGGTGGTTGTGTGCTCGGTGATGGTGGTGTTAGCCGGGGTCGAAGGGTTCGACGGTGGTCGAAGTCGGGTGAGGCGGCAGGTGGTGGAAAGTGGCTGGGATTCACGGGTGCCGGAAAGACGTCGGGTCGCAGGGAACGGAGTTGCTAGCAGCGTGGTGGAGGATAGCGGGATTCCGGCTAGGTTAGGGTTAGGTTTTAGGATTTGATTTATCGTGTCGGAGTTGTCGACACGGGAAAATGAATGTACTTGTAAAGGGTGGAATAAGAATTGGACGGGCAACACGGACACGGTGCACGCACGTTTGTGGTAGAATTTGTGGAGGAATATTATGGAGAAAATATTGGAGGATTACCTGCCTATTTGTAGGATGTAAGAATTCCCAATTGGATAGGATTAGGAAAAGATTTAAAACCCAAATTAGATAATTCAATCTATTTAATTTAAATCCAAATCCAAATACAAATCCTATTTAAATTATATCCCTTTAGTTTAAAATCAAATCAAATAAATCAAATTTCAATTATAGATATTAATTTAATCTATTTAAATAATCCAAAAATCAAATCAAGATTCAAATGGCCATAATAACTTCCAAATATATTTTTCAAAATACCAATATTAATAATTTTGAAAATAATAAATATTTTTAAATATCTTTTTGAATAATAAAATAATAATATTAATAAATCTCAAAAATTACATTTTTATTTAAAATAGATGAGTAAAATATTTAGAAAATATATACGTATGCACAAGAATATTATCAATAATTATTATAAACGAAAGGCTTTGTACCATTAAAATAAATAAAATAATGAGCTTGAAAGTTTGCTACGATAGCTAAAATAATTATTATATAAATTATTTTAAAACTATAAAATTAGAAAAAATATTTTTCTAAAATATGTACGCTCGCACATATTCGCACTCGTCGAGCAAATTCAAAAATAAAATTTTGCGCACGACGTACAATACGACTACGCGACGTACAATACAAAATTTTAATTCAGTACCAAATTTAATAATAAAAAATATTAGAAATTTAGGAGTTTTACACCATATCCTAGTCTCTAGAGTGAATAAATTGTAAGCCATTCTTACTTTTAGGAATTTGGGGATCACCGATTGATTGAGGTAAATTGGTTCTCACTAGGATGATAAATTAGTGACTCGTGAACTCCCACTTTCTTTTTAGATCTTTTGGTGTCCCTTACAGTGACTTTGATATTCGAAGTGTAATACTAGCTGTTACCTTCCATAAAAATTTATATGCAAAACTTAAACGAGTCCACCTTCAAGTAGAGACATCATGTCCCACACAAACACATCTCCTTGCACTCTATTATTATGATACGACTTTCAGGTCAAAAGGGACTAGCGATAACCCTTACCATAACACCGATGTACTTTCGGACTGCAGTTAGAGATCCAACCTTGACTCAAATCTTTTGGCCTAATATATGGTTGTGATCTACTCGAAGCCCTCTACGCACATGCCACTAGTGTGCCACTCAATAAAGGCCTTGTGTGCTACTTAAACACAAAAGTCACGGAAGGCGCATCTCACGACTTATAGAACCTATTCTACCAACCCGACGAGAAATTTTCCCAACCACTTGAATTTGAACCTATTATACATTACCCTAACCTAATAGGGATGGTTTAAAATTCCACAAAATTTTGTCCAGCCATTATAGATTAAAAATCTAAAGTTCATGCAATCAAAGATTGAAGTCCAATTAGGGAACCTATTGAGACTCAGTTAAACCCATCATAGCCCATCGCCATATTGGGACTATAAAAACCAAACTTGATAAAATAGGCCATCACCCCTATTATGTAGATCCCACCTCTTGGCTTACTAATTCTCCTTCCTTAGATTTCGTAACTGCATCTCTTCGTAGCCTATGTTATGCATCTCTCGGTACCAACTTGCTTCCGGATATACTTGACCAAGACCTCTCATACTGTCTTGACCAAACATAATTAATATATGGGCCATATTAAATAGATAATACCTAGACTTCCTATAGTGTCTGTGACTATGATTGGAAATACCTCATACTTCTTATACCTCCTTGAAATTTGACCTTCTTAGAAGCCCTATTACTGTGCTTTCCCCGATTAACCAACTTCTATAAGTTGGGTAGAACATTGTACTTATTATACTCTACCTCTCAGAATGGGTTTACAATCGTGACTGTTCTTCAGTCTGTATGGAATTTATGAAACGATCTTTTATTTTGCATTTTATATCCCTTTGCTCGTGCGTTTAGATAACTACGGTAACAGATTGCAACCTAAATTCTTCAAGTCAATCATAGAATCATTTTTTTTAAAATCAATAGCAAATTTTTTTTGAGGCAAATAGATCGCAAGCCTCTCTAAGGAACATAAGATTTTGGAATTAACAAGTGGATGGAAATAATTGGTTCCAATTAGACTAATAATTTAATGGTTTATAACGTTGATCCATATTCTTATCATGTGATACCCTCGACCGTAATTTTAATAATTGAAGCACAACGCTAGCCTTTTTCTTTCGACAAAGTTCACACTCACTAACTAGACTAGTCATGCTACTCACATGACATACATGTCCCACACAAACGAACTTTCCAGTGCTCCATTTAAAAAATTACACCACGTGTATGGCACATTATTTCTTCAAAACAAACCATAGAGACCCAAATTCGACATATTCGATTTCACCCATGCAAATATCAACCCATTCCCTTAACTAAACTGAATCCTCAAGATCTATGCAAGACGCACACCTATGACGTATGCCTTCCAACAAGCAAGCGCATGCCTCCTACACAACACCAAACATCAGCCTACACATATTAGTCGTTTTGACTTAGAGTTTTCAAAATACTTGCCTAATCATATTCTATAGCCTGGGTTCTTTAATTATCATCGATTCTCATCACTTGGCCATAAATTCTTCTTCCCTAAGTTTTCAAGCTCACTTCTTAGTTTTCCATGTTAGACGTAGAACGAATCCTTCTGAACCGACACACCTTAGTATATTCCAACAAGAGGTCGCTACCAGCTTGTCAGAAGCATGACCCCTAGAGTGAAAATGTTTGATTGTAGTAACTTTTTTATAGTTGTTATTGACCAAGAACGTTATGGTGTTATCGAGGCTCACTTAGAATCCAAGACTGTGGTCAGAAGTGTCCATTATTCTCGTGTCCCTCCCTAGAAATTGTCCTCCTCAAGGTCTTGTAATGACGACGATCTTTACGGGTGGCCAACTTCTATAAGTTGGATAGAGTCTGGAAGGAAGTATACCCCATCTTGTAGAATATGAGGTCAATTGGGATTCCTATGACAACCACCCCTCCATCCTTTCAAAAATTGAGCTAAGATTTGACGTACCTACTCTCCCTCCGTACAAAATTTGCAATTCTTGATATTATGAATATTTTTAATTTTGAGGACGAAATTATCATAAGTTGGGTAGGATGTAAAATCCCTTATAATTTAAAGGAATATTTAAATTATTTTTGGATTTTATTTAATTCTAATTTATTTTTATCTTATTTATATTATATAAAATGACTATAGCCATGGTTGAGTTTGAATATGCAAGACGACTAGAAAGTATGGCATGCCTAGCGTAGTCGGGTGCTTTAACTAGTATGCTAGCCATGTTAGGAATTTCATGGTCATATTATAATCTCTTGCATGTTAACCATTCAAATTATGGCACAAGTTATATTTTTATTTAATTAATTAGTTAAGAAAGCCTTTATGACTTTTTAGGAGACCCGGTTGCACCAAACCTTCCCAAACCTCTTCCAAGCCAAACCCAACCTTATGTAGGCATGTTGGGCATTAATAAATATTAATAATTACATTTATTTGTATTTAATTCAGATTTTGTAGTGTAATTACATAGATAGAATTAAATAGTTCTATATTAGGAAACCCCTTTTTAAATCCTCAATCCAATCAACTTGCCAACTCACCAAACAACCAAATCATGCCAAGTGGACCCCCACCATGCTAATTTCGAACAAGCAACCCCCCCCCCATGGCCGAATGCATCAAATTAAATAGGATTTAAATCCTAGATTGCTTAAAATTTATTTAAGGATATGTTTAAATATACCAACTTATCCCAAACCTTAACCAAATCCTAATCTTTCTCTCCCTCACCTTTGGCCGACCAAAACCCCTCTCCCTCTCCATAAATTTGGCACCAAAAAAATTCTCATAGCATCTATACATCATCTCCTCCATTGCACATCTCTCCATCCTTCACAAAAACTCATCTCCTCCACCATACATCCCCGAAACCCCTCAAAACAAACCCTAAATACTCCATCTCCCCCATCCAATCCTCTATAGCCATTATCAACTCTCCCATACTCACCAAGAGAGGATTAGCAAATGAGGATAGTGAAAAAGATTGGAGCTTTGGTGAAGAGAAGTCATCATCACCCTTTCTAGCAAGGATCTTTGGTAAGAACCCAAATCTTTTCTTCTAAAAACCTTTGCTAAAATTCTGTAAAAAATATGTTATTAATTCTATAGAAACCATATTTTGATAGATTTTTTTAGGTATAATCATCCACAAAGGTTTCATAAAATATATGCGTAATATTCATGTGTCGGTAGGACCAAAATTAACTCCATTGTAAAGGAACTATGAGTTATTGTTGCCTATTTTCGAAACTGAATTTTATGTGTGTTCATATACATAAATTAGGATTTTTAAGTATTTTTCCACAATTTTAGCAACTCAAATCTGGTCGAAAAAATTGTAGGTCAAAACTAACTAATTTCTGGTAAACGGCTGACCTAGAATGTCCCAAACTTGTAGTATAACTCAACTCTTGTACCTATGATATTATTATATGAAATAAATTATTTTATTTCTGTTTAAAATATATTTTTGGTTATTTTAGCAATTTTAAGTCATTAACTATGTTTCGGGCGAGTTTCGGGTAGACTAGCTGACTTATTAATCAACTAGTCATAAATGTATTTAGAAATATTAATTCTAGAATTTTAGAGATAAATCTGTAGAAAATTAGTTGAAATATTATTTTTATGATTTTTATATGATTTTTAAGTATGTTATTGAAGTAGGGGCATAACCGACTAATTAAAAGTTAGAAACCCTAAAACTGTATTTCGATGTCTCGTAGAACCTGTGTGTGATTGTATGGATCTAAATGATTCCACAAGAGATTGAATATAATTTTAACGCATTACTTTGACTAATTAAGTCGTATCGTAAGTTTCATAAGTAGTGACTTAATTTAGTTAATTAATCATCTAGGAGCGTCGGGTTCCGGAGGCGTGGACGCGGGAGCGATGTTTCATATTTACAGCATGAAATCAGACAAGACACCTTGCCTTTACTGTTTAAATTTCTTGCTAAATATCATGCATACTTTTTCTTATTTTTAGCAAATAAAATATTGTTCTTTCAAAACTATATATAGATGCAAATTATTATACTTTATGCAATTGGCTTAAAGTTAAGGGACTATCATATGTTTAGAGCATCTCATAAACTGTCATGATATACCACGGGTTGGGTATGAGTTATGAGTCGCATATAGTTTCGAACTTGCATACCGACCGTACATCGGTGCGTACAGGTCGTGCGTTAGGATATGACTGCTAATAGATTTGTGTAGAAGACTTGGCAGTTATTAAGGATTAAACAGTGTCGTGGAGTCGACACATGTATAGTATCATGGGGAGGAAGGAGACAGTTATTAGCATAGGGGCTACATGTTCAGTACACACATAGATTTGGGCCGATAGTGTCTCGAATGAGCGCTACTTACTGCCCCGGGGCTGATAGTTCTCGTATGAGCGCTACTTTCTGTCCATGGTCGATAGTGTCTCTTATGGGCACTACCTACTACCGCTCTCTCTCCATCTATGCTGAACACCTAAGTTTCTGCGTAGAACGTTATCTTCTAAAGTGCATTCCACATAGAATGGTTAGGAACCTTTACTCGTGCATACTTTTCTGTTGAGCTTTTATTATTCAGTTTATTGGTATGATATTATGTGTCTTGTTACGTCCCTTTGAGGACCTGGTGATCTCCCCAGGGGTGTGTTTCGTGATTTGTTGCAGGTGCTCTAGCTAAGGCCATGTCTTCCTTCCTCCGTGATGATTGCTTTTGGACTCGCCATTTGCTTCGTTCGACCAAATTAGTTATTTGTATATTTCTTTCTTATTTAAACTTATTGGTAGTGGATATGTCTCTGCCCAACGTTTGTACAAATGACTTTAATAAGTCGATTTTATAATATATTGGTTTGTGGATGAGATTAGCTTCATGGTTACTACATTTTACAGCTTATGTGTACATACGAGATATCCATATATAGAGTATACTTCGTATGTAGACAGCTGGCATGATACGTTTCTAGTCCTACGTATTTTGGAACTGGGGCGTTACAATAAATGCATAAGCAATAACACAACCACAATAAAGAAGGGCTGGAGGCATACAAATGGAGTTTTCCATCGAGCTAGTACCAGGAACAGCACCGGTCTCTTTTAATGTGTATCGGTTGGCGAAGAAGGAGCTAGATGAGTTGAAGCTTCAGTTGGAGGAGTTGCAGACTATAGGATTCATCCGACCGAGTGCTTCACCTTGGGGAGCCCCAGTTTTGTTTGTACCGAAGAAGGATGGGACTGTCCGAATGTGCATTGATTACAGAGCCTTGAATATACTGACCATCAAGAACAAGTATCCATTACCTCGGATCGACGACCTGTTTGATCAGTTGACTGGAGCTAGAGCATTTTTGAAGATCGACTTGAGATCAGGGTACCATCAAGTGAAGGTACGGAAGGAGGACATTCCGAAGACAGCCTTCAGGACTCGTTATGGTCACTACGAGTTCCTAGTAATGCCTTTTGGTTTGACCAATGCGCCTGCTGTGTTCATGAATCTGATGAACAGAGTATTTTACCAGTATTTGGATCAGTTCGTGGTCGTGTTCATCGATGACATATTGGTGTACTCGAAGAGCCACGAGGAGCACAGAAGGCATTTGCAGATTGTGTTGGAGACATTGAGGAGCGAGAGACTCTATGCCAAGCTGAGCAAGTGCAATTTCTTTCTGGACAGTATCTCTTTTCTCAGACACATCATCTCAGGAGAGGGTATATCTGTGGACCCAGCGAAGATCTCGTCCGTAGAGACATGATCGACCCCTACCAATGTCTCGGAGGTGAGAAGTTTTCTTGGACTTGTCGGGTATTACCGGAGGTTCGTAGAGAACTTTGCGAGGATCGCTGAGCCGATTACCCGTTTGACCCGGAAGGAGCAGGAGTTTATCTGGACAGAGGAGTGCCAGGTGGCATTTGATGAGCTGAAGAAGCGCCTTACCACAGCACCTATTCTGACTATTCCATCCGGACCAGGAGGGTTTGTGATCTACAGCGACGCATCCGGAAAGGGATTGGGATACGTTTTGATGCAGCACGGGAAGGTAGTAGCATTTGCTTCGAGGCAGCTGAAGGTTCATGAGAAGAATTATCCAACCCACGACTTGGAGCTTACCGCGGTTATCTTTGCCCTGAAGCTTTGGAGACACTACTTGTATGGTTAGAGGGTAGAGATATTCACAGACCATAAGAGCTTAAAGTACGTCTACACTCAGAAGAAGCTGAATCTGAGACAGAGACGGTGGTTGGAGCTAATAAAAGACTTCGAGATCGAGCTACAGTACCATCCAGGGAAGGCGAATGTCGTAGCAGATGCTTTGAGCAGGAGGCCTATGGCGTACATGTTGACGACTCATCCCCATCTTCTAGAGGAGCTACGAGAGTTGGGGATCGAGGTGGTACTACCAGGAGCAGATGGCCATTTGGCTAGCCTATAGGTACAGTCTTTGTTGGTAGAGAGGATCAGAGTCGCGTTGCGGACAGACGCCAGATTTCAGCGACTTCGACAGAGGACAGAAGCAGGTATACAGACCGGGCTGCGCACTCATGAGGACGGGACTCTGAGGTGTAGAGATCGCCTCTATGTTTTCAATGGAGAGCTTCGTCAGGAGCTGATGACGGAGGCGCACAGTTCAGCATATTCCATTCATCCAGAAGATACGAAGATGTACAAAGACCTGAGGCAGCATTATTGGTTGCATGGAATGACGCGAGAGATAGCCCACTTTGTAGCCAGGTGCTTGGTGTGTCAGCAAGTCAAGGCTGAGCACCAGAGGTCCGCAGGACTGCTCCAACCACTTCCCATACCGGAGTGGAAATGGGAGCATATCACGATTGACTTCATTACAGGATTACCGAGGAGCCCGAGTGGACGGGATGCAGTTTGGGTGATAGTGGACCGACTCACCAAGTCAGCTCACTTCCTACCCTTCAGAGTGGGACAGTCTACAGAAGCCCTAGCAGATATGTATATGAGGCAGATTGTGCGCCTTCATGGAGTACCGGTTAGTATAGTATCTGACCGAGATTTGAGATTCATATCGCACTTCTGGCGGAGCCTACAGGAGAGCTTTGGTACTCAACTGAAGTTTAGTATATCATACCATCCGCAGACAGATGGCCAGTCAGAGCGCACCATTCAAACGCTGGAGAACATGTTGAGGGCGTGCATGCTAGATTTCAGAAGATCATGGGAGGACCACTTGCACCTAGTGGAGTTCTCATATAACAACAGCTATCAGGCCAGTATCCAGATAGCCCCTTTCGAAGCATTGTATGGCAGGAAGTGTCGTTCCCCAGTCTGTTGGAGTGAGGTGGGCGAGAGACAGATACTCGGACCAGAGTTGGTGGTTCGTACAGTAGAGAAGGTGAAGCAAATCCAAGGGCACTTGAGAGCATCTCAAAACAGGCAGAAGCACTGGGCGGACACACACAGGCGACCCCTGGAGTTCAGGGAGGGAGACCATGTCTTCCTAAAGATCTCACCCACCAGAGGTACCATCAGGTTTGGAGGAAGAGGGAAGCTTAGTCCAAGGTACAATGGACCCATTTGATGTGCTAGAGTGGATTGGAGAGGTTGTCTACCGGTTAGCATTGTCGCAGTCGTTGGAGGGTGTTCATGATGTGTTCTACGTATCTCAGCTGAGGAGGTATGTGCCATATCCTAGCCACATCCTAGACCACTCGGAGATCACTGTCGGGCCGAGATTGTCTTATGAGGAGCAGCCAGTGGAGATCTTGGATAGGAGAGAGAAGGTTCTGCGAGGTCAGACCATCCCGCTAGTTCGTGTCGCTTGGAGGCATCATGCACCAGGCGAATCGACTTTGGAGCGTGAGGATACAATATGCGAGCATTTTCCCCATCTCTTTATGGGGCTAGGTATGCATGCAGTTATGTTCAGTTATTTCTAACTTGCTGTTATAGTATATGTCTAAATTTCGAGGACGAAATTCTCTAAGGTGGATAGGTTGTAAGCCCTCTAGAAATTTGATTGGATTTAATTAAATTTAATTAGAGTAATCGTATTTAATTAGGAATTTACTTTATTTATAAATGATTTTCTAAGTAATTATAATTTTTCACTTTTATTTCTGATTATTGTCGACACGTTACCGTGACTTTTAAATTAGGAGCACAGGGCTAGTCATTTTCTCTAGACCAACTTGTCATGCTCTATCTACTCGAGATGCTCTATACCCATGACCTTCGTGTCCCACTCAGACACACTCTCTTGTGCTTCATTTTTATCGCACAACTTTTCGAATAATTGACCCAATCATGATTTATCCCACCGAGTCACATTTAATTCCAACTTGTATTGGAGACACCATTTTGCCCCAAACTGGTCGACCCAAGTTATGGACACGGACCATTTTGAGCCTACTACACACATGCCACTAGTATCCCACCCAATTGAGTCCCCGTGTACTATTTATTTATCAATGATTATAAATGGCTAATTTAAGTTATTTAATTACCGGGATCCAATTAGACCCAATTGTGACCCAACCCGACCCATCGGGACTCAACCCAAGCACCATGACATCTCCCCTACATCATACATACACACACAACACCCTATAAATCCTACAAAATACCAAACACACAAACCATCACCATCACTTCTCTCTCTCCCTATAATTTAAACACACACAACACCACCACCATACACTCTCTCTCTTCCCACACCCCAACCCCCATGACCCGACAGCACTTGCCCCTCCTCTTTCTAACAGCCATCACACTCTCTCTCCCTTCCTACAATTAAAACACACACATCACCATCACTTCACTCTCTCTCCCTATATTAAAACACACACATCACCATCACTTCACTCTCTCTCCCTATATTAAAACACACATCACCACCACCATACTCTCTTCCCTCACCCCCTACAGCCGACCATACCACCCCCCCCCCCCTCTTTCAACTCTTTCTCCTTCTTCTCTCTCCTCTCGGCCACACTCTTCTCTCCTTCAAAACCGAGAACACCACCCCCCACTTCTCCTTTCTTCATCATCAACTCATCACCACCACCATCTCCTTCACTCTTCACCACCACCTCTTCTCCACCACCACAGCCCGCACCACCACCACAGCCACTCCTCCACCACCCCACGGCAGCAGCTCACCTCCCCTTGACCGAGCAGCCCACCACCACAGCCACCATCAAATCCATCACCCCTTCCTTCTACTTCACCTCCCCTTCACTATTACCACCACCCTCTTCACACAACCACCACCACTCACCACCACCATCACAGCCACCCTCTCTACTACCCATAGCCGGACAGCCCCTCCCCTTGGCCGGAGCACCACCACTCACCTCCATCACTTCCTCCTAAGTAAACTCCTTCCCCTCCTTCCATGAATATTTTTTATGTGTGTATATATATATATATATATATATATATATATATATATATATATATATATATATATATATAAATATATCATGTGAATATGTAGTGGTGTGGTGATTTTGATAATTAAATGTTGCATGAAGAACATGTCAAATTTTGGGAGGATTATGTGGTAAGCATTTCTTGTGAATGCAATAATTGTGTTTATATATAAATGGGTCATGTATTTATATAAATAGCTATATATGGTTACTAAAATAAATGATTTATATATAAATATATGAATGTGTATATATATCTCCATGATGCTTGAACACAAAGGAGGTGATTAACATTAGGTGTGATAGAGTGCTCTTTTTACATGTCTTGGAATAATGTGATATGTAGAAGGCTACATATATGTGTGCATGTGTATTGTTTCATATATACGTCTATGTATTATGGTTACAAATATATGTCAAATAGCTCATATATATATATATATATATATATATATATATATATATATATATATATATATATATATATTTCACCTATATATATATATATATATATATATATATATATATATATATATATATATTTCACCTATGTACTAATGGCATACACTTTAGGTGAAATATATATATATATATATATATATATATATATATATATAGGTGAAATATAGGTGAAGTAGTAAAGTGTATGCCATTAGTACAAATATATATATATATATATATATATATATATATATATATATATATATATATATATATATATATACTTTGCCTCATTTTTTTTTATATATACTTTGCCTCAAAAAAAATAATATATATATATATATATATATATATATATATATATATATATATATATATATATATATATATATATATATATATACTTTGCCTCATTTTGTATACATAAATATAATATATATATGTATGTGTATATATGTACTCTTAGCCTTATTACGTATATATGTAAATATATATATATATATATATATATATATACAAATACTTTTTCATATATCAAAATGTATATGTACTTGTATGTACCTTCTATATATATATGCTCTATGTACACATGTACATACGAACCATCTTAAATATAGGACTTACGTACATACATCCCCATACTTGTATATATATACTTGTCATATGTAGCTTGGGGTTGTGCACTATATTTGTATATATATGCCCCAAACATGTAGGAGGGGTTGTATGTACACTTCCTTAGATAAATGTAACGTCGTATACAAATATGATATATGTCCCTTGGACGGCGTGATTGAGGCAGGAGGGACCGGAGCACTATTTGTGCATTGCGGGATTGAAGGCAAGTATACCTTGCCTTGTACTACTGTCTTTACATATACATCATTATACTCTTGTTATCGTAGATTTGATTAGTAGAGTCCGAGATTACCTCGGGCATAGTCGATGTTGGCGTCGACACTAGGACTACCTACTTGGCCTATTTATAGACGACGTACCCTTGGATTGTAGAGTTGTTGTTACAACTCCCTTGACCATGACACGTGTTACGACACGGCACTGAGTGAGATCAGATCATGGCACGTGCTGTCACTCTCGACTGGCCATCAGTACGAGTGGCTCATGTGACGGCACATATAGGGTAGCGATAGTCCTAGATAGATGACTCTTCATAGAGAGTAGATATGTTGGATCGTGGATGCGACTTATACATCACGGGACGGGAAAGACAACCTGTAGGCGTATGGGACAGACGGTTACATTATTTTATGTTAGCCTCAGTGGGGGCCCGGTTATGGGCATGGGTACTTACTAGTTGGTATATCCGGTAGCGGCCACTAGCTGCGTGCTAGGTTCGGTCGGGAGGTACGCTAGTATTGTGCTAATCGGCTTGTGATCCGACGCAAATCCTTCGGCTCGTGATCCGATGTCAGCCCGTGCTTCGACGAAATTATTTTCACCTACCCATACGTTACAAAGTTGTCTTTGTATGCATTCACTTAGATTGGTTAGCACACCCCTTATGTTAGATCAGTATTTACTTTATGGCATGTTCCTATTTGTATCTTGCTATGTTTTCTGAGGACCTGGTTCTTTTCCAGATCCCGATGAGCACACATACTCGACGATATATGGTACCGAAGCTGAGGCGGGAGACTTTGCTGAGGACTATGAGGTCTACCCCGAGGAGTTCCCTTGACCTCGGTATGCTGCTACTTGGGCTGAGAGTTTTATATCTAGTTAGCTGATACTCTTAGCTAGTTATCTTCCATTCATGTACTTTCATTTTGATGTACTATGGGATTGTTTCCACCAGACTTGTATTTTCTTTCAGTTGTATTTGCACTTTCAGACTACTCTGTGTTTATATTCTGCACTTCCTTTCTATGTTATTTGTGGATGAGATTTAGATATTCGCCTGTGTTGCTTAGTTACTTTTACAGCATAGTACGCCTAAGTGAGTCCATTAAATTGGACAGCTCACTCTAGGTCGTATCAGCTGGCCAGGTTAGGCCCTAATCCCATACATTTGGGAGTGGGGCGTGACAGCATCTATGCGGGCTGGCACTATATAGCTATGCAGATTGGCACTATGCAGCTATGCAGACTGCCACTATGTAGCCAGTACTATGCATCTATACGGACTAGCACTATATGGCCAGCACTATGCATCTATGCGACCAGTACTATGCATCTATGCGGACTGGCACTATACGGCCAGTACTATGCAGCTATGCGGACTGGTACTATACAGCTAACACTATGCAGCTATGTGGACTGGTACTATACGGCCAGCACTATGCATCTATGCGGACTGACACTATGCGGCCAGCACTATGCATCTATGAGGCCAGCACTATTCATCGTCCCTGCCAGAACCAGGACATATGAACATAGAAGATGTCCAAATCTTACTTTGGCCATAACTTTCTCAAAACAAGTCAAAATCTAACTTTTTAAAGGTCAAAATTGTGTAGAATCAAATTTTCTACCACATGGAACAATTAGTTTTCAAAAACAAGTAAGTTTGATAAATCAAAACCTAAAAAACCAAAAATAAAGTAAACTTAGATATACAAGAATTTATCCACCAAAATAAAAAATATCAAGTTCTAAAGATGCTTAGAATCATGTAAGAAAGAGTTTAGAACAAACAAAATAATATTTGTCCAACATTTGGCAAGATGTACTTGCCTTAGGTTGGAGGAGAAAATGAAGAGGAAGAAGATGAAAAGAATAAAAATAATGGAGGAGAGAGAGAAGTTGGTTTTTATATAAAACCCTTCTCATCTAAAACCAAGTCATGCAAAGTTGAACGAAACCAAATTAAACCAAGTCAAAATTAAACCAAAGTAAGGCTAAGAAAGACAAATCAAAACACGGGTCACCTGACAAATGTCAGAATTCCGTATACGTATATTAAAAATATGTATAACAGAAAACGGGAGTGACAGGCATACCGTCGGTATACAATGGTACACTGGCGATATGCTGGTCAAGGAAAAAATCTATAAGTTGGGAAAAATTTCAAATCGTTCCGAAAATCAAGAAAATATGAAACACAGTACAAAAATACGTATCCGTATATAAATATCGATACAGTGAGACGAGTCTCACAACTCTCCCATCCTTAGAAAAATTCCATCCTGGGAACTTCCTAAAGCTATTCAAGCAAGATAACCAAAACAAAAGCTCAAGAAAATACAATTATCTCCATAAAATGAAGCATGACATATAAGTAAATGAAGGCAATAGTATTATAATAAATGCATAAGCAATAACACAAACACAATAAAGAAGGGCTGGAGGCATATGAACAAATATGTCTCCCGAGTCAGTTGAGTAGGGACCAACGTCCTCGCTGGCCTACGCTGACTCCAAAATAGATAGGGGTCAAGTCTCAAAGTAAGTCGGTACCAATGACTTAGTCTAAGACAGGACTCTACCCCGAACGTATCTTCGTAGTCGAGACACGTGATAGATATCATGTATCTCGAAATACGAAGACAGAAGAGTGGGACAAGAAACTCTCATTCACTCATCGAATAAGTTAAGCCGACCGTTGTACTCCTGATATCGGGGGAACACAAGACCACCGACAAGAACCCAAGATATACTGCCACTACCTGGCCTGCTACTGAAAGACAGATCCGAGGCCATAACTGAAAGAAAGCCATAAAGATGGTACCTGAGATTCCCAAGGTATTACCCTCATGCAGATACTATAGCTGCTCCTGCGACTGCGCATACAAATGTGCTCTGAGCTGCCTGATCCTCTGAGCCCGCATTGGTGGTGGGTACTGTGCTAATGGTTGAACATCTAGTATTGGCCCTAGCTGTTCATCCACTACGGAAGGTGATGATGGAAGTGATTGAAAGGATGGCGGTGGTATATCTGGTGTAGATGGTCTTCCTCGAGATGTCGGATATGGAAAAGTGTTAATTGAATGGTCCTCTGCTCCACAGCGAAAGCATCGCCTATTGGCCATCCAACAAACCGATCTGAGATGCCCTACCTTGCCACAATAGGTACATGCTACTAGTTCTGCTTGATACTGCCGCTGGTTCCTCTGGCTCTGAGCTTGGGTTTGTTCATACTGCTGAGGTCCCTGCTACCGGAATGTATTGGACTGCATCGGTAAAGGCCTGTGAGCCTGCTGCTGCTGAACCGATGCTGGTACATGCTGGTTGGAAGGCTGGAAGGATGACGATCCAGCTGAACTCCTTTGGGGACAAATCCATATCATGTTGTCTGGTGATCCGCACGCTAAACATAGAAGGTTAGCCCTCCGACAAGTAAGATGAGTGTGCCCTTCCCTTCCATAGAAGGAACATACGACTGGTAACTCCTGTGCTGGTATGGACGTTGGTCTGCTGGTACTGGTGATGGACGAGGGGGTGAAAAGCCAGATACGGGTGGATGGTACCTCTTACGACCCTCAGTTCTGGATGTGGTCCTCCTGGCTATATGCTCTCGCCCTATACTGCCTCCACAGTAGGTCGGGCTCGATATGCTGACTGACTTGATGACTGGTACTGTCTAGCTCCAATCCGTACTTCCTCTGGCTGCCAGTCCTCGGTTTGAAATTCCCTGGGTATTCTTTGCTCACTTCTGTCTATCAACATCTGGATACTCTGCTGGAGAACAAGATCTCGTCATTGTTATGACTTTATTATTTCCTTGATAATCCCTATGAGTGCAGGTACATCGGGCTGATCTGCAACTACCTCCGCTCGGACTGCTGACTGTACGGGCACATCGGGATGATCGGGATGGACTAACATCTCTGCCCTCGAGTCAACTCTCGGCTCTGCACCTGAATGCTGAGGCTGATCCTCCACAACTAGCCTAATAGAAGATTGCTGACCTGCCATTGGCAGAACCCGAACAAGGTAATCGGAAGGATTAGGAACAGTGTCCCTGAAAGTTAAAGGACATAAGGATCAAATCGAGGGAACAGGAGAGATCAACGATCAAGGCAGATATCAGGTCAAAGGATCAAAGTAGAGAATAATATGAAGGATATCAATAAAGGATAATTGTGATTGAGATAACTAAACATCAGTAACCCCCACATATCTGATAAATCACTGCATAGGTCACCACTAAAACATGTGTCACGCCCCAGAACCAGAATACTGGCAAGTGGGACGGACAAGGCCAGCTACGTAATACCAAAGTACACCAGTACTCTGAAATCACGTATAAGCTGTCAAGACATGGGGGTTACTTCTATAAGCCAACAGTCAATCCTAGGTTAAGCATTCCTAGGTATCTTAATCACAGGCAATTATACAAAGTACAAGAAGTATGATCATCAGACATACAATAGTAAAGCGTCCCAAACCATTTATGTATGGATGATCATAAAGCTAGTCATACCAAAATAAAGAACTAGCAAGAGTAATAGTCATATATGATAAGCTCTAGCTATAGTCTAGAATACGTACATCATGTTTGAGCCCGTAGGCTAAATATCACGAACCAAAATACGAGGTAAACACGTGCTCGGAGGCTAAACGCTACAAAAGAATAATGTACATATTAAGTGGAAGAATGATAAGAAACCCACTCAGGTACTCTGGTGCTTCGGATAGTGTCACGTCCCAGAACCAGAATACTGGAGAGCGGGGGAATGACTCAGCCAGCTACGTATTATAGGTAGATGAATACCGTATAATACGATCAATGCTGTCTAAAAGACGAGGGGGTGCATACTACATGAAAGTCTCACTATGGTCACTTCACATCTATTGTCTCAATCATTCAAATAAGAAACAGTAATAGAGAACATATAAGATAAAGCAGTAAGGCGTCCCAAATGCTCAGTCAAAATGTTCTTGATATCTGGCTTTATAAAACATAGCCAGATGATATAGCAGAGTATACACAATTGTTTATCAGCTGCAGTCTGACTTAGTTACAATTATGTAAAAGTAAATACAAGACAATCCGACTAAGGCAAAATATGCGCGTAAAACAGGGTATACGTAAAAGTCAGGTTTACGCATGAATTTATATGCGTAAAAGGTAACGTCACGCGTAAAACTCGTGCGCGTAAGGGTCAAAGCATACGCAGGGATGAATACGCGTAAAGGAAGTACACTCAAAATAAAGGAACAAGTTGCGCGTAAAAACTCGTTTTACGCCGAGCCAAGGAGTACACGTAAAAAGATTAGAGTTTTACGCAGGAAATACTGTTAAAATTCAATATTACGCTAACACGTAACAACGTGGGCGTAAAATTTCTCCTGAACTCCAATTCCCATGGAACCTTCGTTCCAACCAGAAATGGGGTTCCATGGGTCAGAATGGCGTATAACACAACCTCACAATCTGGAATGGACAAAAGTTGGAAATAAGGAAGTTTGACAGATCAAAACCACTGAAATCCGAAAAATAGTAATTTCTAGATCTACTAAAAGTAAGACTTCAAAATAAAAAATGCCAAGTTCCAAACTCTCTTAGGATCACGAGAGGGAGATAAATAAACCATAAAAATATGGGTTTTCATGTGGAGCAAGATGTACTTGCCTAGGGGTTTTGGTAGATGGAGAAAGTTATGAGGAAGAAGAAGAGAAATAAGAAGAAGTAATGAAGAGAGAGAAAGGGAATGGAGCTTAAATGGGGGTATTGGGTTCGGTTCATGATGAACCATCACAAACCCGAAAATAAACCAACCTAGGCCGAACCTAAAGCAAGCTAAAGCAGAGAATAAAAGCAGAAAGTAAAATACAGAAAATTAATTAGCGTAAAATTAAAGAAATTTAAATATAGAATAATACATAATAAATATTAAATAAATACATTCGAGCAGTACACGTATTAAAATACGTATTCTGGGAACGGGGAGTGACATCTCTATCCTCCTTAGAAAAATTTCGTCCTCGAAATTTCAAATCCAAGCAGGATAGGAATATCAAAGCTAAACTAATCTAAGTACAAGCAATTTAAGCAAGCAATCATTTTACAATATCCATAGCAAGTAACATATCTATATTTAACAATCTACGATATTAAGTAATTTCTACTCATAGGGAGACAAACATGCGGAGTTAAGACAATCAAGGTATACAGAAAGAGATATACCTTACGAGTCAAACAGGTGCGGATACCATGATCGGATATCATCCTCACGTTTCCACTTTGACTCTCCTAAGGAATGATGACCCCAAGCAACACGGACAAGGTTAATTGTTCAGTTCTTGAGTATCTTCTTCCTTCGGTCCAAGATGGACACCGGCTGCTCCTCATAAGACAGGTTGGTACCAACAACCAGCTCAGAACGATCGAGGATATGGCTTGGGTCTAATACAAAGCTATGCAACTGAGATACATGAAATACATCATACATCTCTCGTAATGAAGGTGAAAGGGACAAACGATAAGCAACATCGCCTACCCTATTAAGAATAACAAATGGGCCTACGTATCGTGGACTCAACTTTCTGCGAACGCCAAATCTAATAACCCCACGGGTAGGTGAGATCCGCAAGAACATGTGGTCCCCAACAGAGAATTCTAGCGGCCTACGATGCTGGTCTGTCCAATGACGATGTCGATCTTGTGCAACTCTAAGTCGCTCCCTAATTCCCTTAATCACTTCGACTGTCTGGATAATTATTTCTGGGCCTAGCATCTTCCTCTCCCCGATATCATCCCGTGCTAGTGGCGACCTTTACTTCTTACCATATAGTGCTTCAAATGGCGCCATCTGGATACTGGCTTGATAACTGTTGTTATACGAGAACTCAACTAAGTGCAGGTAACTCTCCCAAAACCCTCCAAAATCCAGAGTGCAAGCCCGCAACATGTCTTCTAAAGTCTGAATTGTCCTTTCTGATTGCCCATCTGTCTGTGGATGGTAAGCCGTGCTAAATCTTAACTTGGTACCCAGACTATGATGTAAATTCTTCCAAAAATGTGATATAAAATGGGTATCTCTGTCTGATACAATACTGGCTGGGACTCCATGCTGCCTGACTATCTGTTACATATACAACTCTGCCAACTTTTCTGTAGATTGCCCTACTGTGAAAGGAAGAAAATGTGCCACCTTCGTAAGCCGATCTACTATCACCCAAATAGCATCTTTACCACTTGGTGATCTCGATAAACCGGTCACAAAGTCCATGGTAACATGCTCCCACTTCCATTCCGGGATAGAAAGCGGTTGTAATAATCCAGCTGGCCTTTGCTGTTCTGCCTTCACTAGCTGACATATCAAGCAACGAGAAACGAATCTAGCTATCTCCCTCTTTATTTCGTTCCACCAGAAGTGCTGCTTTATATCTTGAAACATCTTGGCCCCTCCAGGATGTATAGAATACTGAGAACTGTGAGCTTCTGTCATAACCTCCTATCTGATATCTCCACTAGGCACACATAGACGTGATCCAAACCTAAGTGTACCATCTTTATGGATTTGCATCTCCTTTCTGAGTCCTGACTCACATTCTGTCCTAAGTTTTTGAATCCTTGGATCCTGTGCCTGAGCTGCCTTGATCCTATCTACTAAGTCAGATTGAACTTGTAGACTCGCCAGAATTCCTATATCACTGAAAAGTATAACCTCGATGCCCATCTCCTGAAGGTCTTCTAAGATATGCTTCTGTGTTGTCAACATAAATGTGCCGCCTCTCCTGCTAAGAGCATCTGCTACTACATTAGCCTTGCCTGGATGATACTGAAGCTCTACGTCGTAATCCTTGATCAACTTCAACCATCTTCTTTGCCTCATGTTCAGTTCCTTCTGAGTAAAGATGTACTTCAGACTTTTGTGGTCCGTGTACATGTCTACTCGATCACCATATAAGTAATACCTCCATAGCTTCAAAGCAAATACTACTGCCGCCAACTCCAAGTCGCGAGTTGGATAATTCCTCTCGTGGTCTCGAAGTTGCCTAGATGCATACGCTATCACCCTCCCATGTTGCATGAGGACGCACCCAAGTCCTTTACCTGACGCATCACAATATACAGTAAAACCTCCGGGTCCAATTGGCAATGTAAGAATAGGCGCTGATATCAACTTCTGCTTCAAAGTCTCAAATGATGTCTGGCATTCTGTCGACCAGACAAATGGTACATCCTTCCGTGTCAAGCGGGTCATAGGTGCTGAAAGCCTTACAAAATCTGATACAAACCTTCTGTAATATCCTACAAATCCCAAGAAACTCCGTACGTCAACTACGGTCTTGGGTACTGGCCAACTCTCTACTGCTTCTACTTTCTTGGGATCCACTGCTACTCCGGCTCCTGATATGATGTGTCCCAAAAATGAAATGTGATCCGTACAGAACTCACACTTGCTGAGCTTGGCATACAACTGGTTCTTTCTCAGAACCTGTAACACTTTTCTGAGGTGATCTTCATGCTCTTCTTTACTAGCAGAGTATACGAGAATGATGTCGAGAAACACAACGACAAATTGATCTATGTATGGCATAAAGATGCGGTTCATCAAGTCCATGAATATTGTTGGAGCATTGGTCAAACCAAACGGCATTACCAAGAATTCATAATGCCCATACTTCGATCTGAATGCTATCTTGGGAATATCCTCCTTCCGAACTCTCACTTGATGATACCCTGAACGAAGATCTATCTTGGAGAAAACTCTAGCTCTGCTCAATTGATCAAACAAGTTGTCGATCCTGGATAGTGGGTACTTGTTCTTTACTGTTGTCGCGTTAAACTTCCTATAGTCAATGCACAATCTGGATGATCCATCCTTCTTTTCCAAAAGTACCACTGGTTCTGCCTACGGTGATATGCTAGCTTGGATGAACTTTTTCTCCTTTAGTTCCTGTAGGTGCTGATATACCTTGGCCTGCTCCGAATCTGCCATTCTGTAAACTCGATCTGATATCGGTTTAGTCCCAGGTGCCAATTCTATACTGAACTCAATATCTCTAACCATTGGTAGATCTGGAAGTTCTTCAGGAAATACGTCTAAAAATTCTTCAACTACCTTCGGAACCTGGACTTCTTTCATTGTCGTTACTACTCCCTGCTCTTGTTGAGTTGCCTCGGATCTGACTAAGGTGAACCTCTTCATGCCTAGAATGTCAAAAGATACTCCCTCTACGACAATCTATTGTCGCATTACTATCTTTCAGCCAGTCCATGCCTAAGAAAACGTTAAAATTTCTAACAGGAAACTCTATCAACCTGGCGGGTAAGGAATGCCCGCAAACTACAACGCTACACGCTAGAATAACTCTACTAACTCCTACGAGCCCATTACCAGTGAGTACATTCAACCTCCCTAGCAATGCCTCGAACTCCATTCCTAGTCGTGTCGTAAATTGTGCAGATATAAATGAGTGTGATGCTCCCGAATCAAATAATGCTACTACGGGATATGAGGCGACGAGAATGTTACCTGCCACAACATCTCCCGATGCCAATGCCTCTTCCAAGGACAGAGTGAATGTCTGTCCTCGACCTCCTTGTTGGTTCCCATGTTGCGGCCTAGCCTGGTGCTGCTGCTGGCCCCTACCTTGGTGATGCTGTGGTGGTCTATGCTGTTGCTGCATCGGCGGTCCCTGCTGCCAAAATATCTGAGCTTGCGACATGAACGGGCGATGTGCCAACGGTCTTACTGCCACCGCTGGTCCTCGATACTGGCCTGCCCCTGGTGCTGGCAGAGCAGGAAATTGTTGTACTGGTCCTCCTGACCTCGAATTCATGGGACAGGTGGTAACCCGATGATCTGGGCTTCCACATATCAAACACAATCCGTTCAATGTCCGACACACATCTCTAGTGTGCCCTACCTTCCTACAATAAGTACAGCTCGCTGGGGGTTGCTGGTTCTTCCTCTGTTGCTGTTGCTGCTGTCTTGGTGCTAGCCCTCGCATTGCCACATCATGAATGCAAACGCCAAGGGACGGTGCTGTTGTTCGGGTAGCTACTCCCCCTCCTCCTTCAATTTGACTATGGAATCTCTTCTGACCTCCAGTCCTTGCCGTGATCCTCTGAATGGTGATCTCATGCCTCCGGGTTGCCGTCAATACCTCATCGAAAGTCTGATGGTTATGTCCCTCTATCAATTACAAGAGTTCTAGATGAAACCCTTGCTGGAACCTCATAGCCCTCTGGCTCTCCGTTGCTACCATTTCTGGGGCGAACCTACTCAATCTGCAGAACTCCGCTGCATAAGCATCTACCGTCTTGCCGGCCTGCTTGAGGTTGATAAACTTCTGTTGTAGCTCAAACTGCGCCAAAACTCCATAGTACTTTGTCTTGAACCTTGCGGTAAAATTATTCCAAGCAACAGGACGTCTGATGCCTACTTTTTCTGATTCCCACCAATCACGTGCGAGATCCTGAAGTAACAACTTCACTTGATCCACACGTTCTTCCGCCGGCACCTTAGCTGTTGTCAAAATAGCCTCAATATTCTTAAGCCATACATCTGCTGAAATGGCATCTTTCGTGCCCTCAAAACGATGGGGGTTGTACTTGTAAAATCTGGTTGATGCTCCTGAATCTGTTCTCGCCCCTCTTTCCAAAGTCGTCTGCAATCTTTGGTTGAGTAGTACATTCTGCTCTTACAACTAAGCGTGCATGCGCTGCTGGGCCAACATCTGGTGTTGCTGAGTAGACATCATCCCTCTCATGATCTCCAGAAGGGCTGGTGTGTCCACTTCCACAGGGGTAGGTGGAACTATTGGCGGCGTTGGAACCTTCGGATACTGCGGTCCAGCTGCTGGTTCCACTATCACTTCTTCTTGGATGGTCTCTTGAGGTAGTACTGGCCCTTGTTGCTGACCAACCTGGTCATGTTGTCCATGCTGCCCCTGTTGTTGCTGTCCAGATCTGACGGATGCGGACGAGGTTTCCCTAAGAAAAGGGACAAAAGAACAATCAAACGATCGGACAGAAAAGATCAATGAAGTCAAAAGATACCAGAATGTAAAGCTAGGGTTAAGAACAACGAATCATGAGATCAAGGGGGAACATGTGTGATTGAGACATCTTATAAATTAAAACATCCCACAAGTCTAAAATTAGACCTGCATGGGCCACCACTAAAACCTTGTCGCGCCCCAGAACCAGAATACTGGAGAGCGGGGGAATGACTGAGACAGCTACGTATTACGGGTAGATGAATACCGTATAATACGATCAATGCTGTCTAAAAGACGAGGGGGTGCATACTACATAAAAGTCTCACTATGGTCACTTCACATCTATTGTCTCAATCATTCAAACAAGAAACAGTAATAGAGAACATATAAGACAAAGCAGTAAGGCATCCCAAATGCTTAGTTAAAATGTTCTTGATATCTGGCTTTACAAAATATAGCCAGATGATGTAGCAGAGTATACACAATTGTTTATCAGATGCAGCCTGACTTAGTTATAATTATGTAAAAGTAAATACAAGACAATCCGACTAAAATATCAGTACCAAAGGGCAAAGTATAAAGTAAGTAACAAAACGAGCGAGGAAGTAAGGAACCCACTCGAGTCCTCCTGCGATCATTCCTCTAGTATTAACCATATTGGAGGTAGAAGTAAGCTGAATCCTCGGGGACCGGCTCCAAATCTGGTCATGCAAAACCATAGAGGTTAGACCTCTAATAGCAAGTACCACAAGGGAGCACGACATGAGAATTAAAACCAGTGATAAGAGTTAAGGATATAATACATAGGTCTCTGCTTACTACTGGGATTCACACAACAGCATGACACTTCAAACCAACTTTCCAACCAAACAAGGACAGAAGTTGACCCGTCGTGCCCTGACATTCTGATCATCTCAGTTAGTAAATAGAGTAGGTACAGTACACAAACAAATCAATTTAAACGGCCATGCAACTACTACGGCTTGCTATTATGAGTTCCAAGTTACCTTGGAATTATGCAATAAGGATTCCTCAGTTCTTACTATGTGCAAGCAAGGCTAGTCTATCCAGTCAATCAATTGCGCCAATCATGAATTAGACGAGCCCCAGCGGGACATCCATCATCAATATACAATAATACAATAAATAATATAAGCAGATACCGCTCCCTGCCCGTGTGGCATACCTACAGTATCTGTGGGAACCAGCCGGCCTGTCGGGCACTAATAGTCCCAAAGAGGGCTGCCATGTAAGAACTCAGGAATCCATTCTCTCCATGCAATTATTATTTTATTTAACTTAATAGCCTCTATGTTAAGTGAAATCCTATGCCGCGAATCATGGTCATTCAAAATGAGTACTTTCGTACAAGAACGACATGCACAACTCTACAACGATACTCGTGCGGTTAGGTTGTAGGTTTTATATAGGGTAATACAGCAATCAAAACTATCTACAGGATAATCATGCCCTGACCATAAAGTACACATGATGCTTCTGTAAAATAAATAAATAAATAAATTGAAGCCTGCATGTGCCTGTATGCCAATGTTCGGGATCGGCCAGTCGATTACGATAGTTCATAATTCATATGAACGTGTTTCATTCATTCAATTCAATAAGACGACTAGACAGTCTCTTAGTTCCAACTAGGAACGCATGATCAATTATTAGTCAAGATAACAATCAATGTCAATTCGTAACAAGGTATAAAAATTAACTATTATTTAGTATGGTCGAGTCTACAACTCTCAGGGTTAAATTCCAGTCATTCGGGATATCTATAAATCAATTCACGATACGTGGTACATTCCACGTAACAATCTATATTAAAGAAAATATTAACATATCATGATTATATCAAGTTCATGCCAAAAGGCGTAAGGATATAAGAGGAGAATTATCATGCCAACATAAAGTGAATAAAGTATAGGGCAATGGGAACACCAAGGTTGGATTACGCTAAGGCTAGTTTATACCATGATTAGTCTACGCCAAAGTTTTTACGCTAAGGCAAAATACGCGCGTAAAACAGGGTATGCGTAAAAGTCTGGTTTACGCATGAATTTATATGCGTAAAAAGTAATGTCACGCGTAAAACTCGCATGCTTAAGCGTCAAAGTATACGTAGGGATGAATACGCGTAAAGGAAGTACACTTAAAATAAAGGAACAAGTTGCGCGTAAAAACTCATTTTTACACCGAGCCAAGAAGTACGCGTAAAAAGATTAGAGTTTTACGCAGGAAACACTGTGCGTGTAAAACATTGCATGCGTAAAGGATCGAGCCACGCGTAAAAGTTGCTCGAATAAAGAGTCAAATTTTACGCCTGAAACGCTGTGCGCATAAAAAGAATACTCCAAGTCAAGGAGACTTGCGTAAAACAGTTTTACGATGACACGAGCGATCGTGGGTGTAAAGCTCGGTACTACGCGGACATGTATAACGTGGGCGTAAAACTCAATAGTACGCTAACACGTAACAACGTGGGCGTAAAACTCAATATTACGCTAACACGTAACAACGTGGGCATAAAATTCAATATTACGCTAACACGTAACAACGTGGGCATAGAATTCCTCCTGAACTTCAATTCCCATGGAACCTTCGTTCCAACCAGAAATGGGGTTCCATGGGTCAGAATGGCGTATAACACAACCTCAATAATCTGGAATGAACAAAACTTAAAAATAAGGATGTTTGACAGATCAAAACGACTGAAATCCAAAAAATAGTAATTTCTAGATCTACTAAAAATAAGACTTCAAAATAAAAAATGCCAAGTTCCAAACTCTTAGGATCACGAGAGGGAGATAAATGAACCATAAAAATATTGGTTCTCATGTGGAGCAAGATGTACTTGCCTAGGGGTTTTGGTAGGTGGAGAGAGTTATGAGAAAGAAGAAGAGAAATGAGAAGAAGTAATGAAGAGAGAGAAAGGGGATGGGGCTTAAATGGGGGTATTGGGTTCGGTTCATGATGAACCATCATAAACCCAAAAATAAACCAACCTAGGCCGAACCTAAAGTAAGCTAAAGCAGAGAATAAAAGCAGAAAGTAAAATACAAAAAATTAATTAGCGTAAAATTAAAGGAATTTAAATATAGAACAATACATGACAAATATTAAATAAATACATTCGAGCAGTACACATATTAAAATACGTATTCTGGGAACGGGGAGTGACAGATAGTCACCGTCGAGTAGATGGTACAGAAGATCCCTTGGGATCCTCTATCAGATCTGGCCAAACAAAACCAGTAGGGTCAGACCCCCAAATAGCAAGTACCACAAAGGAAGCCAAACTTTGAACTAAAACCAGCAATAGCTAACATAACAATAGTTAGAGATATAATTAAGTAAAAACAGATCGAGACTCGTGCACTACCAATGCACTTATCCCGAACCTAGAAAGACAATAAGTAAAGCATCTTGGAGCATAAAGTAATTAACATGTGACATAATATAAACTGTGGACTTGAGAATTAAACAGAGAACTTGTGACATAGCTAAACCATGTAAAAGAAATGATACATGCGAACAGGTACGATAAGTGGAATATGTGAGCATATTAGATAACTGAGACTTGTGAGCATGTTATGTAACTAGGGCTTGAGAGCCTGTGATAATTATATAGAACGACAATGATAAGATGACTTGAGAACTATTCCAGAAGCCCAGTTACAACCAGTAAACCAAAAAAGGACCGGGGTTGTAACCCTTCTCCTGAACAGAACTTAATCTCTAATCAATATTTAGCATAAGATCATGTAGAACATGTGAGTACTGAATAGGACAACAAATGACAAGATGACTTAGAAACTATTTCAGAATCCAAGTTACAACCCGTAAACCAAACAAGGACCGGGATTGTAACCCTTCTTCTGAACATAACTTCGTCTCTAATTATTTATCGATAAAAGTAAAGCATAAATAATGATGTACTGAAATAAACATACGGACACTGCCTAGATAAAACTAGACTGGACTGGACTGACTCCATCCATCAAATACGTCCAAGCAATGAGTACGGCTTGATATATTAGCTAACTAGGGTTATCACAAGCCTAGTTACTAACAAAATGCAACGAGATATTCCCACTGTTATAAGCCCTACGGCTATCCAGTTATCCTTCTACAGGTTGAGAGTTGTATTAGCTGGATACATCGCCCAGGAGACAAATGTATCCTATGGTAACTTGGGGGTGCAACACATTACAGTGTGCTAGAAATGCGCACTACTCGTCGGCAGGCTACAAGTCTACTTGAGGTGCCCAAATAACGAGATCGCTTGTAACTGAAAAATCTCTCTATATGAACTACTTGATCAATCTAGTTATTAACCTAGTCAGATTCAGTATGAATTCCTGACCGTGGTAACCAGGAATTCATGTCCTAGACATAATACAGACAAGACATGTAGCTTATTCAGTCATACACAATACATTTAACCACGGTGTCCAAAAGAGTTGTATTAGCAAGGAGAATAGTCGTCGCAACAGCATCTTGATTATACATGTCATGTTAGGTTTACTTATCATGTCAAGAGTGCGCCACAACGGACCATTATCAAGAATTATCATGTTAAGGTTGCTTGTTAAGAGTGTGCCACGACGGGCCACTATCATGTTAGCATGTAAAGACATGTTTAAGAGTGCACCACGACGGATCACCATCATGTAAACAAAGAAAGACATGTACTAGAGTGCACCACAACGGGTCACTATCTGGTATAAACAGAGAAGAGACGTATAGCATGAGTGCACAACGACAGGCCACTATCTAGATTAAGCAAAGACGAGACATAATTCAAGAGTGCACCACGACGGACCACTATCTAAGAATAAGCAAACATGACAAGAAGGATCGTATGTAGAAAGAATTAGATAAAAGACGTATCATGGCATTATAGAAGAAATAAATAAAAGTACTACTTGACATAAAATAATAATTGAATCTGTGCTAGTGTTAAGAATGTAAGGGGGTACAATTATTCTCTAACTGTACAAAATCATCTAACCATGATAAGAATTTATTACAGTCGAAGGAAACCTCAAAACGTCAAGTACAGAAAATATGCCAAAAAGATCAAAACTATGATTTAAGTTATCAATCATATATGAACTCGAATTAAAGTAAAACAAGAAGATTCTTGAAGCCAAGACAAAGATCTACAACTTTCATGTTGGGAGTTGGGAGTTGAGAGAAATTCTGGCCACAAATCAGCCAAATAGGGCATAAAATAGCCAAAAATAGGCACTAAGCGGTACTATGCATCTATGCGGACTGGCACTATACGGCCAGGTACTATGCAGCTATGCAAACTGGCACTATGCGGCCAGGCACTATACAGATATGCAGACTGGCACTATGTATCTATGCGGGCTAACACTATGCGGCCATCACTATATAGATATGCGGACTGGCGCTATACAGCTAGCACTATGTAGTTATGTAGACTGACACTATACAATTAACACTATGTATCTATGCGGACTGGCACTATACGGCCAGCACTATGCATCTATGCGGATAGCACTATGCATCTATGCGGACAGGCACTATACGGCCAGTACTATACAGCTATACGGACTGGCACTATGCAGCTAACACTATGCAGCTATGCAGACTGGCACTATATGGCCAGTACTATGCATCTATGCGGACTGGCACTATACGACCAGCACTATGCATCTATGCGGCCAGCACTATGCATCTATATGGACTGGCAATATGCATCTATGCGGACTGGTACTTGTTTTTTATAAATAAATTCACTTTATTTATTGTGTTTTTGGGAAAATTACAACTGTAGGAATCCGATCTAGAAGACGATCGCTTTATCCCTTGGACGATACGAAGAAAAAAAGCTCTCAAAATTTCAACAGCAATTTAGATATCTATGTATCTGTATAATGAATATGAAAAAGAACTCTATTTATAGAGTCAAAAATAACTGAAAAGATAACTGTCTTCACAGCCTGTGTATAGTTGAAAATTATACAGGATTTAACATACGCAAGGTTATAAGCAGTTACTGGACGTGGCCTGTAACTGTTGGACACATGGCAATCATGCATGAGTCGTGTGCAAGTTACAGGACACGCAAGTGAGAGATCGGTGACATGGCTGCCACGTACTCCAATTTGATGAAATCTACGTAGGCTTGTTGAAAACGAAATCCACGCAGACTTGGGGCAGAAAGCTTCAGAATCCACGCAGACTTGGGACAGAAAGCTTCAGAATCCACGCAGACTTGGGGCAAAAAGCTTCAGAATCCACACAGACTTGGGACAGAAAGCTTCAAAATCCACGCAGACTTGAGGAAGGAACATAGAAGTTCAAAATACATGCAGACTTGAGCCAGAACGGCCAGCTGTCTTGATTTGACGTGCCTCGACTGACACAAAATCTCTGACATTGATTGCCTTGTCAGTCGCATTAAATGACAATAAGCAATTTTGGTTCGCCAACTTGATGAAGGCTGAGTCTTGTTGAAGAAGATTTCGAAAGTCATGCAATAGTCGGCTATGATCTCTCGAATTCTGTGCATACGTGGCATACGAGGAGATATTCTTTGACTGTCGTGCTGTTAGTCATAATGACACTCTGACAAATGATGAGCTGTCTCCAGCGTAACTTTTAAACATTGTCCTGATCAACTCTGCGTGATTTTTAGACTTTGTCCTGACCAACTCAGCGTGACTTTTAGACTTTGTCCTGATCAACTCAGCATGACTTTCATTTTTGAGGCCTACAAAACCCCTTTCAAAGTTTTCGAAAAATGATAAATTATTTCGAAATACTTTGAAATCGATATAATAAAATGAATTTAGTCACGCTGAGATGACTTTAAAGAGAGATTTACTTTGAAATGATTGGACTGTTGGGATTCTGTGCAGTTAGGATCCCGTACAAAGGCCCTAAATCGAGGCAAATAATGATATTGCCGTTTGGAATTCTTCATAAGCCTATAAATAAGCCATAAACCACTTCTTTGTTTCTTTACTTGTTTTTAGAGAGAGAGAATCCACAGAAGAGAACTTCATCTTCTCCGACGAACTTTCATCTTCCCCGACTTCTTCTTTCCCTTCTCAGCAGCAATGGCTCCTAAGAAAACCGACGCTCAGGCCAAGGGGAAAGCTCCTACGACTTCCTCGCGGGCCACCACCGACAGACTCCCTCGACACGAAGTCACGCATCCTCCAGTGCAGCGTAAGTGATGGAGGAATATGAACTGTTGAAGATGATTTGATGAAGATAACTTTGATGAAGATGAACTCCACATAGAAATTTTAGGATCTTAAAACAAATAATGAACTTCAGAAATATATCCCCCCTTTTTAGGGCACAGGATATTAATAAAGTATGCCCCCTCTTTAGGGTCGGCCATACTTCACATCTTCGTGTTTACGAAGCTCTGTGTTTCACGCAAAGGAGCATGGCTCTCATGACTCTGCGTGATTTTTCATATGTTGGCAGAGATGTCAATGTTTGAATTATCCATGCAGCTTCTATGACTCTGCATGATTTTTCACATGTTGACAGAGATGTCAATGTTGTTATTCACTCAGCTTTCATGACTCTGCGTGATTTTTCACATGTTGACAGAGATATCAATGTTGAATTATTCACGCAGCTTCTGAGAGTCATCCTCTGAATAGATTAGTCTTGATCCGTCAGCGTGTTTTTTGTCATTTTCACTTAAATGTGATTCTGGCAATGATGCGTGACTTTCATTCTAATATGTCTGGACTTTGCGTGAATTAATCACCTGCGTGAATAAATTATTCAGTGTGTCTTGATAATATATCAGTCTGAAGTCTGCGTGACTTATGAAATTTCCTTCGAACACTGCTATTCACGCTGACAAATCTTCGCAGACATAGATTTTACTAAAACATATATAACCTTGTCTTCTTTTATTTTCTGTAGTGAACATCCGAAGTGAAGAGGCAGATTATGAAGGGCACTTGAGTTTTTCATTTAAACATGATTTATCTCATGTACAATTTCCTCAGTTTGATCTTCCAGAAGCTAGACTGTCGTTGTTGGCAAATCAGGACCATACAACTTTACTCTGTCTGATGAATGGTCAACCCTTTCAGAGTCTTGATTTGGTATCCCACAAGAAACCAGCATTTTTGTTCGGGGATGCCATAGCACAGAAATCTCAACCAAAGGGCATCAGAGAGAAGGTTTGCTTTTATTTCGAAGGTGATACAAAACAGCCCATGTAGTGGCCGAAGGTTTCCAGGGGCTTATCTATCATGAGATTCATGCATGCCAGCTATCCCAGAAAGATGTCCTGGCACTTAACAGAATATCAGCAGGCAAAGGCTAGCCGTATCATTTATAAGAAGGAGGGATTCTTCAGTTCCCCAGAGAATCATGTATCCGTGTTTCGGGGTTTGAAGCCGGGATGCGTACCACCTGAAGACTCATCAATATTGATGCCATTCAGGATGCCCATTTTCATAAATGAATTCATGGCAAACAAGAATGCATTCTACCCCACTGATTCGACGCCGAGGATGAACGGCTTAATGAATCAGGAGAACGTGAGGTGGAAGACTTTAGTCCACTGGGCTCTGGAGAATTTTGAGAGTGAGCTGAAGAAGATAAACCTTTATGACGCAATCGTCAATTCATCCTACAGCTTCAGGCCCAACCCCTTTCTATTCCTGGCCTTGGTTGAGAGGTATAACCACAGGACGGGGACATTTATGACTCCCAAAGGGGAGATGGGCTTTGCCCTTCATGAGATGGAATACATCTCGCATCTGCCTTCAGGCACACTACCGTATGAAGAGTATGTGCCTACGACAGAAGAGCTAAACTTTCTATCGGAGAAAAATCCAGAAATAGTGCACCTGTTTGAAGAGATGATGTGCCATTTTGGCACATGTACTCTGTATTACAAGAGTTCTAAAGATGAAGCCGGCAATCACATCCAGAAATGGATGTCCTATATTTTCATGAACCGTGAGAAGGATGAGAAAAAGATAAACGAGAAGAGATAGTACCAGATTAGCAACTTCAAACCCCTCTCTGAGAGTGAAATCATTTATCTATTGGAAAAGTATGACTGTAAGGATTTCACGATCACTGAAGACTGGTATGAGTTTAAAGCTGGAACCACCTTCAGCTCGTATGTGAGACAGAGTGGAAAGCCTCTGTCAAGGAACGGTTATTTAGCCGAATTCCTATCTCTTTGGTTAAAAAGATTCATCGTTCCTGGCTCCAGTTCTCTAGACAGAATACATAGAGGCGTGATTTTTGCGGCAGTACGCCTTATGTATAGTTATAAGATAGACTTATTATCAGCGATGACCTGTAGGCTGAACGCAGGTCTTCGGAATTTTGTAACCAACATGCTATCTGATCAGAGGAGGATGACCGACGAATTCCCGAGAATAGAGATGCCCTTCACATATCTATATGGTTGGCTTCTTTTACATCACGACGGTCTGATACCTCCGAGAGCAGGAGGGAGTGGCAGTCTTTTCTTGGAGAAGTACTCAGGAGAAACTTTCTGGAAGATTCACACTCTTCCAGAATGCAGAAATATTCTGAATCGAGCGTCACATTGGTCCATTCAATGTGTCCCTCCACCACTGGGTTATGAGAGCATGCCTTTGAATATGATAGACGGAGATATGGGGAACAGGCTAGATGATGTAGTCTTTCTGTGGTTGCAGAGAATCCGGCCTTCTCATCTAGTATACCATCATGAAGAAATGACGTATCTGGAGCCGTATCTACCGAGCCGATTTGCCAGGCAATTCGGATATGACCAACTTCACGTTGGAAACGCCACCACCTGCCTTTCTGCTCGTAGAAGGCTTATTGACGGAGCTCGGGCCTGGAGATACTTTGCGGCTAGAGATACAAAAGCTGTATTCTCTATCCCTAATCCTTTATCCAGCACGGAGACGAAGATGCTTTACACATATGCTCGCTTCTATGTTTCGTCGAGCACCTTTATGCCGAGCTTCCATCTGAAGACTTTTGTTGCGAAAGATGACCCAGCTCCATCAAAAAGGTCGAAGAAGAAGATTGTTATTCCACAATTTTCTTCGGAACCGGAAGATGAGACAGCTGAGGTTGAGCCCCTATATGACTTATATCAAGAGCAAAATTTTCCTGATGAAGTTCTTCCTCCCATATTTGTATCCCTTTCCAAGAGGAAGAGAAGTGATGAATCTAAGACAGTCTCGAAAAAGAGTACTAAGTCTCTGACATCTAAGAAGAAGAAGAAAGGGGTCTTAGTAACTGCCACTTCATCTTTAGGTGGCATCTCAGTTGACAAAGATGACGCCACTGATAAAGACGAAGATACCGATGAAGATGATGCTCCTTTGATAACAAGGAGGTCGAGAGGTAAGTACGTCAAGAAGTTCGTCAGCAAAATGAAGGGCAATGAACTCCTAGAAACGATTATGAGTGAAGGAGCTTTGCCAGAGATTAATGAAGCAGCTTCTACTGAGAAAACAGAATCGGATTATGTACATCTTCCGGCAACTTCAACTGAACATACTGAGGTAGAGTCTACTCAAGCTCAGGAAACGACTGCTCCGACAACAAGTGGAGTAGCTATTAAACCCTTAGAGATGAGGATGATCCCGTTTGAGCATGGGACAGAGGGCGTCATCCAGGCATTGGATGACCAGATTGAATATTCTGAAGAAGAACCAGCCCCGACAGAAGTTATGGAACAACCGAAAGTTCCAGAAACTCATATTGAAGAAAACATTTCTTCAGCCAGACGCGATGAAGACGTGTCAACGTTCGAGCTACCAGTTGCTGATGACTTGTTGAAGAATATTTGTAAGGACATCATTCTTCGAACTGATGTTCCAGAAAAGACTGAACCGGCAGTCAATACTGAACTTGCTATCATTATTATTCCTGAGATTCATCCATCTCAAGGAATAGATGAAGATGTGAACATCATGGACTCCGGATCAGAGACTCATCTTGAAGCCGGGGATAAAAAAGAGTCTGAAGAAGAAGAAGAAACTGAAGAAGGAGATGATTGGCATGCTGGCACTTCTACTCATTATGACGAAGATAAAGTCAGAGGGAATAGAATTGAACTCAGCCCCGAACCTGCTCAATCTCCAGACAACGCTCTAGCACCCAGTAATTCTGGAGCTGGAAGCAGTCACATGAAGCAGGTGTCGGACACCATCATGGACCGGCTATGAGAAGACGCAAGACTTCCTCATCATATCGAATATGAACCTCAGCCTGGTAGAATTTTATTTCAGATTCTGTTTTTACTGTTTCTTTTTCTTTAGATGCTGATTATATATATATATATATTTTCCTTTGACTAACAGGAACTGCTGCAGCAATGAGTTCGACTCATGCTCCACTTATCCAGGCTGATGCTGATGAAGGGAGTTCGCACTTGCCAACTTCTCCAGTGGCACATACTTCCGTCCCCAGGATAGAGAATGTTCAAGCTTCTTCTTCAATGATGACAGCGACTCCTGGGTTTGAGACTGGACTAGCAAGAACTCTGGGAATGTATTCAGAGATCATTTACTCATATCTAGATACATACTCCAGACGTTTCTTGAAGGACGAAGCTATGCCCTTCTCTGAGCTTCGAACTATGATCAATTTCCCGCTTATGGCGTTGCGACATGCTGGTTGCGAATCTCAGTGCATCTTCTTCGAACATCTCCTGGATGAGTTGGAAATAATTATCCGAAAATACTGGGAGACTAAGAAGGAAGACATTCATTCTTTAACGGTGGCTGAGATCAGTCAACTAGAGCATGAAGCCCAGTCCCAGCAAGCTGCATTAGAAGCATTTTTTACCTCTTTTTCTGAGAAATTAGTAGAAAAGGGTGAAAAAATATTAGCTACTCGTCAGAGAGTAGAGCTTCTGGAGAAAGATAAAGCATCCAAGGCTGAGGAGCTGAAGAAACTGAAAGAGGAGTTGGCTCGTCTTCAAGAGCAAATTGCTGTCATAGAAACAGAGCAAGCTGAGGTCATTGCTGCTTATATTTCTGAAGCCGAACGCTGTAAAACTCTTCAAAATGAGCGAGAGCAGATGCAGACAGAGCAAATTGAAGAAGTTAACCATCTCTAATCTGCTATTATCATTTTTGATGAACAAAATGTCACAGTGGAAGCAGCAGGAAGAGTTCGAAAAGCTCATGAAGAGAAAATGAATGCTGTTTTTAATCGTATCAGGAAGCTAATAACTCCTAATAAGTGAATCTTTTTCATTTTCACTTGTATTCAATGTTTTGATTCTGAATGAAAACAAATGAGAATTCTTGATCTGATTTTTGGTTTTGTTGTTTTGGTAATGATATATTCATAGAAAATATGTTCAGAGGTAAATAATACATGACACATTTCAATAGAATAGAATATACAAACAAACTTTGTAATTCTATCAGATGATATTAAACCAGAAATGATCTTAGTTTAATACTGATTAAAAAAATAGAATTCAGACATAAAAATATCTTTGAACTCAATTTTTCATGAACGAATAAACCGTCAGGTATTAATGAACGAATAAACCGTCGGATGAATGTAATAAATGAACGGATGAACCGTCTGACATTAATGAACGGGTGAACCGTCGGATGAATATGTCGCTTCGTGATTTGAGGAACTTCTGCCTATAAATATAGCAGAAATCTGACAAGAACGAACACTTCCACTCTTCAACATAAAAATGTCGTCTGAAGAAGCATCCAAGAAGGCTGAAATCGCCCCGAAGGTTTAGAAGGGTACTGAAGAACGCCCTGCCGATCCAGTTCAGCCGAAGGAGGTAGAAGCAGGCGAAGGTTCGTCTGCATCCAAGCCACCACGAGACATTCTGGACTTTCTGCTTGATCTAGGAAGGATTGAAGAAGAGGAAGCCATGAGGATGGCTGCTTGCAAATTCCTCGTGGGTTCCAGCAAAGAAGTTCTTAGCTCTTTTGCTGATCACGTTTTCGAGAAGAACGGCAGCGGTCTGCGTCCAAATGTAGAGAAGGATGATAGTGACCTTCTTTAATATCATGTACTATCATAACATTTGAATTTTATTCATGAACTTGAACTTTGTCTGATGATTTACAAGTATTTATATTTATACATAATATTTTTTAAGGAATTTGCCATTAATAGGCATCATAGCAGTTCGACTATTCAGTTTTGAGAGTTGATAAGCTCCATTTGAGAAAACTCTGCTCACAACATAGGGACCTTCCCACTTTGCGTCGAATTTGCCTTTGCTCATATGAGTCATAGTCATAGGACGCCTGACTGTTAGAACAAGTTCTCCTTTTTGATATGCTCGAACTCTGACTTTCTTGTTAAAAGCTCTTGAGATTCTAGCTTGATAGAATTCGATATTCTGTTGAGCAGATAATCGCTTTTCATCCAGAGCTTCTAATTCCTGAAGTCGAAGACGATCATTATTCTCGGCGGTAAGTTTATTAGCGATTGCTATCCTTAAAGAAGGAATTTGAATCTCTAACGGAAGAACAGCTTCGCATCCGTACACCAGAGAAAAAGGTGTACATTTAGTAGCATTGCGAACTGTAGTGCGGTAAGCCCACAAACATTCACCAAGTTTCTCACTCCAATTACGTTTGTTGGTAGAAACAAACTTCTTTAAGAGTTTGATGATGGTCTTGTTGAAAGCTTCTGCTAATCCGTTAGCTGCCGGATTATATGCGGTAGAAGCCACATTGTTGATCCGATGATCGTCACAGAATCGAGTAAATTTCTGGCTGACGAACTGTGGTCCATTATCATGAATAATGCGTCGGGGAACACCAAATCTGTAGATGACATGATGCTTGATAAAGTTGATGACATTGGAAGTTTTGACTTCGGATAAAGGAATAGCTTCGGCCTATTTGGAGAAATAATCGGTTATTGCGAGAATAAACCGATGACCTTTTGATGACGGCGGATTGATCGGACCGATAATGTCCATGCCCCAAGCTTCGAAGGGCCATGATGCTGCCGTTAGATGTAGAAATTTTGAGGGTTGATGAATAAAATCCGTATAAATTTGACAAGCTTTACACTTCCTTGCGTATTCGATGGCATCTGATACCATAGTAGGCCAATAATAACCCATACGTCGAATACGGTTTTGGAGTTTTGGTCCAGGCTGATGTGCTCCAGAAATTCCATCATGTGCTTCACGAATAATTTGTTGGGCCTCATCACCGGCAATACATCGAAGAAGTAAACCATCATAAGCTCGACGATATAAGGTTTTTGTGGTATGATTGTAATAGAATCTGAGTGATCGTCGTCTAATAGATGCTGCCTCACTCGGATTATCTGGAAGAATATCATTACGAAATCTAAGAAAGGAAGCCTCCAATCTTTATCCGTATTCTGAGTCTCAGCTGAATTACTGAAGATGAATTCTATGATAGAATCAGATGAAGATGATAAGGATTTACGACTTAATCCAAATCCTCTTGTTGTATTGACATCATGAGATGTTGATTCTTCAATGTCAACTGGAAGTCCTATAGTTAGATTGTTTTCGAGATAAAATAATTCTCGATTGCAGACAACAATTATTTGTTGACGTCTAATTGGAATAGCTAATACCGCCGCAAGATTAGCAAGAGCATCAGCTTCTGTGTTACATGCTCACCTAACATGCTCGATGAAGAACCCTTCAAATAAAGAACCCATAGATATAGCCGATCTATGATAAAGAACCAGATCTTGATGGCGAACTTCATAAGTACCCCTTATCTGATTAATAATGAGTTTAGAATCTCCATACGCTTCCAAATGTTGAATATTCAGATGTTTAGCGAATTGAAGACCAATAAGCAGTGTATTGTACTCAGCTACATTGTTTGAACATGGTTGATCGAGAGAATAAGCTCTTTGGATAGCAAGACCTTCTGGCGACATAAGAACGATTCCAACCCCAGCGACAATGTCACCATTAGGACCTATTCTTGAAGCTCCGTCAAAGAATAGACGCCAAGTAGGATCTTCTTCAGCAATTTGGTTTGAATCTAGGACTTCATCTGGGATTTCATCATAAAGTTTTGAATTCTCTGGAATTGAATGAGCAGCCGGAAAATCAGCTAAAGCTTATCCTTTGACGAATTTCTGAGGGATATAGTGCATATCATACTGAGCAAGTAAGATTTCCCAGTTAGCCAATCGAGAATTTAAAACACTAGGTTTCTTCATCATGACCCGTATAGGATTGATCCTGGAAATGACATGAATGGTCTGGCCAATGATATAGTATCGTATCTTTTGGACAGCGAACATCAGGGCTAGACATTCTTTTTCAACCGGTGAATATCGAGGTTCAGCTCCGGTCATAGTACGACTGAGATAGTAAATGGCTTGTTCATGACCATTTTTATTCTTTTGAGCGAGCAGTGCACCCAATGAATGACTCATTGCTCGGGTGTATATGAGGAACGGTATTCCTGAGACAGGAGGTACCAGTACTGGAGGGCTCATCAGATATTATTTTATGTCATCGAATGCTTTCTAACATTCATCATTCCAGACAAAAGAAACACCTTTCTTCATAAGTTTATTGAATAGTCTGCAGCGTCCTGAAAGATTAGAGATGAATCTCCTGATATAAGCGATCCTTTCTTGAAATCCTCGTAGCTCTTTTAAGGTGCGTGGAGGACGCATCTCTTGGATGGCTTTGATCTTCTCGGGATCTACGTGTATACCTTTCGAGGTAATGACGAAGCCGAGAAATTTGCTACTAGAGACGCCTAAGAAGGACTTAGTAGGGTTCATTTTTAGTTGATGCTTACGCATTAGATCAAAAATAGTCTTCAAATCTTGGATGTGATCCTCTTTTTGTCGACTTTTGACTACAATATCATCAACGAAGCATTCGACTATTTTTCGCAAATGTTCACAGAATATAGTGCTCATGGCTCATTGATAAGTTGCTCCTGCATTTTTGAGACCGAATGGCATCACTGTATAACAGTATGTACCGATCGGCGTTCTGAAAGAAGTGTGTTTCTCGTCATCTGGAAACATTTTAATCTGATTGTACCCAGAATACTTGTCTATGAATGACATCCGTTCAAACCCACAGGTATTATCGATCATAACATCAGTAATTGGTAGAGGGAATTCGTCTTTAGGACATGCCGCATTGAGATCGCGGAAGTCTATGCATACTCTGATCTTACCAGTCTTTTTAAGGACAGAAACTATATTAGCCACCCAATCGGGATGTTGTTCCTCTCTAATAAACCCAGAGGCCATGAGTTTATTGACTTCAGCTTTAATTGTATCCATAATGTCTGGACGAAATCGTCGCTGTTGTTGTTTGACCGGTTTAGCATTCGGCATGATATTGAGTTTATGAGTTGCGATTTATGGATCAAGTCCTGGCATATCTTCATAACTCCAAGCGAAGACATCGATGTATTCATGAGTAAGTTTGATCATGTCTTGCTTATCAGTTTCTGAAAGAATTTTACTAATGAATATTGGTTTGGGGGATCCCTCTTCACCAATATCTATTTGAACAAGTTTGTCTTCAGTCGGAGGTTCTTTTTGCTCGAATCGAAACTCCTATTGATTATCTAACCTTTGGGCCCATTGTTCTGATTCAGGTGAGATTTCAAACTCGTCTTCGTCTTTATCATTTTCTTCAGAACTGTCAATGGAGACCATATTGGAAGATAGAATATTGCAGTGGAAGTCACCGATACTTAATCCCAAGAGGTAGTACTAGAAGAATCAGATCTCTTATCTTCGTCAGATTCGGGATCTTCATGGACAGTATTGATAAAAGGAGTAGGAACAATATAACCTATTCCGTATTTTGTCCTCCCATATTTCAGAGGAGGAATCCGAACAGGCATTTTTCTTCCTTTTCCATTATTGAGGCCAGTTCTGAAGTCATAGCCCATATTTTTAATGATGTCTTTAGATTGCTGACTATATCGACGTAGTTGTAATCTTCCAGTATCATCGTTTTTGTCATCTTCTTCTAAATCAGAAGGATTCTGGGGCCCTTTATAGAAGAATATTGGAATGTCTCCTGGCTTTCTATTAGGAACCAGAAAGTATGAAGTTTGTACTGATTCTAGGGATACGTCTGTATGAAAGGTCTGTACAACTCCTATGGTTATTGTTCTCAAGTCATATAACAAATGCAAATAACTATGAATATGATTACACACATCAATATACTGCAAAGATGAAGACTTTTCATTAAATTTAAAAGTAGCAGTATTTACATTGGGAGAAGGCTGAGACTTAGAAATCTTAGCCAAATCAATGACTAAAGGGGGAGAAGAAGAATTAGAAGGAGTTTTGTTTCGATTAAGATCGATAACAAATGGCTCAGAAGAGGTGAGCTCCTTTGAAGCCTGAGATGGAAGAGTAGTCCGCCCTCCAACAGGGATTACCAGAGTATCCTGTTTTATATGTGAAGATACAGGAACTGTAGTACGCCTACTGACAGGGATGATCAGTGTATCTTGAGTAGACGACTGAGGTAGTGGAGAGATCCGTCCGCTCACTGGAATGAAAGAACCTTCTCCAGAGGGTTTAGGAGATTGTTGCTGAGTAGTTCGACCTTTAACAGGAATTATCAAGGTCTCACTTTGCGGATCCTCTTTCTCCATAGCTTGTATCACCTTTGTATACTCTTCTTTGTACATCCGGGAATCATTGAAATAAGCTTCAACCCCATGGAAAGGATTTATATCAGCAACTTCCTTTTGTACTCTTCCATTGCTGTCAATGTATTTAAAACACTGATGAAGAGTAGAAGGCACCACATTATTTTCATGAAGAAAGGGCCTCCCCAGAAGAAGATTATAAGATCCCACGATCTCGATCACATAGAAAGTGACTTTGGATCTGAAATCGCCTATCTGAAGTTTCAGATGAATCTTTTCCAAAGGCTCGCTTCGGCTTTGATTGAATCCCAAGATAGTAGTAACCGTCTTGGAAAGCTTGTGAAGAGGGATTTTTAATTCATCCAACAGACTCTTTGGCATTATACTTATAGCAGACCCTGGATCAATGAGGATACGATCTATCTTCATCGTATCGATATAACCGGTGTAGTAGAGAGGCCGATCATGTCGATTATCCTCCAGTAGCATGTCGTCTTGTGTGAAGGTGATATTTGGGATATTCTCCAATATACTGTTGCAATGAAAGCAAGTGGCAGGTTCTTCATTTGGCTTCTTTAATTGTGCAAGACACGAGTCAGCCTGAAGAAGTGCTTCACTTAATGTCTCTCGAGTCTCTTTAGAAAGACGTAGAAGTTCAAAGAGGGATATTCTAGCTGGAGTGTTAGCAAGTTGAGCTAGAATGTCGAAGTTATAAGGTTTCTGAAGCCCAAGAGGAGGGGACTTCTTGATTGGTTTATCAAATCGAGCCTATTGTTTGCCTTTCTCAAGAGCTGCGGGCTTGGAAGGAATAGGTTCAACCGGTGTAGTTGAAGGAACAGGTGCAGTGGATGATTCTTCTTCAAGAGGAGCATTAGGAGCATCTTTGTCAGCAGGAGGGATATCAGGAGTATCCTTAGGACTCTTGGAATAATCCTTTAGATAGGGTTTCCCTATTCGAGTAGTGCCAGCAAGTGCTTCTTCCTTATCTTTCGGCTCTGTGTTGGAAGTAGATTCGAAAGAAGTCATATGACATGACTTAGTTTTCCCAGCCTTCTTAGATTTTCGGGAAGTAGTCTTTTAAAGAGGAGGAGATTCAAAATCTGCCACTAGATCAGGATGAATCCATATGATTTCTCCTGTTTCTATAGTGATTGGTACTAATCCTTCAGACTGTGGAGGAGGAATATTTACTATTTCAAGAGTTGCTTTAGGAATAGGAACGATCCCGCTTTCAAGGAGTTGAGGAGGGAAATCTCCAAATTGCATAGAGACGACGTTGGAGGTGACGGTCTTCTCTTTCGGAGTAAGAGTGATAGCTCCAGATTTAATCATTTCCTGGATCTTTCCTTTCAGTACATAACATGTACGAACTGTGTGACCCAACATTCTGTGGTATGGGCAGTATTTAGGATGATCCGTCTTTCCAGCTTCATCAGGTTTCTTGATTTCAGGTAATTGTATTTTATTACCTTTCAGCAGACATTCAAAGATACCAAGGACATCATCGTCATCAAAAGAGTATTCTTCTTTGGGGCGAGGTGCTCTTGATTGTTGAGTCGTAGAGGCAGGAGGAGTTTGAACAGTCGATGCATCTTTACTCTGAAGATTAACTTCAAGGGTTTCTTTTCCCTTGCGAGTATTGGATTTAGCATTATTGTTAGTACTTTGGCCTTTTTTTTGGGAGTCATCTGCACTCCTAAACCTTTGAAGGTTTCAGCACTAATTTCTGCGGCTTTGGCACTAACTATGAAGGAAGGCCAATCTTAAAATTAAGTAGATCCTGTCCACATGCTGATGATTGGCAACAAATTTGATTTGCATGTGTCGATGGTGACAGCATCAGGAGTTCCAAGAGGCATCTTTAGAGCTTCTCTTCGAAATCGTTCAATGAATTCCTCTGTAGTTTCATTATTTTTCTGTTTGATTCTTATAAGAGCAGATATAGTCATATCATTGAGCCCTTCATAGAACCGTTCAAGGAACATTTGTTTGAAACCGACAAATGAGGTAATACACCCATCCGGGAGACTTATATACCATTCATAAGCCGTTCCTTTGAGACATCCGACAAACACCCGAGTAAAGAGGGCGTCACTTGGTTGCAGCTGGTCAGTCATCACTTCAAAGTGATTAATAAATTGACTCGGAGAAGTGGTTCCATCATAGAATGATATAGTAGGAGGCTTGTATTTAGGAGGATACGATACTTGCTTCCATTCTATTGGATAAGGTTGCTTGATTCCTAATCTTTGTAAACCATCCTTCTGTTTGAATGCCTCAAATTGAGTTCGGAGATTCCTCAATTCTTCAGTAACAACTCCGAAGGATTGTGGAGTTGTAGCTTGTAGAGAATAGTTGGGAGAAGGAACAACATTATAAGCACTACCCCCAGCTCCAGAGTGACTAGGAACCGTTTGAGCTTGCCCAGGAGTATTGGATTGTACTGCTGGAGGAACATGTACTGGACTTACACCAGTGTCGATTGGTATGGCATCCGGTACAGTCTGTCGATTTTGCAGCTGGTTTGCAATGAGTTCATACATCGACTTCATAGTATCAGACATAGATTTCATTTGCTGTTCCAAAGAAGCAATCCTTTGGTCTTGAGGAGTCATCGAGGAAGAAGGTTCATTCAATTCAGTATTCCCATCCACCATATATGTTGTGACTGTACGAGGGATTGTTGATGAATTAGTGGATGTTGCTTGCTCTGAATCACTGCTTTGTGTATCAAAGTCATTTATAGGAGAATTACCCCCAGTAGGAAGAGGTGGGAAGTTAGATTCTCCAAAAAATTCAGAATAATCTTCAGAAACCGAAGTTCTTTGATTAGAAGCCATGACTCTTGATCTGGTGCCTCTATATACTCCATCTGGACTATCAGTTCTACCCCCAGTATCCCGAGAGGTCATGTTGACAGAAGCAAACAGAGGTTCATCTTCATCAGGCATAGGTTCACACTGAATCTGATTGAAGACAGATTGTCGTTTAGTTTGACATCTGCATTGCATTGTGACTCTCGGTTGGAAGTCACATTCATGATCAGCATGGTCCTGATTCATTGATTGACATCTGTATTGAATTATAACTATTGGCTGGAAGTCACATTCAGCATGGTCATGATCCATTGACATAGAATTATTCCTTCTCTTCTGTTGAAGGTGTTCTCATAAATCTGTCTGTAAAGATTGAGGTACATCAGAGAACATTCTTTGTGTATTTTGAGAAATATATTTTCGGTTCTTGGGTCTTGAAGGCTCTTGATTATATAGAGAGTAATTAATCTGAGCCACATAATTTCTAGCATACTCTGCATCTGGATCTCTTGCTTTTGTTCCCGATTGGTATGGTTTTTTGACACCAGAAGTGCTTCCTAAACGAATTTGATTAAGTTTTGCTCTTAGATCAGTTGGAGGTAGCACATTGGTTTTTGAAACTTGGAGTTTTCCTTCCATTTATCTGGATATTTGCAGAGAAGGAAGAGTTGAACCATCCCCTTGATTAAGAGTTGGTAACAGACCCTCTTTTATAGACAAATTTTGTGCCCAATTCGAAGAAGTCGTAGAAGAAGACATTAAGAAATGTTTCTTCTTAGACTTATTCAAATTTTGAGACATAGAATGTCCAGAAGGAAGAGTAGTCAAAAGACCATCTCCTTTTCTTTGATTAACAAAATTGTCAGTCAAAGTTGTTCCTGAAGTAAACACTACAGGAGCAGAAGAAACAACTAAAGAGTTATTTCTTTTCGAAGGGACTTTGTGTGGAGGAGTTTTAGCAAGACCACCCCCAGTTCTAATAGAACTTGGCAAAGAAGAAGAGATAGCTAAAGAGCTATTCTTCTTAGAGTATGCTGATGACAATTTGGCTAAGGAGCCAGTATTGTCAGCGTATAAAGTCTTGGCTAAAGAGCCAGATTTTGGTACACACACTGAGTCAGAAAGAATCGACTTGGAAATACATGCTGGAACAGATTTGGCTAAGGAGCCAGTGCTGTCAGCGGGACTATTGGGATTGAGATTACACGCTGGAACAGGCTTGGCTAAGGAGCCAGTGCTGTCAGCGTAACTTTTGACTGTGAGATTGCATGCTGGAACAGATTTGGCTAAGGAGCCAGTGCTGCCAGCGTGACTTTTGACTGCTGTTGTCTTCGAGCACACAAGAGCGTACGTGCTTACAGTAGAGTCCTTGCCAGTGTTAGGAGTAGACACTGTGGCAGAAACTTCACCATTGGTTGCCAACAGATTCTTAGGGACGTAGACAGATCGTCTCTTCGACTTGGCAGTGGTGATGGAGGCAGAAGTGGGCTTGCCACCCTTAGCCCGCTGCATTTCTTCGTAGGCGAGTTGATCGAATTGGATCGATATCACCTTCTTCGTCGAGCCGACTGACGAAGTGTCGCATTGAGTTGTTGCCATCTCAAAAGAGGAGATGGTTTTCCCCAGCAGAGTTGCCAATTTATTTTCCATAAATAAATTCACTTTATTTATTGTGTTTCTGGGAAAAATTACAACTGTAGGAATCCGATCTAGAAGACGATCGCTTTATCCCTTGGACGATGCAAAGAAGAAAAACTCTCAAAATTTTAACAACAATTTAGATATCTATGTATCTGTACAATGAATGAGAAAAAGAACTCTATTTATAGAGTCAAAAATAACTGAAAAGATAACTGTCTTCATAGCCTGTGCATAGTTGAAAATCATGCAGGATTTAACATACGCAAGGTTATGAGCAGTTACTGGACGTGGCCTGTAACTGTTGGACACATGGCAATCATGCATGAGTCGTGTGCAAGTTACAGGACACGCAAGTGAGAGATCGGTGGCATGGCTGCCACGTACTCCAATTTGATAAAATCCATGCAGGCTTGTTGAAAATGAAATCCACGCAGACTTGGGGCAGAAAGCTTCAGAATCTACGCAGACTTGGGGCAGAAAGCTTCAGAATCCATGCAGACTTGGGGCAAAAAGCTTAAGAATCCACGCAGACTTGGGGCAGAAAGCTTCAAAATCCACGCAGACTTGAGGAAGGAACATAGAAGTTCAAAATACACGCAGACTTGAGCCAGAACGGCCAGCTGTCTTGATTCGACATGCCTCGACTGACACAAAATCTCTGACATTGATTGCCTTGTCAGTCGCATTAAATGACAATAAGCTCTTTTGGTACGCCAACTTGATGAAGGCTGAGTCTTGTTGAAGAAGATTTTGAAAGTCACGCAATAGTCGGCTGTGATCTCTCGAGTTCCGTGCATACGTAGCATACAAGGAGATATTCTTTGACTGTCGTGCTGTCAGTCATAATGACACTCTGACAAGTGATGAGCTGTCTCCAGCGTAACTTTTAAACATTATCCTGATCAACTCGGCGTGATTTTTAGACTTTGTCCTGACCAACTCAGCGTGACTTTTAGACTTTGTTCTGATCAACTCAGCGTGACTTTCATTTTTGAGGCCTACAGTACTATGCAGCCAGCACTATTCATCATCCCTGCCAGAACCAGGACAGAAGAACATAGAAGATGTCCAAATCTTACTTTGGCCATAACTTCCTCAAAACAAGTCAAAATCTAACTTTTTAATGGTTTAAAATTGTGTAGAATCAAATTCTCTACCACATAGAATAATTAGTTTTCGAAAACTAGTAAGTTTGATAGATCAAAAACCAAGAAAATCGAAAATAAAGTAAACTTAGATCTACAAGAATTTATCCACCAAAATAAAAAATGCCAAGTCCTAAAGATGCTTAGAATCATGTAAGGAAGATGTAGTGCCCCAAAATTTGTGATACGTATTTTATACGTGTTCGTATTTCTGACCCGTATTTCTCTTTTTTTTTGATTAGTTAGTTGTGGTTTATTTTCATATTTAGCATTGTGGTTTAATTGTCATTTATCGTTCATGGATTAATTCTGATTAGTGGAGCTTGGTTTTATTTGGATAGGAGAAGGATTGGGTTGGTTCGGCTTGGCTTGGTTTACTTGGTTCATCATGAACCAAGGTGAACCCCTACCTACCTACCACCACCATCCCCATTTATTAACCCTTTCTTTCTTCTCTCTTCTTATTACTTTTTTCTTCCTCCATTAACTTTCTCACCTACCAGGAAGGTCTAGGCAAGTGCATCTTGCTTCATGGAAGAACCCTAATTTTATTGTTCTATTCTCTTTTTTGCAGCATTCTAACACTCTTTAGTACTTGGCATTTTTACTTTCCATGGCTAGATTCTTGTAGATCTAAGTTTATGTTATTTTTGGATTTTTTGGGTTTTGATCTAGTTAATCTTGTTATTACTAAGTTTTGATGGTTCCATGTTGTTGAGAATTTCGTTCTACCCCATTTTGACCTATGGAAGTTCGGATTTGGGCTCCGGATGATGGAGTTATGAAGCTTGAGAAGTTGGCTCTTATGGTGTTCTTCTTCTCGGAATTTTGGAGAAGATGAACTATGCTCGACTTGACCGTATGAATATTTCATGCAGCAAGTGTTCTATTCAGTCGCATGACTGGAAGTACTTTGAGCCGCATGAGGGCCGAACTCATCTAGCCGCATAATACTCCACTCCTCTTGAGCCGCATAGGTCTTGCTTCCCGCTGGCCGCATGAGAACTTCTTCTCCGAGCCGTATGTGCCTTCTGGTCCCGCTAGCCGCATAGACCTGCTTCCTACTTGACCGTATGAGACTCAGCCATCTAGCCGCATGCGCCCTCTTACCTATGCAGCCGTATATATGCCCGCCATACTTGAACCGCATGACCCGGATTCGTTCGAGCCGCATAGGCTCCATTGCTCCTTCAGCCGCATATGCATTCATTGCTCCTGGCCGCATATGTACAGCACCCTCTCGGTCGCATGGGTACTCTCCCCTTTGAGCCACATAAGCATTTCTTCCTGCTGCCGCATGGGACTCCGCCCACTCCCAGCCGTATAGACTCTGATCCCCTTCAACCGCATGAGACCTGCCCCCGCTAACCGCATATGACCCTCCTCCTAGCTCAGTCGCATGCGTCTGACCCTATTCAGCCGCATGGACTGTTCTCTTTCCAGCCGCATGAGATCATTCCTGGCCGCATATGCCTTAGCCGTATGACTCTCCTATAGTCCTGTGTACTATTATTTTATTATTTGCCTATGCCTTGTAACCTTTATTGTATATTTTTATGCCTATTTTATATCCTTACGCCTTTTGTCCCGAACTTGATAATTTCGATTTGATTGACATGATTAAAATGATAATTGTACCTGGCATGGTGTGACCAAGATCTGACATGCTTGATAGTGGCCCGTCGTGGTGCACTCCTGATATGATAACTTGACTTGATAACTTGACCTGCTAATTCATGATACGACAGTGACCCGTGGTGGTACACTCTTGACAAGTACCCTGACATGCTTGATAGTGGCCCATCGTGGCGCACTCTTGATAAGTAATAATGATAATGATAGTAGCCCGACGTGGCCCCACTCTTGACAAATCAATTCATTGGCCTGGACACCGTGGATGATTGTACTTGTATAAACTACTAGTCTGGTTGTGTCTTTCCTCATGTCTAGGGCATGATCCCTGAGTACCACGGTCAGGGATTCATACTGAATCTGGCTAGGTTAATGACTAGATTGATCAAATAGTTTATGGAGAATTTCCCAGTTACCTGTTGCCCCTTTGGTTCCAGCCTTATATATACATGGGATTTGTTGCTATCCGTCGAGATGAGCGCACTTCCAGTCCGCCTTCGAGTGTGGTGCCTTAGGACATATGTATCTTACTACAGTGTGTCTGCTATATCCTGCTATCTTTTCCTTTTCTTGCTGGGATCACTCAGGTAGCAACAAACAGGTAACCGGACTTGGAATTCTTATTATATCTTGCTAATAACTAGGCCTGTGATAACTCTAGTTAGTTAAAGTAGCAAGTCGTACTTGTTGCTTGGCCGTGATTGTTGGATGGGGTTCAATCTGTCTAGTCTTGTCTTGATCCTGTACAAGATTGTTACATGTCTTGATTTCTTATATTTACCTTGCCGATAAATGGTGGGAGAAACCAAGTTCCATTCAGACGAAGGGTTACAACCCCGGTCCTTGTTTGGTTTACGGGTTGTTACCTGGTTATCTGAATAGTCCCATGGTTATCTCATCGTATATCACCTGTTATGTTTTTTTCCTTAATTTCTGTCTTTATTACCTTATTATTATTGTGCTAATTGCTGGTTTTAGTTCCTAAGTGAAGCCTCCTTTGTGGTACTTGCTCTTTCTGGGGTCTGACCCAGCTGTTTTTGTATGGCCAGATACCGGAGCAGCAACAAAGGATCTACCTGCTTTCCAGCTCGATGGTGACCGCCAGACGTAACCAGGGCAACGAGTGAGTTTTCTTTTTGTTCTCCTACTGCAATTGTACATTATTCTTTTGAGGCATTTAGCAGACGAGCACTTGTTAGCTCGATGCACTTTACCTTCTGTCTGCCTACGGGCTGTAATCATGATTGGCAACTCGAGGTTGATCATGTATGACTTAACTCTTGCTAGTTCTCACATTTTGTATGACTAACTTCATGATCATCTGGATATGTAGTGTTTGGGGCGCCTTATAATTGTATATTTGGTGGTCTGATATCTTGTAACTATTATTACTTGCTTGTTGATTGAGACACTAGGCTTGTTATTGACCATAGGAGACTGTTGGCTTGTAGATAAACCCTCATATATCTAGACAGCCGTGACTGTATAGTGGAATGGATCCCATTTTATTATACGTAGCTGGCTATGTCTGCCCCCGCTCTCCAGTGTTCTGGTTCTGGGGCATGACATGGTTTAAGTGGTGGCCCATGCAGGTCTTGTCAATCAAGGTATGTGAGGGTTTATCGGATAGATGTCTCAATCTGTACTCGCCTTTGATCTCCACTCGTATCTTCTTATCTCCTTGGATCCCTAACTTGATAACATGCTTGCATCATTGTTCTATCCTAGTCCTTCCTTAATATTTCCGATGTCATTGCTTCAGTGGCATCGTTCCTGTTGATCAGCCAGAAGAAGTTCGGCCGGCAGACCAGCAACAGCAAGAAGATCAAGATCAGGCCTCAGCAGTTCACCCTGGCCCAGGCCCAGATCCAGAATCGGCGGAGAGGTATCTGTGTCCTATTGTCTTGCTTTCCGCCGTTATCATACGGGACACATGTCATGTTTCATGTATGCTAATTACAACGGTATATCCCGGGGCCGAGCCATTTCCTAGATCATTCGAAAACGGTTATTGGTACCAACATTTTCGTATGAGGAGAGGCCCGTGTCCCTGTTTGACCAAAGAGAGAGACCTCAAGCGCAAGACTATCAGTTTAGTTCGTGTTGCTTGAGTTCATCGCTCCTTGGGAGAGTCAAACGTGGGAGTGTGAGGATGATATCCAATCACGTTATCCCAATCAGTTTAGCTCGTGAGGTGTAATATCTTCCTTATGTCTTGCACTTCGATTCCTTGCTTGCATGTATGATTGTATGATTGATTGGTAGCGTAGATTGCTTGCGATAGTATAGTTGTCCCGACATCTCTAGTCTCTTGATTGAATTCCGAGGACAGAATTCTTTTAAGGTGGGTAGGATGTAGTGCCCCGAAATTTGTGATACATATTTTATACGTATTCGTATTTTGATCCGTATTTCTTTTTTTCTTTGATTAGTTAGTTGTGATTTATTTTCATATTTAGCATTGTGGTTTAATTGTCATTTATCGTTCATGGATTAATTCTGATTAGTAGAGCTTGGTTTTATTTGGATAGGAGAAGGATTGGGTTGGTTCGGCTTGGCTTGGTTTACTTGGTTCATCATGAACCAAAGTGAACTCCGACCTACCTACCACCACCATCCCCATTTATTAACCCTTTCTTCCTTCTCTCTCCTCATTACTTTTCTTCTTCCTCCATTAACTTCCTCACCTACCAGGAAGGTCTAGGCAAGTGCATCTTGCTTCATGGAGGAACCCGAATTTTATTGTTCCATTCTCTTCTTTGCAGCATTCTAACACTCTTTAGTACTTGGCATTTTTACTTTCCATGGCTAGATTCTTGTAGATCTAAGTTTATGTTATTTTTGGATTTCTTGGGTTTTGATCTACTTAATCTTGTTATTACTAAGTTTTGATGGTTCCATGTTGTTGAAAATTTCGTTCTATCCTATTTTGACCTATGGAAGTTCGGATTTGGGCTCCGGATGATGGAGTTATGAAGCTTGAGAAGTTGGCTCTCATGGTGTTCTTCTTCTCGGAATTTTGGAGAAGATGAACTGTGCTCGACTTGACCGCATGAATATTTCATGCGGCAAGTGTTCTATTCAGCCGCATGACTGGAAGTACTTTGAGCCGCATGAGGGCTGAACTCATCTAGCCGCATAATACTCCGCTCCTTTTGAGCCGCATAGGTCTTGCTTCCCGCTGGCCGCATGAGAACTTCTTCTCCGAGCCGCATGTGCCTTCTGGTCCCGCTAGCCGCATAGATCTGCTTCCTACTTGACCGCATGAGACTCAGCCATCTAGCCGCATGCGCCCTCTTACCTATGCAGCCGTATATGTGCCCGCCATACTTGAACCGCATGACCCGGATTCGTTCGAGCCGTATAGGCTCCATTGCTCCTTCAGCCGCATATGCATTCATTGCTCCTGGCCGCATATGTACAGCACCCTCTCGGCCACATGGGTACTCTCCCCTTTGAGCCACATAAGTATTTTTTCCTGCTGCCGTATGGGACTCCGTGCACTCCCAGCCGCATAGACTCTGATCCCCTTCAACCGCATGAGACCTGCCCCCGCTAACCGCATATGACCCTCCTCCTAGCTCAGCCGCATGCGCCTGATCCTATTCAGCCGCATGGACTATTCTCTTTCCAGCAGCATGAGATCATTCATGACCGCATATGCCTTAGCCGCATGACTCTCCTATAGCCCTGTGTACTATTATTTTATTATTATTTGCCCATACCTTGTAACCGTTATTGTATATTTTTACGCCCATTTTATATCCTTACGCCTTTTGTCCCGAATTTGATAATCCTGATTTGATTGACATGATTGAAATAATAATTGTACCTGGCATGGTGTGACCAAGATCTGACATGCTTGATAGTGGCCTGTCGTGGTGCACTCCCGACATGATAACTTGACTTGATAACTTGACCTGCTAATTCATGACACGACAGTGACCCGTGGTGGTGCACTCTTGACAAGTACCCTGACATGTTTGATAGTGGCCCGTCGTGGCGCACTCTTGATAAGTAATAATGATAATGATAGTAGCCCATCGTGGCCCACTCTTGATAAATCAATTCATTGGCCTGGACACCGTAGATGATTGTGCTTGTATAAACTACTAGTCTGGTTGTGTCTTGCCTCATGTCTAGGGCATGATCCCTGAGTACCACGGTCAGAGATTCATACTGAATCTGGCTAGGTTAATGACTAGATGATCAATAGTTCATGGAGAATTTTCCAGTTACCTGTTGCCCTTTGGTCCCGGCCTTATATAAATATATACATGGATTTGTTGCTATCCGTCGAGATGAGCGCACTTCCAGCCCACCGTCGAGTGTGGTACCTTAGGACCATGTATCTTTCACAGTGTGTCTGCTATATCCTGCTATCTTTTCCTTTCGTGCTGGGATCACTCAGGTAGTAACAAACAGGTAACCGGACTTAAAATTCTCATTGCATCTTACTAGTAACTAGGCCTGTGATAACCCTAGTTAGTTAAAGTAGCAAGCCGTACTTGTTGCTTGGCCGTGATTGTTGGATAGGGTTCATTCTGTCTAGTCTTGTCTTGATCCTGTACAAGATTGTTACATGTCTTGATTTCTTATATTTACCTTGCCAATAAATGGTGGAAGAAACCCAGTTTCGTTCAGACAAAGGGTTACAACCCGGCCTTGTTTGGTTTCGGTTGTAACCTGGTTATCAATAGTCCCATGGTTATCTCGTCGTAATCACCTGTTATATTTTTTTTCCTTAATTCTGTCTTTATTACCTTATTATTATTGTGCAATTGCTGGTTTTAGTTCCTAAGTGAAGCCTCCTTTGTGGCACTTGCTCTTTTGGGGTTTGCCCAGCTGGTTTTGTATGGCCAGATACCGGAGCAGCAACAAAGGATCTACCTGCTTCCAGCCCGATGGTGACCGCCAGACGTAACCAGGGCAACGAGTAGGTTTTCTTTTGTTCTCCCACTGCAATTGTACATTATTCTTTTGACGCATTTAGCAGACGAGCACTTTTAGCTCGATGCACTTTACCTTCTGTCTGCCTACGGGCTGTAATCATGATTGGCAACTCGAGGTTGATCATGTATGACTTAACTCTTGCTAGTCTTCACATTTGTACGACTACTTCATGATCATCTGGATATGTAGTGTTTGGGACGCCTTACAATTGTATATTTGGTGGTCTGATA